>CM067168.1:63612132-63748262 GCA_034093135.1 Erigeron breviscapus | reverse complement strand
GTGTTTAAATTGCGAAAGTAAAGACTGTAAAAGTCAAAACCGATAAAAACATTTCGGTTTCTGCATTTAGTTGGTGTTACACGCCATATCAAACAATAGTTCAAATGAAAACCCAACGGTTGCCCAACATTAAACAACCGTTCACACATTATTACATAGATTCGACATCAAAATGAAATGTAATCAAAAGTCTCCATAATAAGCAACTATGGGTAGCTAAGGCTCCTTCATTGCATCTACCCAAGCTCATAAGTCCTGCGTCACTAGTCCATCAAGCTAAACCTGAGGGAACAACCACATTAAAGAAACAAGTGTTAGCTATAAGAATAGCTAAGTAAGATCACACTTAATTTAAAAGCATTTGTCCACTTAAAACATTTCTTCATTAATAGACAAACTCATTAGTTCACACATTGTCACACATATCTTTGTTATCTGCATATAAGTGTGCCCTGCATCACACCCGACTAGATGATCAACCAAAAGACTAATCATCGTACGTCGTTAAGGAATGGCAAGCCAATCCAAGAGTAATCCGTATGTGGAGGTTGGTCAAACCCCTCGTATTACTCGCCCTGCATTATAAGACCATGTTGCAAGGAGCCACCCAAGCAACAACTACGTCAACGTACTCGTCCGGCTAAGACTTGTACGGGTTAAGCTTAACACTTTCCCTGCATTATATTTACGAGCTCGATCCCACACATAATAGTTTAGGAAACACACATAACCTAAACATAATCACACATTACCTTCATTTCGTTTGGGCCCTCAAACGTGCAAGTGACATGGCAACCTACCAAGTCTAGTGAGCTAGGTGTACAAGCCATGTAGTATGCATATGTCACACAACAACTTCATTTCTACATTTCACACATAATAAAACACTTCATAAATCTACATAAACTGCATAACAATACCCTACATTGAACAATACTTCATTTCACTACATTAAGGTCTGCATTTCAGGTCTCATGGTCAACTACATATCCCATAATACCTCCCGTGTAACCCGAGATACCCACATATATCATAAGTTACCGTTAAGGAAGTTATAAGTATGAAACCTTTGCTTGTTGAACCCTCAGCGTGACAAAAGTAGTGTATCTTACCTTGATACAGCTTAACAACAAGCTACAAGCACAATACAACGATGACTAGGTGTCTCCATAACCTAGAACAAGTATAAGATCGAAATATAAGCTAAACGACACATTTTGTGAAATCTGGACATGTGGTGCGCCGCCCCTTCCATGTGGTGCGTCGCACCAATCCTCCAGGGAAATTCTATCAACAATGGGTGCGCCGCACCTACCCTTTGGTGCGTCGCACCAATCTTCCAGGGAATTTAGATTAAGACCAGGTGCGCCGCACCAGCCCTTGGTGCGTCGCATATCGGGGTTCACCAAAAACCCAAACTGGGTTGTGGTGCGCCGCACCACTCCTTTGGTGCGCCGCACCTGGGGTGCAGACCAGCAAACCAATTTTTGTTCTTTGATCAAACGATTTCCATACGAACCCATACCCCAAATCCAACCTGGGGACCTAAAATTAACCCTTTTTAATTGCACTTTCATCATCTTTAACCATCCTATTAATCCTTTAATCCTTTACATCATAAATCAATCGTTTAATCACCCAAATAACATGAAATCGGTGAACGTTTAATCTAATAACCCAACCCAAACCCTTATGGCCTGGATTAAGACTAATATAAGACTCAAACAATCATATCTCAAAAGAGGAACACCTATATTACCTGTATTAGGTGATAAAGATCCAAGATCTAAGCAATGCACGATCGATTTGGCTCCAAAACGAATAGATCTAGCGAGAAACTTGAGGGGAAGGGAAGGGATCAGCTAGGGCTTGTTTAGGAGGAAGAAAATCTGCATAATGGCTCTCTAATGACAACTCCTAAGCCTCTAAACCCGTTTTTAACTTTGCACACATGTCAAAACTAGCCCCTAAGCTTCCTAATCCTTCATTATTGGTCACAAACTACTTTATTGACCATATACATCATTAATCCTTCATTAAATGTCACTACATAGACATTGATCTTCATATTACACACATTTATACTACATTAACATTTAGGCTTACAAGCCTCACACATAACACACATTAGCTACATATAAACATTAAATCTAAAATAGACTTAACGACACACACAATATTGACTTAACGGCATTAGTCAACTAGTAAAGAAAAGTTTGGGATGTTACAATTACCTCCCCCTTAAGAGGATTCCGTCCCCGGAATCTCTTCATTAAGGAACAACTCGGGATACTTTTCCTTCATTACTGCTTCAGTTTCCCACGTTAAGCTTTCTCCATGGTTATGCTTCCACTTTATCAACACGAGGTCAATCACTTTTCGGCGTAACTTCTTTTGCTTTCTTCCAAGTATCGCTACTGGTTCGTCTACTATTCTCTTCATTGGGTCAATACTCACGTCTTTAATAGGAATCACACTTGACTCCTCAGCTAAACATTTCCTCAAGTAGGATACATGGAAAGTGTTGTGAATTCCATCCAATTCTGGAGGTAATTCCAACTGATATGCCACGTCTTTAATGCGTTTCACAACTTTAAAAGGTCCAATGAAACGTGGACTCAACTTTCCCTTCTTTCCAAATCGAATAACTCCTTTCCAAGGTGATACTTTCAGCATCACTAAATCACCAACATTAAACTCAATCGGTCTCCTTTTCTTATCTGCATAAGTTTTCTGCCTTTCTCTTGCCACACGCAAAGCTTCTTTAGCTACATTAACCTTTTCAGAGGTAATTTCAATAATTTCGGGACCGGTCAACTGCTTTTCACCGGGCTCCATCCAACAACTTGGGGTCCTACACCTTCTTCCATATAACATCTCAAATGGTGGCATTCCAATGCTTGCATGGTGACTATTGTTGTAAGCAAACTCAATCATCCTTAAATGATCATCCCATGCTCCACCGTATTCAAGTACACACGTTCTCAACATATCCTCCAAGGTTTGAATGGTTCTCTCACTTTGCCCATCGGTTTGGGGATGATAGGCGGTACTCAAATTTATTCTACTACCCAACTCCCGTTGGAGACCCTTCCAAAAGTTTGACACAAACCTCGAGTCTCGATCCGAAACAATAGATAAAGGAACTCCATGTTTCGCAACTACTTCATCAATATACATCTTTGCCATCTTCGTTAAAGGCACATCTTGTCGGGTAGCTAGAAAATGAGCACTCTTCGTCAATCTATCTACAATTACCCATATCATATCATTCCCTTTCGGCGTTTTAGGTAGCTTCGTTACAAAGTCCATGGTAATATGATCCCATTTCCACTCGGGAATGTCTAGTTGATGCAACAAACCATACGGCTTTTGATGGTCCGTTTTCACACGTGCACACATCAAACACTTTGCTACAAAATGAGCTACTTCTCCTTTAATATCCGGCCACCAATAAATCGGCTTCAAATCTGCATACATTTTGGTGACACCGGGATGAACCGAATATCTACTTCTATGGGCTTCCTCAAGGATCAATTCTCGGTTACCACCAAGCAATGGCACCCAAATTCGACCCTTGTATGTTTTGAACCCACGGCTATTAGTCTCCATCACAAGACGTTTCTTCTTTCCAATACTTTCATTGTCAATGTTATCCTTCATCAATGCCCTCACTTGTGCTTCTTTAATTCGATCAAGTAGCCCCGACTTGGCTTGAACTTGCATGCTCATCAACCTACAAGAAGAACTTTGCACCTTCCTACTTAGTGCATCCGCCACTACATTGGCTTTACCCGGATGGTATTTGATCTCACAATCATAATCCTTAAGTAATTCCATCCACCTCCTTTGTCTCACGTTCATCTCCTTTTGATTAAAGACATACTGCAAACTTTTATGATCGGTAAACAAAGTGCATTTTGTACCATAAAGGTAATGTCTCCACAATTTTAATGCAAATACAACTGCGGCCAATTCAAGATCATGGGTAGGGTAATTCTTCTCATGTGGTTTCAACTGGCGGGAAGCATAGGCGATCACCTTGTCCCTCTGCATCAGTACACAACCCAAACCCGTGATAGATGCATCACTATACACAATCAAATCATCGGTACCTTCAGGTAAGGCAAGTATAGGAGCTTCACACAACTTCTTCTTCAACGTTTGAAATGCATTCTCCTGCTTATCGGTCCACTCAAACTTTACTCCTTTCTTCGTTAGTTCAGTCATAGGATTGGCTATTCGGGAGAAATCCTGAATGAACCTTCTATAATATCCAGCCAAACCAAGAAAACTTTTAATCTCAGTAGGAGTCTTTGGCTGCTCCCACTTTGAAACAGCTTCAATCTTTGAAGGATCTACTTTAATACCTTCTGATGAGATAACATGACCAAGAAACTGCACCTCTCGAAGCCAAAACTCACATTTAGAAAACTTGGCATACAACTTCTTCTCCCTCAACACCTCCAAAACTGCTTTCAAGTGCTCACGGTGCTCATCTTCTGACTTAGAATAGATCAAAATATCGTCAATAAACACAATAACAAAATGATCTAGAAAGGGACGGCATACCCGATTCATTAAATCCATAAACGCGGCTGGAGCATTAGTCAACCCAAATGGCATGACCAAGAACTCATAATGACCATATCTAGTCCGGAAAGCTGTCTTTGCTACATCCTCCTTCTTAACCTTCAATTGATGATAACCGGACCGCAAGTCTATCTTTGAAAAATATGAAGCACCATGTAGTTGATCAAAGAGATCATCAATTCGCGGGAGAGGATATTTATTCTTAACCGTTCGCTTATTCAACTCACGGTAGTCTATGCACATGCGCATAGATCCATCCTTCTTTTTAACAAAGAGAACCGGAGCTCCCCAAGGCGAGGAACTAGGTTGTATGAAACCTTTGTCAAGTAACTCCTGAAGTTGGGACATTAACTCTTTCATTTCTGTAGGAGCTAATCGGTAAGGTGCTTTAGCAACAGGTGTAGCACCGGGAATAAGATCTATCTGAAAAGTAACTTCACGGTCGGGAGGAATACCGGGAAGATCTTCGGGAAACACATCGGAAAATCGGATACTACATCAACACTAGCAATAGAAGGCTTCTCCTTTCTCACATCAATAACATAGGCCAAGAAATGACTCTTATTCTTCCTTATACATTTAATAGCCTTCATCATACTAATGATCTTTATTCCCCCTCTCTTCTTATCCCCATAAACCGTTACCACATTACCATCGGATGTAGGAAACCGAATAATCTTTTGGGAACACAAAATACTAGCTTCATTTCTAGACAACCAATCCATACCAATCACTACATCAAAACCGGCTAAGGTAGTAGGCAATAATTGGACTGGAAACAAACGACCTTCAATCTCAATGTCACAATCATCATATCCCACACGTATATCACTAACCGTACCATTAGCAATTTCCACCTCTATCGAGCAATCTAAAGGGGTAGTGACTCTTCCTAGCTTAGGAGCAAATAAAGTAGACACAAACGACCTATTTGCACCTGAATCAAATAAAACAGAGGCAGGTTTTGAATTAACAAGGAAAGTACCACTTACCACCTCGTCGTTGTTCTTAGCATCATCAACAGTCATCTGCAAGGCTCTCACTTTTGTTGCTGAAGTGGCTGCTTTCTTCCCGTCATTCCTCATTTGTGGGCAATCGGCAATAAGATGACCCGTTTCTTGACACTTGTAGCAACGAACCTTGTCCCTACATTCTGTTGCAAGATGTCCCGACTTTCCACACTTATGACACCTTCTTGTCTTGTCAGAACATTGGCCTTCATGAACACTCTTGCAAAAAGCACACCAAGACCCATTCTTCTTTTTATCTTTGTCACCACTTGAGCTAGAATTCCCACGAAACTTCTTATTATTATTGCTATTGTTATTAGATGACCAATTTGACCTTCTTTTGAACCCTGCTTTCTTGTCATCAACTTTCTCCACAACTTTCTCACTCTTGAAGTCATCATCCAACCTCTTTGACTCCTTAATAGCCGCCGACAAAGTCACATGCTGCCTACATAGTCCACGATAACTAACGGGGAGACCATCACAATAAGCCTCGATTTGGTCCTCCTGCCTTCGAACCAAGTGTCCAACAAACTTCAACTTCTCCATAAACGAGTGTGCATATTCAGAAATTGCACCGGGTTTAGCAACCAACGATCTAAACTCCTTTTCAATCAACCTTAACTCACGCGTTCCCACATACTCCTCTAGAAACTTCTCCTTAAAAGTTCCCCAAGGCATAACTGCAAGTACCTCAGGAGCCATAGACACTGTAGTAGCCCTCCACCAATTACGGGCATTCTTCTTCAACATCCTACTAGCACACAAAACCTTCATGTCATCCGGACAATAGCAAGATGCAAAAACTACCTCAATGTCCTCGATCCACTCCATAGCACCCACTGCATTTTGGGTACCATCAAACTCCTTGGCACCACATTTCTGAAAACTTTCATATTTGAAGTTATTAACACGAGGTGCATTAACAACTCCAAGTCCTACACCATTAACTCCATTAATACCCACGGCTGCCATGGATGGTTCAGCACTTTGGGAGGGATTTGAGTAATTCCCTTCCGAATGCTCACCCCTTTGTTCACTCCCAATCCTTTCTGCATTTCTTTCAGCCCTCAATTGAGCTAACTCCTCTTCATTTCTCATTAAGAGAGCTCGGATAGCTCTCAATTCTTCATGTAATTGGGCTTGATTGGGAACCTGCTCTATTACCGGGTTTGCCCTATCTACTTCAGAGGCGGTTGGTGGATCACCAAGACGGCGATTTTGTGCACGGGGTGGCCTTTGCTCTACTTCATTTCCAGCACCGTTTCCATTAGGAGGAATACCACCACCATTTCCTCCTGCTCTCTGGTTACTAGCTCTAGTGTTTGCCATTAACTCTACAAAGCAACGACGACGGTTAGCAAGAGTTAAAGAGTGACTACATATGTTAAGGCTCTACTACATATAACTACATTATCACACACAATAAACAAGTCTTAAATCACACTCTCACTCACTCCCCAACCCGTCCTAGAGCATTCCACCTCATTAGCTAGGCATCCTACTTAAGCCTAACCTGCTTCTCATCGGTCTAAGTCCAAAATCCTACGGCATAAGTCGAATTTTGGTTCACTTAAACCAATTCTCTGATACCAACTTGTAACACCCGACGTTTAAAAATATGGGTTTTCAAAAATCTTTCACCTAACGGTGTTAAATTGCGGAAGTAAAGACTGTAAAAGTCAAAACCGATAAAACATGTCGGTTTCTGCATTTAGTTGGTGTTACACGCCATATCAAACAATAGTTCAAATGAAAACCCAACGGTTGCCCAACACAAAGCAACCGTTCACACATTATTACATATATTCGACGTCAAAATGAAATGTAATCAAAAGTCTCCATAATAAGCAACTATGGGTAGCTAAGGCTCCTTCATTGCATCTACCCAAGCTCATAAGTCCTGCGTCACTAGTCCATCAAGCTAAACCTGAGGGAACAACCACATTAAAGAAACAAGTGTTAGCTATAAGAATAGCTAAGTAAGATCACACTTAATTTAAAAGCATTTATCCAATTAAAACATTTCTTCATTAATAGACAAACTCATTAGGCACAACACACAACACACATAACTGCATATCAACTTCAATTCAATTAGGATAATCATCCTAAGTGTGCCTATCCTGCATTAGTTCACACATTGTCACACATATCTTCGTTATCTGCATATAAGTGTGCCCTGCATCACACCCGACTAGATGATCAACCAAAAGACTAATCATCGTACGTCGTTAAGGAATGGCAAGCCAATCCAAGAGTAATCCGTATGTGGAGGTTGGTCAAACCCCTCGTATTACTCGCCCTGCATTATAAAGACCATGTTGCAAGGAGCCACCCAAGCAACAACTACGTCAACGTACTCGTCCGGCTAAGACTTGTACGGGTTAAGCTTAACACTTTCCCTGCATTATATTTACGAGCTCGATCCCACACATAATAGTTTAGGAAACACACATAACCTAAACATAATCACACATTACCTTCATTTCGTTTGGGCCCTTAAACGTGCAAGTGACATGGCAACCTACCAAGTCTAGTGAGCTAGGTGTACAAGCCATGTAGTATGCATATGTCACACAACAACTTCATTTCTACATTTCACACATAATAAAACACTTCATAAATCTACATAAACTGCATAACAATACCCTACATTGAACAATACTTCATTTCACTACATTAAGGTCTGCATTTCAGGTCTCATGGTCAACTACATATCCCATAATACCTCCCGTGTATCCCGAGATACCCACATATATCATAAGTTACCGTTAAGGAAGTTATAAGTATGAAACCTTTGCTTGTTGAACCCTCAGCGTGACAAAAGTAGTGTATCTTACCTTGATACAGCTTAACAACAAGCTACAAGCACAATACAACGATGACTAGGTGTCTCCAATAACCTAGAACAAGTATAAGATCGAAATATAAGCTAAACGACACATTTTGTGAAATCTGGACATGTGGTGCGCCGCACCTTCCATGTGGTGCGTCGCACCAATCCTCCAGGGAAATTCTATCAACAATGGGTGCGCCGCACCTACCCTTTGGTGCGTCGCACCAATCTTCCAGGGAATTTAGATTAAGACCAGGTGCGCCGCACCAGCCCTTGGTGCGTCGCATATCGGGGTTCACCAAAAACCCAAACTGGGCTGTGGTGCGCCGCACCACTCCTTTGGTGCGCCGCACCTGGGGTGCAGACCAGCAAACCAAATTTTGTTCTTTGATCAAACGATTTCCATACGAACCCATACCCCAAATCCAACCTGGGGACCTAAAATTAACCCTTTTTAATTGCACTTTCATCATCTTTAACCATCCTATTAATCCTTTAATCCTTTACATCATAAATCAATCGTTTAATCACCCAAATAACATGAAATCGGTGAACGTTTAATCTAATAACCCAACCCAAACCCTTATGGCCTGGATTAAGACTAATATAAGACTCAAACAATCATATCTCAAAAGAGGAACACCTATATTACCTGTATTAGGTGATAAAGATCCAAGATCTAAGCAATGCACGATCGATTTGGCTCCAAAACGAATAGATCTAGCGAGAAACTTGAGGGGAAGGGAAGGGATCAGCTAGGGCTTGTTTAGGAGGAAGAAAATCTGCATAATGGCTCTCTAATGACAACTCCTAAGCCTCTAAACCCGTTTTTAACTTTGCACACATGTCAAAACTAGCCCCTAAGCTTCCTAATCCTTCATTATTGGTCACAACTACTTTATTGACCATATACATCATTAATCCTTCATTAAATGTCACTACATAGACATTGATCTTCATATTACACACATTTTTACTACATTAACATTTAGGCTTACAAGCCTCACACATAACACACATTAGCTACATATAAACATTAAATCTAAAATAGACTTAACGACACACACAATATTGACTTAACGGCATTAGTCAACTAGTAAAGAAAAGTTTGGGATGTTACATGCTTGACTTGTGCACATGTAAAAACTGATCACAAAAAGCCATATGGAATGTTGCATCAGTTGGAAATTCCGGAATGGAAATGGGATCATATAACTATGGATTTTGTGACTAAGTTACCTAGAACTCCAAAGGGAAATGATATGGTATGGGTGATTGTGGATAGGTTGACGAAGAGTGCTCATTTCTAGCAACACGCCAAGATGTATGGGTGGAAACACTCCCACTGCGCCGCAGTGGGATATTTCTTAACTCAGCCTGCAGTTTTCCTAGCAGGTCTAAAACTTTTGAAAATCATAATCCAAACTTCAATCTTGCACAATCTTTTACCAGTCATATTCAAACCTTAAATCCCTTTACCAAACTTTAAAATGAGTTAAAGACACGTGATTTAAAATTCCGAAAGCTTTTATTTGATCAATTGTAGCATTTACAACGAAACGGGTCATTTTACCCAAGTTGACACATTACAAAAGACGACATTCAAAATTGGGAATTTCGGCATGACCCATTCGTAAAATCATCATCCAAACCTGTTACGGATTATGAGTTCTCCAAAACACATTTAAACAAAATCGATACATTACAACTACAAAACGACCCATTTAAAATACCCAAAAACTCGAGTCTAACACTAGACATCATAATAATTTTCCAAAAGGACAAAACAAGAGTACAAAGAGCCGATAGTTCAAAGGGGTCGCTATGGGTCCTATTACCAATTTCATTATCCGCATTTAGCTAAAGCAATCAATATCCAAAAAGCAACTTTAACTTCAATCTTTACATTACTTAACTTTCTTCCGCATCCGGGACAACCTATAAAAAGGGTAAACAACTAAAAAGTAAGCAAAGCTTAGTGAATAATCTTGCATACGTTTATACATACGAAGGAGGGCAATGCACAAGGACTGTTGCATATAGACTATGACACCGTCGTGTCATATCTATAATACTCACCTTGCACGCTAAACAACATATATGGATCCATATAAGCTAACCAATGAGAATATCGGGGTTCTTAGGCCCCGAAGGTTCTTAGGCCTCTTCTCCAAACACATTTAAACAAAATCGATACATTACAACTACAAAACGACCCATTTAAAATACCCAAAAACTCGAGTCTAACACTAGACATCATAATAATTTTCCAAAAGGACAAAACAAGAGTACAAAGAGCCGATAGTTCAAAGGGGTCGCTATGGGTCCTATTACCAATTTCATTATCCGCATTTAGCTAAAGCAATCAATATCCAAAAAGCAACTTTAACTTCAATCTTTACATTACTTAACTTTCTTCCGCATCCGGGACAACCTATAAAAAGGGTAAACAACTAAAAAGTAAGCAAAGCTTAGTGAATAATCTTGCATACGTTTATACATACGAAGGAGGGCAATGCACAAGGACTGTTGCATATAGACTATGACACCGTCGTGTCATATCTATAATACTCACCTTGCACGCTAAACAACATATATGGATCCATATAAGCTAACCAATGAGAATATCGGGGTTCTTAGGCCCCGAAGGTTCTTAGGCCTCTTCTCCAAACAACTATAGGGGTTCTTAGGCCTCTTCTCCAAACAACTATAGGGGTTCTTAGGCCCCGGAGGTTCTTAGGCCTCTTCTCCAAAGAATATCGGGGTTCTTAGGCCCCGAAGGTTCTTAGGCCTCTTCTCCAAACAACTATAGGGGTTCTTAGGCCCCGGAGGTTCTTAGGCCTCATCTCCAAACAACTATAGGGGTTCTTAGGCCCCAAATGGGGTTCTTAGGCCTTTCTCCAAAGAATATAGGGGTTCTTAGGCCTCCAAACATGGGTTCTTAGGCCTCTTCTCCAAACAACTATAGGGGTTCTTAGGCCCCGGAGGTTCTTAGGCCTCTTCTCCAAACAACTATAGGGGTTCTTAGGCCCCGGAGGTTCTTAGGCCTCTTCTCCAAACAACTATAGGGGTTCTTAGGCCCCGAAGGTTCTTAGGCCTTTTCTCCAAACAACTATAGGGGTTCTTAGGCCTCATAAACACTGGACCCCACATGGGCCTAGCCGAATCAATTACCACACATGGATATCTCATTTCAACATGATGTGGTCAATTGACCCAACGTATACATAAAGGTATGCAAGAGTACTCACCTCCTTCGCGACCACAAATCAAAACCATCAAAACCGCAATTACACAATAGTTATGCTTCAACCTGGCAATAATTCACAAATACATATAATGTCATCAAACACACACAAGGTCACTTAGCCACATTCAATTTCATCTTAGAACCAAACCCATCTTTTATAGTCTCACATTGTTCTTAGTTTGATTTACAACATATTCGCCTCTTACATCATTATCATAAGGCCAAACTCATTTTTATACGAAAAGTATCCTTTTCATTATTCGACCAAGGTGACTTCAAACAAGCATAACTTGAGTTCTACACAATATTTTGACCTCATTCCAGTGGCCACTTCTTCTTAACACATTTTAGCACATTTTATCTTCAGTGACCAAGACATGAATTAGCTTGTAAAAATATGTTTCACCCGTTTTAATAACCGACGAAAAATCAGTTTTGCTGAAAGATCAGCATGACGACCCTGAACTCAAAAATTCATATCTAGAGTTCTACTTCGTATTTTTAACTCATTCCAGTGGCAAATTTGAGATAACACAATAAGCTACATTTTCTTTTTAGGACTCGACAACTGAAAATTCTGTCATGGGGGTGTTTAACTCGTTTGAAGGTCAGGGTCAGAATCTGTCCAACTAATTCTCACTATCATTCAACCAAATCTATCATGCAACCCAAATTAAAACCCTAAATTTGATTAAATTACAACAACCCTAACTTGAATTATAGAAATTTAACCCATTATAAGAAAACCCCCAAAATTATGTGAATGCATGAACCCTAATTCTTGAACAAAAATTAAAACTAGGGTTGGAAGGATAATTACCTCAATGATTCAAGAACAACTATCAAGAATTAAACCCCCAATTTCTTCTCTTTTTCCTTTATGTGTGTCGACACACACACTTACACCACACAAATTCTCCCCAATTTGATTACACTAGAAACCATTATTATTATTGTGGTTATTATTATTATTATGAATTAGAGGAAGAGTTCTTGGATTGATTGAAGAATTTAGATCGATAGAGATTTGAGATGAAAAGAGTCTTCCAGAAGAAGAAGGAGTAGTGGAAGGATGAGTAATAGAAAAGAACATGGCTGGACATATCCTAGTTATGCCACGACCCCCACCCAAAATTAGTGGGTATAATACCCGCTATCCGCTACGGTTCCAACTAAATTAACCCCTTATCCTAAAATAAAATACTAGGAAACTATTTTAATGTCAAAACTATTAATAAGGTTAATTTTCATTGGCTTAAAATATTTAGGATGTTACAACTCTCCCCCACTTGTAACGGATCACGACCTCGTGATCTAAGCCACATCTAGCAACGACTCTCAAACTTTACGTTAACACGTCGTCATCCTTTCATGCTTTCATAGCGTTATGCTCTACCATATAGTCTTGATTTACCTTCTTCTTAAACGTTTCTTCACAAAGACAATAGGCTCCTCGACGTTGTCTTATTTTAATTCACTTGAAGTTCAATTTCTATTATAGGTACACGTGAAACCTCGACGGTATAATACTTCATAAAACGAGAAACGAGAAAGGTAGAATAAATTCCTGGGAGTTCTGCGGGAAATTCCAAACAAATAGTAACCTTGACAACTCGAGCAGGTTTTTTTTTTTGAAAGAATCGAAAACTAAGATCTTAGATTTTCCCTCATATGCAACTCGTAAAATAAATTCTTCATATTACACAATCACCAATATAGAACTCGATAAGTCTCCCTCCTTTATCCGCATAAAATCCTTGGCAATCTTGACTCTTAGGTCGTTACTTTATCATTTCAATCTTCTTAGGAATCTTTATCACTATAATCGTGCTACACAACTCTTGGAGTCCGACTTTTCTAAAACGAGTAGGGAATTGACATTTCCTATCAAACAACATTCATACGGAGGCAAATCAGCACACTAAAGCGATAGCTGGTGCTATACTGGTACTTCTAACGAGATCATGAACAGATTCCATGACCCACTAAAGATCGGCTATTCACGCTCAACAAGGTTCCGCTTAATTAGAGGACACTAACAATCTCTCTTTAGATCTTGACACATCTTTGTTATACCGAACGAAAGGAGTATTCAAATTTTATAGGTTTCATGGAGCAAATTCGATTTGGTTCCGTTAAGGAGAGGATTATAAGTTCTATCATGACGTCTAGTAAGTCCGCAAAAATCTTTAGAACATATTTCGTGTAATCTGACTCCTCGTTTGCTTAGGTTCTCGTTGCAACAATCTCATCGGGCGACACCAAACTTCGTAGACATAATCTTTCGAAAGAGTTAATCAACTTACTTGACAGTTGTCACGAAAAGAAAATACTTTAAGACTCATATGATCAAAAACAAATGGTAAACTTGACGGTATAGAGGTAAAACACGAAAATTTTAAAGTAGGAACAACTCCGATGGATTCTAAAACGTGAAAGGAACGATTATTCTTGATTTCTTTTAGTAGTTCGTTCAACTTCTCATTCCTTTCTCTAGGCTCACTTCACATTCTTTCTAATTAATTCAGTCAACGGTGAGACTATCTTCAAGTGCCGAAAGTAAAGTGACATTTATCACCTGTCAACTACGAAACTTCTAATCTATATTGATCTTGTGAGTTGTCTCCATTTCGTCACAACACCAATCCAATCCGGGTCAACCACGTTCTCTCTCTTGGTGATCACACGATCGAGATGATTGCACTCCTCCTAATCAGACTGATCATTTAACGAATTGACATGGAACTTTCACTTTCGTCGTATCTCCAAGACTTCACGTAAAAGAACTTTTCTGGCCGGATTGACTTTTAAGATAAACAAAACGTTGTCAATGAAAACAATACGGATTTATTTCACAACAAACGACAAGTGTGGTTCAAAAGACTCACGGGGGTTGGAAAACCTTTAATACAATCGAAGGGTATACTACGAATTTCAAAGTGCCCATACAAGTATAGATAACATTTTCGGGAACATCTCCATTGCGTGCTATAAGTTGATGGAAACTGAAATGAAAATTCGTCTTAAAGTGATAAGAAATTGCTTCTACTTGATCGAATAGGATATCAGATCTTGACCACGGGTACTCGTCTCCGATTGTTACTTTATTGAGCTCACAAGTGACTAAACGCACACGCCTCCTACTTTCTTTCATTTCGTTAAATTAGAAAATCGTACCTCTTGGAAACAAAGGAAATCACTTGAAACGGCTAGAACGAATATAATTTACGTGAAAGAAATTGGGAAAATCACGAATAACAAGAAGATTCTCCATAGACCGTGGTTTCCATTCGGCGTCGATGATTCTAATATAAGAGACTTGACTACCATACAAGGATTATCAAAACGTATGAGCAAGATATCAACAGAAATCGACCGTTTCATTTCCTCCGCCGAAGTCAATTGTTTTCTTTGTAATAGGAATATTCAACTAGATCGCCTTCTCCTCTCGCGGAATTAGGAATCATTCGCGCTTAGCCTAGCTGTTCTCAAACATTATACCACACGCTCCCGAAGGAAAAGAGAACAAATCGGTTCAAAGATTTTAGATTAGGTTTTAACTTTTATAACTACCATACTTATCATGTATTAGTCCCTTATAACTATATCATCCTCAGGTTCTCACTACGCAAATTTCATCTTAGTGTCTATCATCAGGCCTCAAGTAATCGTATACTCATTCAATAAAAGCATGTTAATCAAAATCAAAAACACATTCGCCATACTCCGTATGGTCTTTTAACATACACTTAAATAACCATCTTCAAGACAAGACATCACATTTCCCATGACTTTATACTATCACATTAAACTACCATTTTAAACATATTACTATACAAATAGTTCTCATTGCCATATCTCGTATGATTTTTCAACATATCACTAACACAATCATAATTATCATAGGAATCTCCAATCCTAACATTTTATATTACTCATATCATAAGCATTCTTTTCATTAATCCATCAATTAAATCATATCAATACACAACTGATTCTCATCACCAAACTTTATATGATCTTTTATCCCAATAACGATGCCACGGGTCTCACTACCCAATGGTCTTACACCAGATAATAACGATGCCATGGGTCTCACTACCCAATGGTCTTACACCAGATAATAACGATGCCATGGGTCTCACTACCCAATGGTCTTACACCAAAATGATATCACACTTCATTCGCATACATTCAACATTCATCAACTATTCAACATACTTTTCCTTATAAGCGACAAACCATCTCTTAAACTTATATATCACTTCAGAATTTCACTTTTACGACCTCATAGCCGATTATTCAAGCAAAACTTATGCTTTATCACATTCGCATATCAGCAAGCAATTACACATTAGCATACATTTCACGTTTACCATGTACTTATCATATCTTTTTTTTTTTTTTTTTTACTATCATCAAACAATGTATTAAACTCATAAACCAATCTCAAATTTTCAATTCTAACCATTCAATAAACCAGTTAGCATGCAAAGCTCATATTCTATCATACTTAGATATCAACAAGTAAATACATAAAACAATTCTCGTTGCCACATAAGGTCTCCAACCTATGGCTTCACACTAACATACTTCCATATTTAACGGACTTAACTTGAGCTATTATAATATGTGATCATAATAACGCTGCAGTCATTATGATGATTACTTATTATAACACCTCAAGTGAACTGCGCTAAATACTTCCATATGTCACTAGAAACCAAACTATGCACATAAGGTCAAGTCACATCTATGGTTTAAGTCTAGGTATCCGTTTAATAATAAAATACCTAAATCCCTTAAACCATGGCTTTGATACCACTTGAAAGAACCCGTACTCATTTTAGGAAAATAAGAGAATTTTTTTTATTTTTTTTTATAAGCCCCCACTGCGCCGCAGTGGAGGTGTACACCTCCCACTGCGCCGCAGTGGGAAGTTACGGAAGCAGACGACCAAACTTCCCCACTGCGCCGCAGTGGGATATTTCTTAACTCAGCCTGCAGTTTTCCTGCAGGTCTAAAACTTTTGAAAATCATAATCCAAACTTCAATCTTGCACAATCTTTTACCAGTCATATTCAAACCTTAAATCCCTTTACCAAACTTTAAAATGAGTTAAAGACACGTGATTTAAAATTCCGAAAGCTTTTATTTGATCAATTGTAGCATTTACAACGAAACGGGTCATTTTACCCAAGTTGACACATTACAAAAGACGACATTCAAAATTGGGAATTTCGGCATGACCCATTCGTAAAATCATCATCCAAACCTGTTACGGATTATGAGTTCTCCAAAACACATTTAAACAAAATCGATACATTACAACTACAAAACGACCCATTTAAAATACCCAAAAACTCGAGTCTAACACTAGACATCATAATAATTTTCCAAAAGGACAAAACAAGAGTACAAAGAGCCGATAGTTCAAAGGGGTCGCTATGGGTCCTATTACCAATTTCATTATCCGCATTTAGCTAAAGCAATCAATATCCAAAAAGCAACTTTAACTTCAATCTTTACATTACTTAACTTTCTTCCGCATCCGGGACAACCTATAAAAAGGGTAAACAACTAAAAAGTAAGCAAAGCTTAGTGAATAATCTTGCATACGTTTATACATACGAAGGAGGGCAATGCACAAGGACTGTTGCATATAGACTATGACACCGTCGTGTCATATCTATAATACTCACCTTGCACGCTAAACAACATATATGGATCCATATAAGCTAACCAATGAGAATATCGGGGTTCTTAGGCCCCGAAGGTTCTTAGGCCTCTTCTCCAAACAACTATAGGGGTTCTTAGGCCCCGGAGGTTCTTAGGCCTCATAAACACTGGACCCCACATGGGCCTAGCCGAATCAATTACCACACATGGATATCTTATTTCAACATGATGTGGTCAATTGACCCAACGTATACATAAAGGTATGCAAGAGTACTCACCTCCTTCGCGACCACAAATCAAAACCATCAAAACCGCAATTACACAATAGTTATGCTTCAACCTGGCAATAATTCACAAATACATATAATGTCATCAAACACACACAAGGTCACTTAGCCACATTCAATTGCATCTTAGAACCAAACCCATCTTTATAGTCTCACATTGTTCTTAGTTTGATTTACAACATATTCGCCTCTTACATCATTATCATAAGGCCAAACTCATTTTTATACGAAAAGTATCCTTTTCATTATTCGACCAAGGTGACTTCAAACAAGCATAACTTGAGTTCTACTTAATCTTTTAGATGATTCCAGTGGCCAAATTTACTTAACACACTTAGGTACATTTCATCTTTAGAGACCAACATGTTAATTATCCCTCAAGAGTGACTTCTGATCGTTTTAAAAACACAAACAGTTGCTGTCCTTACGCACAAAACAGATTTGACCTTACCGACTTCAAATAATCGTAACTTGAGTTCTACTTACTCTTTTAACATGATTCCAGTGGTCAAGTTTACATGACACATATACCTACCTTTTATCTTTAGTGACCAATATGTGAATTGTCCTTCAAAGGTGGCTTCTGGTCGATTTAAAAACCAAAACTGCTGCTGTTAAACAGCTTTGACCTTACTGACTTCAAATGACCATAACTTGAGTTCTACACAATATTTTGACCTCATTCCAGTGGCCACTTCTTCTTAACACATTTTAGCACATTTTATCTTCAGTGACCAAGACATGAATTAGCTTGTAAAAATATGTTTCACCCGTTTTAATAACCGACGAAAAATCAGTTTTGCTGAAAGATCAGCATGACGACCCTGAACTCAAAAATTCATATCTAGAGTTCTACTTCGTATTTTTAACTCATTCCAGTGGCAAATTTGAGATAACACAATAAGCTACATTTTCTTTTTAGGACTCGACAACTGAAAATTCTGTCATGGGGGTGTTTAACTCGTTTGAAGGTCAGGGTCAGAATCTGTCCAACTAATTCTCACTATCATTCAACCAAATCTATCATGCAACCCAAATTAAAACCCTAAATTTGATTAAATTACAACAACCCTAACTTGAATTATAGAAATTTAACCCATTATAAGAAAACCCCCAAAATTATGTGAATGCATGAACCCTAATTCTTGAACAAAAATTAAAACTAGGGTTGGAAGGATAATTACCTCAATGATTCAAGAACAACTATCAAGAATTAAACCCCCAATTTCTTCTCTTTTTCCTTTATGTGTGTCGACACACACACTTACACCACACAAATTCTCCCCAATTTGATTACACTAGAAACCATTATTATTATTGTGGTTATTATTATTATTATGAATTAGAGGAAGAGTTCTTGGATTGATTGAAGAATTTAGATCGATAGAGATTTGAGATGAAAAGAGTCTTCCAGAAGAAGAAGGAGTAGTGGAAGGATGAGTAATAGAAAAGAACATGGCTGGACATATCCTAGTTATGCCACGACCCCCACCCAAAATTAGTGGGTATAATACCCGCTATCCGCTACGGTTCCAACTAAATTAACCCCTTATCCTAAAATAAAATACTAGGAAACTATTTTAATGTCAAAACTATTAATAAGGTTAATTTTCATTGGCTTAAAATATTTAGGATGTTACACATTTGAAATGCTTTATGGTAGAAGGTGTAGGACTCCGAGTTGTTGGATGGAGACCGACGAAAAGCAAATTACAGGTCCCGAAATTATAGAAATCACAGCTGAAAAAGTTAATGTTGCAAAGGAAGCACTTCGTGTAGCTAGAGAACGACAGAAAACCTATGCCGACAAGAAAAGAAGGTCGGTTGAGTTTGAGGTTGGTGATATGGTGATGCTGAAAGTTTCCCCATGGAAAGGAGTTATTCGTTTTGGAAAGAAAGGAAAGTTAAGTCCACGATTCATTGGACCATTTAAGGTTCTGAAGCGTATCAAAGATGTGGCGTATCAATTGGAATTGCCTCCAGAATTGGATGGAATTCATAATACATTTCATGTCTCTTATTTGAGGAAGTGTTTGGCGGAGGAATCTAGTGTTATCCCTATTGAAGATGTGAGCATTGATCCGAGGAAAAGAATGATTGAGGAACCGCTAGCAATACTTGGAAGAAAGCAAAAGAAACTACGCCGGAAAATGATTGACCTTGTTTTGATCAAATGGAAGCATAATCATGGTGAAAGCCTAACTTGGGAAACCGAATCAGTGATGAAGGAGAAGTATCCAGAGTTGTTCCTTTCTGATGAGATTCCGGGGACGGAATCCTCTTAAGGGGGAGGTAATTGTAACATCCCAAACGTTTTGTGTTTGACTATTTGACTTTCTGTTAGTTAACATTAGGTTCGTTAAGTTTATGTGCCTTATATGTGATTATGTGATTAAATGCTTATGTGGTTGATGTGAAATGATTAGTATGATGTTAAATGAAAGTAATCAAAGTAAAGTTAAGTAATTTAAGACTCCCGGTAGAAAGATAAGCTAAGAAAGTTAAGTTTAGAAGTTGAGGGGTCCTAAGTGTAACATAATGGGTTGATGGCCAGGGGTTAATGAGCAATTAGGCAGCCCTAATTGTCACAAAACTTCTGCATCGTGTGTGAGAAGAACCCTAACCGATCCTCCCTCCCTCCCAAAGCAATTCATCATCAAAAACTCTTCGTTTCTAGGTGTTTCGTTCAAGTTTGGTTAAGATCTCGAATCCCCTAAATCATCTACAGGCATTGTAGGTAAAATCCTCTTTGAAATCTGATCTTATGAGTCATAGATGAGTATTCAATCCAGGCCATGGGGTTTGGGTTGGGTTAATTGATTAAACGGTTACCGATTTCATGTTATTCGGGTGATTCAATGATTGATTTATGTTGTAAAGGAGTAAAGGATTGATTAATGGATTAAAGTCATCAAAAGTGTTGTCAAAGAGGTTAATTTTATGTCTCCAGGTCGAATTAATGGTGTGTGTTCGTTTGGAATTCATTTAAAGGATTGAAAAGTTGGGTTTTTGGTCGTCAGGCTGAGGTGCGGCGCACCACTGCTCAGTTCGGGATTTTGGATTTCAGATGGGAGCCCGATATGCGGCGCACCAAAGGCCTGGTGCGGCGCACCTGGACCGGATCTGAACTTTCTGTTTGTTTGGTGCGGCGCACCAATTGGGGGGTGCGATGCACCTGATGCCCAGTTTGCACAAAACACTTCATTTAGCTTATAGATCGATCTTATACTCATTCTAGGTTGTCGGGAGCACTTAGCAAGCACTTTAAGATACTCTTAACTTGTTGGTAAGCTGTATCAAGGTAAGATACACGACTTTGACACGCTGAGGGTTCAACAAAAGCATGGTTTTCATATATTAACTTCCCTAATGATATCTTGTTGCTTATGGGTATTCGGGGTTACATGGGAGTTGCTATGGACTATGTAAATGACCATTGAGACCTGAAATGCAGTCCCAACGATATGTGATGTGATGTTATGTTATGAAATGATATGTAATGACTTGTGATGTATTGAAATGTGCATGATTGTATGGCTTGTTCATCTAGTTCACTAGACTTTTAAGTTGCCATGTCACGTGCACGTTTAAGGGCCCAAACGTAAAGATGTATATGTAATAATTGTTTAGGTAGTGTAAACACCTAAACTATATGTGATGTGAAATCGAGCTCGTAAATTAGATGTGAAAGTGTTAAGCTTAACCCGTACTTGCCCTTGCCCGGTGGGTGCGTAGATGTGGTTGCTTGGGTGGCTCCTTGCAACATGGTCAAAGATGTGAAGAGTAATACGGGAGGTCTGACCAGCCCCACTTGTCATGTACATACGGATTACTCTTGGATTGGCTTGCCATTCCTTAACGACATTGATGGACAGCCGTAAGGTTTATTCATCTAGTCGGGTGTGACTTATGTCACCACCACAAAGATGTTTAGATGTGATATGTGATGATGCTAAAGATGTATAGGCACATTTAGGATGATCTAACCTATATGAAAGATGTTAAATGCAATGATGTGATGTTTGAGTTGATATGTGCCTTAATGATGTAATACGACTTATATATAATGTTTTAATTAGACAAACGTTTTATAAATGATGTGTTATCTTACTTAGCTAATTCGTTAGCTAACACTTGTTTCTTGAAATGTGTTGTCCCCTCAGGTTTAGCAAGTTTATGATGGATGATGAATAAAGAGCAAGGCATGGGTAGATTGCTTGATGATGACCATAGTTTACCGTAGTGGCTGCTCGTTTTAGACTTTTGAATTATGTTAAGATGTTTATGACTTGTATCGACTTGTGATCGGTTGTTTTATGTTTGGAAACCGATGGATTTCCATTTAGACGTGTTTCAATGATATTGCAAGTAACACCATTTAATGAATAAACCAAACTGAATTTATTGGTTTGGACAATTAAAAGTTTATTCCGCTTCCTTTGATGCCGTTAGGCGAATTTTTTTGGAAATCCTTGTTTTTAAATGATGGGTGTTACATTGATGAATATGCATTCAAGATGGATGCACAAAACAAAAAAAATGATTTTCTCGATTTTGACAAACCAATATGTTGTTAAACACTTAAATAATGATAATTAGTTATACACTATGTTAGTTTTATGGACTTTTAATGCATCAAAATGAAGTTTTTAAGTGTTCTCACCGTGTTCTTATTTTAAGGGTGTTTTTATTTGATTTGCCCCCTATAATCGATATGGCGTAGAGTGAAATCAGGAGAGAAAAATGTGAAGCAGAATTGGGGTTTGGGGAAGATCAATTCAAAATTTGAATGGAATAGGGAATAAGAATGTTTGTTTCCAATAAACTAGCTTATTAACCCTGGTAATATCCGAACATTGTTTTGATAATTTTTTATAAGTTTTTTAATATATAATCCTTATTAAAGTTAATTAATTGAAAAAGTGATAAACTAAACGTCAAAAATCCTAAAAAAACACAGATATGAAATGATATACTAATTAAACTAAGTCTCTAATTTATACATGAATAAACTAAATATTTATCGTTGTATATCTTTATCAATGTTAAGAAGAAACACGATATATATTTGATTGTTTCCATCGTATTAATTCAACCGACCTTAGCTCAGTTGGCAGAGCGTGGGAGAGTACATCCCATAGGCGCTGGTTCGAATCCAGCAGGTCGGGTTTTTATTTTTTTTTCCCTTTCATACCAAATAAACAAGCCTTTATCATTTAGTACATGCAATTTTAATAGGTTCATAAAAAATGGTGCATTAACAATTTATATTATAAGTCTTTTTATAAACTAGTTACAAATTTTTATATTGTATGATAAAAAAAATTATTATTAAAATAATTTCGACCATAATAAAATTTAAATCGTTCATATGAGTTCATCTAAACTTTTCGAAAAAAATATGAGTTCATCTAAATTACGTGACTAGATTTTGAAAAATTATTGCTATAACAATATTTGATATTATTTAAAATTCCAAAATTATTTAGAAGTTATCTATGGATTACAATTATGAAGATTATAAGTGAGATAAAAGTTAATTTAGAGACATTAAGAATACTTCTTAATCATTCATTTTTCACCATTTCCGACCACCACCACCACCACCATCATCTTCGACCACCACCATGATCCTCCGGCGACGGCGATCACCTCCACCACGACTTACACAAACTTACACATGTGTAAGTTATACAACCACCATCACCACCACCACCACCATCATCTCCGACCACCATCATGATCCTCCGGCGACGGCGACCACCGCCACCACGATTTACACATGTGTAAGCAGCTTACACATGTGTAAGTTATATGTCCCTAATGGTTTCTAATTTAAGATGTCCCTAAATTAACCTACCCTTTATAAGTGATCTAATAAAGATATGGAATATTGAAATTATTACGCAATGTTTTTTATTAAACATATTGTATCAATTATTTAAAGTCACTTAAAATAATATTAATACTATAACTTTGATTATAGATATGGAATTTGTTACGCAAGTTTTTTTTTTATTATAAAATCTATCATTTATATTAATGTTGTTTATTTAAGGTCATTTAAAACAACATTAACAAAATAAATTTGATTATTACATTATAATATAACTTATTGAACACATGTCGTTTAATTAAAAGACTAGGTGTCCATCGGACCATTAAACTATACCTTAATCTGTTTTAGTATCTTAGTAGAGAAAATAATTAAAATGTGAATGTTTTAGTATATTAGTAGAGAAGATAATTAAAATGTGAAGTTAGTTGGGGGTGTTAGACATTTATCGGTTCTCCCTTTCAAATAAAAAATGTGAAGTTTATTACAAAAGAATTTTTATTTATAAATACGGTAAAAACTCATAAATTTTTAGTTAGATCACCTCCTTATCTTTTCTTCGATCACCCCAATATTCTAGTTTGTTTTCTTTCTCATTTTTCTTTCTTACATTAGCAATTATCATTTGGTATGTACTATATATTAGACCCGTGTCTAACACTGGACACGAGGCTTACGATAATACATATAATAAAGGAAAAATTATACCTTTTTGATTGAGAGATAAAATGAATCTTGAATAAAGTTCATATTAGTTAGGATTTAAGATAAGGATATGGAGTTCAAATTGTGTTATATATACTTACTAGTTTCAAAATATATTAATCAAAAGCTAATTAATTGGAATTCAAGTATATTAAATCCCTATGACCAATATCACAATTTAATCAATACGAAAACTAAAGAAGGAGACATATGAAATTAACTCCATATAAATATTGATTCTAGTTTACCTTTTTTTTTTCCAAGTTTAGTTAAATAAAAAAGTTGCAGTTTGTTATATCTAAACCTACTACAAACACAAAAAACAATTTTAGACTAAACGATTTAGAGTTAAGCTCAACAAAAAGAGAAACACTTTATAATAACAATTTTAATCAATACGAAAACTAAAGAAGGAGACATATGAAAATTAACTCCATATAAATATTGATTCAGTTTACCCTTTTTTTTCAACTTTAGTTAAATGAAATAATAATTTTTGGGAGTTTTTTTTATTAATAATATAAAGGTCGGCCTTAATAAACATAACTATTAAATAAATATTAAAAAATTAGAGGATTAATAAGGATGGAGGATTAGGCTCTAAGAGGGGGATTAAGGGTGCCAAGTGTACCCCCAACCTCCTCTTTTAGTTATATTATAGATGCTCAGGTCCGTCTAATGGACGAGTAGTTTCAAAATATATTAAAAAAGCTAAAAAATTAGAATTCAAGTATATTAAATCCCTATGACCAATATCACAATTTAATCAATACGAAACTAAAGAAGGAGACATATGAGAATTAACTTCATATAAATATTGATTCCAATTACCTTTTTTTTTCCAACTTTTGTTATATAAAAAAGTTGCAGTTTGTTATATCTAAACTTAAGACAAACACAAACAACAATTTTAGACTATAATTACGAAAACTAAAGAAGGAAACATATGAAAATTAACTTCATAAAAATATTGAATCTAGTTAACCTTTTTTTTTCCAACTTTAGTTAAATAAAGAATTTGTAGTTTGTTATATCTAAACTTAAGACAAACACAAACAACAATTTTAGACTATAATTACGAAAACTAAAGAAGGAAACATATGAAAATTAACTTCATATAAATATTGATTCTAGTTTAGTCTTTTTTTTCAACTTTAGTTAAATAAAATAATAAATTTTGGGAGTGTTTTTTTTTATTAATAATATAAAGGTCGGCCTTAATAAATATAACTATTAACGAAATATTAAAAAATTAGAATTCAAGTATATTAAATCCCTATGACCAATATCACAATTTAATCAATACGAAAACTAAAGAAGGAGACATATGAAATTAACTCCATATAAATATTGATTCAGTTTACCTTTTTTTCAACTTTAGTTAAATGAAATAATAATTTTTGGGAGTTTTTTTTATTAATAATATAAAGGTCGGCCTTAATAAACATAACTATTAAATAAATATTAAAAAATTAGAGGATTAATAAGGAGGAGATTAGGCTAAAGGAAGGGGATTAGGGTGCCAAGTGTACCCCCAACCTCCTCTTTTAGTTATATTATAGATGCTCAGGTCCGTCTAATGGACGAGTAGTTTCAAAATATATTAATCAAAGCTAAAAAATTAGAATTCAAGTAAGGGGGAAGAATATGATGTGTTTAGAATCCGGGTTTTAGACTTCAGGTCCGCGTGTTTCGTAACAATTTTTCTTAATCTTTATTTAATTAATAACATCTAATTTAATGTGGTTGGTTTGGAAGTGTAAAGGGGTTTGGAGAAACCTGACTTCTTTGAAAGTTTGTTGTTTTAGTTTTTGATATTATTTTTCAAATACTCCGTATCATTCTTTGCATATGTTTACAATTGTTCTTGACAACAAATGCTCCTCAATATATATAAAAATTATAATAATATAATAAATCGTTGGTTTTGGTTTTTCTTTGATTTTCTTGCTTTTTATTCGAACATACTGAAGCCAAGGTTCAATGTTTATATTAAACATTATAATCATCGTGAAGGCGACAAAATCCCTAGAACCAATACGACAACTTAATCAATACGAAAACTAAAGAAGGAAACATATGAAAATTAACTTCATAAAAATATTGAATCTAGTTAACCTTTTTTTTCCAACTTTAGTTAAATAAAGAATTTGTAGTTTGTTATATCTAAACTTAAGACAAACACAAACAACAATTTTAGACTATAATTACGAAAACTAAAGAAGGAAACATATGAAAATTAACTCCATATAAATATTGAATCTAATTAACCTTTTTTTTTCCAACTTTAGTTAAATAAAAAATTTGTGGTTTGTTATATCTAAACTTAAGACAAACACAAACAACAATTTTAGACTATAATTACGAAAACTAAAGAAAAATATATAATTTTTGAAAAGTACATACCAATTCATCAACAAAGACCATCTCAAACATTTTGATTTTCTTTGGGTTATTCCACTCCGAAACAGTCCATACATGCACAACACGAAGTCGTAGATGATGGTTAACATGTGTTGGCTTAAGATTTCAAGATGAACTAATGTGGTCTTATTTTTGGTTGTTGAAGAAGAAGCCATGATGAACCTATAATGGACAACAAACTAAATTAATAGAGATAATAATAACAATAACATAAGAATTTAATGTTAAATAATAATAATAATAATAATAATAATGATTAAATATGAACAAAGTATATTAAAAAAAAACCCTCTTGGTAGTCGACTTCTTGGTAGGCGACTATTTTTTTGTTTTGGTCGTAGGTTTTTGTTTTTGGTTGAGGATATGTGAGGGTTTATTCCTAGGTTGTATATATATAGATATAATATAATATAATTTTTGGGAGACTTTTAAGAATAAAAAGATTTTTTTATTAATAATAAGGTCGACCTATAGATTTAATAATTAAAAAAATATTAAAAATAGAGGATTAATGAGGAGGGGGAATTAGGCTAAAGGAGGGGGATTAGGGGTGCCAAGTGTACCTCAACCCCCTCTTTTAGTTATATTATATATAGATAGATAGATAGATATTAAATATTTATACCTATAATGTATAATTATCTAAATCTAATATAATACTATGTGTAAAGAACCGAGTATTAGCATTAGGATACGCTAGCTATCACTTTGTAATGTATTCTAATAAGGTAATATTTATCTTAAGGTTTTTTAATTTTTTATAATTTATGAGGTCGACATTTATATGTAATAAGGTAATATTTATCTTAAGGTTTTTTAATTTTTTATAACCTATGAGGTCGACATATATATGTGGGTAGGGGTGTCAATGGATGGATATGGATTGGATCATGATCCGATCCATTAGTGATCCAACTTAAATGGATCATGATCCGATCCGTGATCCAACATAATGGATCGTGATCCGATCCATATCCAAATAATTTAAATAGATGGATCATCATCCAGATCGATCCATTTGATTTTTTTCAATAATTTATTTTTTAGGGGAAAATGATAAATCCTCCTAACCAAATAGCCTAATAATCCTCCTAATAAATTAAGAAGGTGACATGTGCTATCCACTAATTCTCTTTCCTAATCTTGCCCCCTGATTTTTCCACATGTCATCATCTCATAATTAGGAGGATTATTAGGCTATTTGGTTAGAAGGATTGATCATTTCCCTTTTTTAGGTGAATAAAATTTTACTTTCCAGAAACTAAGGAAACGTTTAGTAGGGGATACCTTTCGTGCCCCCGTCACCGGTGTCCCCTATGACTCGTGCCCCCAGTTACCTCGTCTTAGTCACCCCCAGTCACCTCAGCCGTGCCGGTGCCCCCGGTTCGGATGCCCCCGGTCAAAGGTGCCCCGGGTGACCCGTGTCTCCGTTCATGGGTGCCCCCAGTGACCTGTGTACCCTTTAATGGGTGCCCCCGGTGACCCATGTTCCCGGTGAACCCGGTCATGGGTGCCCCCAGTTACCTATGTCCCCTAATGGGTGCCCCCGGTGACCCGTGTCTCCGTTCATGGGTGCCCCCAGTGACCTGTGTACCCTTTAATGGGTGCCCCCGGTGACCCATGTTCCCGGTGAACCCGGTCATGGGTGCCCCCAGTTACCTATGTCCCCTAATGGGTGCCCCCGGTGACCCGTGTCTCGGTGAACCCGGTCATGGGTGCCCCCAGTTACCTATGTCCCCGTTAATGGGTGCCCCCGGTGACGTGTGTTCCGGTCACAGGTGCCCAGTGTCCCGTGTCCCCGGTCACCGAGGGCACTATTGACGAGGGACACGGGTCACTGGGGGCACAATGACCAGGGTCACCGTGGACACGGGCTGGGGTGACTAAGACGAGGTAACGGGGGGCACGGTAACCCGTGTCCCTGGTTACCCTGTGCCCCCGGTGACTTCGTGCCCCGATTACCACTCGCCCCCAGTCATACGTATGTCACCCGTGCCCGTTCTCCCGTGACCCAGTCAAATTTGATGATATATCGATTCGGATCAATCCGGATGGATCATGGATCGATCCAAATAACTAAATGGATAAATGGAGCAATCCAATGGATTGTTAAATGGATTAATGGATATTATTTTTGATCCAATAAGTGATATAAATGGATCGGATCGGATCAGATCGGATTTGGATCAATATCCAATCCATTGCCAGCTCTATATGTAGGTATATTTATATAATAAAAAGTCAATAAAAGTCAAAATTAAAAATTCTAAAAAATTAAAAGATATGATTGGTTAATAAGCTATTAAAGCAACTGTCATTTAGTATAATAAAAGTTTTCAAGGAACATGTTGAAGCCATTCAAGTAACTCCAAACTCCAAAGTACATATATTTTTCGAATGGCATTAACCTTTAATATTATTAAAACAAAACCATATATTACATTTATTAAAAATATATCAAATAGACGGCTTATTTATTTATTAATATATGTGCACGAGTAAACACAAAATCTTACATTTTAAAAACATTATGAAAAGTTGATATTACGTTACAAATTTCATATATATTAGATGAGTCGTATTAGATGTTAAGTTACTAGATGTTAAGATATATATATATTTTTTTGAACGGCATGTTAAGATATTATTTGTTAGATTTAAGTTCTGTATTTATATACGGTAGGATTAAATAACTACATTAAATGTTTTCAAATAATTTTATGCATCATGATATTCTTGATTTATAAAGCATTGAGAATGTTATTTGTGAAATAGTGACACTTTTTCTATAATTTTTAATATAATTAATAACTAAAGTTTTTATATGGGCTCATATATTCTGATTTAACTTTTAATTATGACATATGCAAAACTAATTTTAGGTCAATATATTTCTAATTTAAATTTTTAATTATGACATGTAGAACTAATTTTAGGTCAACTAAATGTTTTGATTGGTCAATAAATGACTGAAAATGTAAGTTAACATATAATTTCAATATTTTAAAAAAAGAAAAGGGTTATTAAAAAGATTTTGAATTTTCTTAGGTGAAATTAATATTTTGTTTTTCCCTCAAGTTGAAGAGTACAAAGTGTAGTAATTATATTTAAATTAAGTATTTTGTAATTTTTATTATTTTATTAAAAGCAAAAAAAGAAGCTAATAACAATTAAATTAAGATTACTTGATTTAGATGTTTAGGATATTTTTAAAATAAGATGAACTATAAAATATACAGTATGTAATAAAGAAACTATCTAAATCCGGGTGTAAAATTCGCTAGTTATTTTAGATGCTCGCCAAATTAAAAAAAAAAAACAAAAACGACGGTTATTTGTATTCCTTGGAAGTCGCACCACACACATGAAAAACCACAATCTAATACGAGTATGATGTATATAATCTTTAAAACATCAACTAGTCATTCAACAATCGAAATTTATTTTAACTTTATGAAATAAATGTGAATGAAAAAGCACATACATGTGTCTATATAACACTTCAACATAATACTACCTATGAACCTATAAACGTCTGTGCAAGTTGATTGACACGATTCTGCGCCTGTTTTGCTTGGATCATGTGATTAAGTGGTAACTAGCTATACAGGAAGGAATGGTGACTTTGAGCCCGAAAACTACATGTAGTTTATGTGATTTTTGCAATTTCGACTAGTAACTTATGTAGGGCCTGAGGCTTTGAGAAAAATGGGGAGTGATCTGAGCCTTTGAGACGAAAAACTTTTTCTGGTGGGCTTTCGTTTATCATGCGCTCTTGTAGTGTGATGGGAATGGCATTGTCTTCCGGTGTTTCAATGTAGAACCGTCTGACTGATCCATAGTTTGACTCGGAAAGAGAGAGCTTTTCTATAACAGGTGGAAATGGAATGGGTCTCATTGAGACGGAAGCTAATGCTACATCCTGAAACAGATAAACGCGGGCGGTATCATAAGACAAATGTCAAAAAAACAGAAAATTTTAGTACAAATTTGTGTTTCCATGGTGGGTTTTACCTTTGCAGGACTGTGATTGAACAAAAGGTCCTTCAAGAGCATTTTGTCAAGCTCTATCGCAGTGGGAGGCAAATTGTTCCCATTTGTGTAGAGGAACTTTTGAGCTTGTCGCATGAGATCGTTTGTATTTTCCTGCAATACAACTCATAAATTGTTCATGATTTTTTTTTGAACATTATAAAATTGTTCATGCTATATTATTTCAAGATAAGCAACGATGTCAAAAATTATGAAGTCACTGTATTACCAATGGCCCATACAATTCGATTATTCTAAAACTTATTACTTGGAGGAACCTAAAGCATTCAAAGAACTTTAATGACTTTGAACTAATAGTGTTTGGCGATGTTCGGCTTAGCTTATATTTAGGGCGTATCGGCTGACATTGCTCATTCTGAATGTTTATAAGCTTGAGCTTATTACATATTTAAGGCCGTATTTAGGGCTTATCGGCTTATATTGGTCTTTCTAATAAGCTTGAGCTTATTACTTTTTTAACCTCATAGCTCGAGTCCATAAGTACATTGGCTTTTATAACTAGCTTCTTATAACTTCAATAAGGTGATAAGTCTTGAAATAAGGTATGCCAACATCCAAGCATTGGATCCTTGCCAGTTGCAACCTTTATTGTGGATTCGAATCTTTTTTCTTAGATTTTATCCGTTTATTAACCTTTTTAAAAAGTTTTCTTAAAATGAGCTAGATTTCTATGAAAATTTTTAAGTTTCTTAGGAGAGTTATTGCATCAGAGGACTGAACTTCTATATGCATCATGATTTGTTTTCTTCCAACTAAAGAACTTGAGACTGCATTTAAAGTTGCTACTCAACAACTGCTACTTGCTCAATTATGAAAATTCATTATTTTCAGGTGCAGATGTAAACACCCACCCACCTGATGTATCTGTTTATGAACTTCCTTATAAATGCTAACAAACTAACTGAGTAATATTCAGTGGAAGTTCTGGCTCTGCAAAGCTTAAACTTATATAGGAGTTAAGCATTATCTTAAAATGGAGAATTAAGTATCTAAAAACCCTGCTTCTCACGGGAAGGCTGCGACGAAATGGTAAAAATAGTTATGGATAGAGGGCCAAACCTTTTGGGAGAACATATCGAGGGTACTTTGTCCACTTTTCAACATAGAGGCCGCAATAAAGACAGCTTTCGCTATTTTAGAAGGAAATAGCTCCATTGCATACGATATGCAAGCACCACCAAAGTCATGACCTACCAAAATCACCTGCGAGAATTTTGATTTGGAGTAAATTTTAAAAGGCGTGAAATATATATGTAGTGAGAATTGAAACGCCAACTAAATTTCATTAGAACTCTATATAGAGCTTATCAACTTACTTGCTTTGACAATAATACTAAAATTACTTTACCAATCCGAATACAGCATAATAGAAGTATTTTCTACTATGGAGATCAGATCTAATGAATGATGCTTCTTCAACAAACGAAATAAATTGCTTATCATCAAGTACTTTAAAATGTTCCTACATTGATTCGGGTCATTTCTAGATCTACATTTATGCACAAATTTAATTTGATCTTCATTTAATCATTTCCCATGGACACCTACAATCACAACTTATTGTAGACCGTTCTATACTTTTCATTCTTACAACTTAAACACAAATTTTTAGGCCAAAAACCAAGACAAAATGGTAATAGTAAGATCTCTCAATAGCAGTAAAGTAAACAAAAAATACATGAAAATTATTTATAAAAAGATAAGGAAAAAGAAATAACCTTTTCTCCATCTGCAAGCTTTTCCATGAAATCTGTGAGTGGTGTCACATATTGTGAAAGACTTTCAATGCTATAGGTGTCAAACAGATCAATTCCAGAACCAGTTAAATCAATTGCAGTAACTTTAAATTTACATTCTTCTAAAAGCGCAATTGTTTTGTACCAACACCAGGCCCCAAACCCGCCTCCATGAACTAGAACAATATGTTTCGTCTCCAATTCATCAAGATTTACATCCTGGTAAAAATAAACAAGGTTAGAGGTCAAAAAAAGCCTTCAGTAAAACAGTGTCAATGTGGGGTTGCCAATATCGAAAAAAATGTATTCCTAACAAAATTACTTAAACCCACAACCGACAACCTTTTATGGGCCAAGCCTCAATAGTCAAAACCTATGTTTTCATCATTAATTTCACTATCATTTTCAAACTCTAATTCTCCAATCTAAAATCCAAAACATCAAAACATATACAAATTAAAAACAAACATAAACACATAATTAATAGACCTGAACAAGAAGCTGTTGAGGAGGAACCAAAGGATCATTAACCGATCTAGCTCGAGTACTTGAACTCCTAGGAAACATATTTTTTTTAGAATTTGGAACATGTCGTAATGAACTTGAACGATCAAACACGCCACCATTTTGTTGTTGTTGTTGTTGTAACAATAAAGCAGCAGCAGCTATAGCATGTTCATGAATTATATCATGATCACCATTCTTATTACTCGTATTATTATTATTCTTACTAGAATTATAAGATAATGATCTAATACGTGACCAAGTTGTACTTGACACATGATTATTATTATTATTATTATTTGTTACACGTCTTGAGTTGGTTTTTGTTTGTGGTAATTTTGTTGATAAACATATTCCCATTGGATGGATATAGTTATGATATTTCTTTCTTTTGCGTGTGGTTTTTTCATGTGTTGATCAATGAGAATATGAGACAAAATTATGAGGCTGGCCGGTTGTATACGACTATACGTATATGTCGGTAACTCGGTATGATATATGAAAGCAAAAGAAGAAGAAAAAAGTGTGGAAGTTCGTGAGAAAGTGGGACTATAGTTGTTAACTGTTTTATAATTTAATTCATGATGACGATGATGATGATCATGAGGTGTTTGCTTTATTTTTCTGTATATATATATAAATCAAAAATAATAGCTATATATATCCTTTTTAATATGTAATATATATATAATAACACATTGGGTAATAGCCCAGTGACCATCAGCCGCCACTTTTTAGGGGAGGTCTTGGGTTCGAGTCTTGCAAAGGCAAACTTGAGATAATCAGGGGATTATTAAGTGGTTGAGAATCACCTGGACACTAGCCTGACTGGGATTAGTGGGTACCAAATGGTACATGGGATCAGGGGGTTTCTATCCAATTATCCTTTTTTTGTTTTTTATTTTTATAAATGTTTGTCAGAATAAAATACTATAATAAGAGCACCTCCAATGATGATTTTTTTTTATAAGACTTTTTACCATTGTGTATAAAAGTTTTTTTTTATAAGACTTTTTACCATTGTGTATAAAAGTTTTTTTTACAAAAGCATTACACTCTCTCTCCTACATATATAATTGTAATCTAAAGAATTTCAAGCTATTTTCAAGTCATTCTCAAGCTTTTGTCATTGGAGTTAAAGCTTTTTTATAAAAAGCTTTTAGAAAAAACCTATATCATTGTAGATGCTCCAAGTTTATTTTGATGATACATGGAACCAAATTTTTCTAGAAATAATAAATATTGAATTGTACCTTCTATTTCATTTGACGTTATGTGTTAACCTTTAAAACACACATTTTATGATTTTAGTGTATTTTCATATTTTTTTTTTCTTGGTACACCTTTCAAATACACATTTAAAGTCAACCCGGTAAAGTTGTTTTTGTTTAGACCCGATCGATTTGGTTTCTTAGACTCGACCGATTTGAAACATTGAATATGACAGCATTTGGTAACATCAGATTAAATAAATATTCCTGCCTAGAATCAAGGGAAAAGCAGAAATATAAATTAAGCATGTTTTAAATATTATTTGTTTAGATTGTAATTTATTGCTGGAAAGCCTTGAAAAACGAAGAAATGATAAGTACCGCCTACGGAGAATTAATAATATGTTACAGTACTACATATTAACAATAAAGTTTCCTAGAATCTTTATATTAAAAATGATATATTGTTCAGGGAATATTATCGTTTGACCCGGGTTCAAGTTTGGTGATTATATGCGTTCATATAAAAGGGCAAATTGGTTTGATATTTTATGAAAGAATAAGAAGTTATTAATAGTTAGTTATATATGTAGTAAAAAGTTTTTAATTAATTAGTGAATAGTGTTAGAAAAGTATAGGGTTGGGGGAGGAGAGGGGGGTCCGTGTAACACGGGTAAGAAATCAATGACCGGATATCTCTTTATATCGTGATATCACTTTCCAAAAACAACAATTCGACCCTATATGTCTGGGTTACACGAATTCTGTTTTGGGATAATACAAAGAGCAATGTTCTTGATTTTGGCAGAAATCAAGAACCCGTTCGCTATATGGTATTTCGTGTTTTGTGTGTTTCCTTATGTATAATTTTCTCTTATAGAGACACTCTATCAATGCATCTCATTAATGCATTAATTCAAAAGGTTATTTCTTTGATCCCTTGTGAATACCAATATGTAAACAAAGAAAACTAGATACTTGTTTACCAATATGTAAACAAAGAAAACTAGATACTTGTTTTCTTTCTATGTGATTCTATGAATTCTGTAAATGAATTCTCAACTATATATAGACGATTAAAGATTTAGAAAATCTTTACAGAATCTTTTCAAGATTTAGTGTATCTTTACAGAATCTTTTCAAGATCGATATCTTTACAAAAAAATTTCAAGATTTAAAGAATCTTTACAAAATCTTTTCAAGATTTAGAGAATCTTTTCAAGATTTAGATAATATTTAGAGAATATTTACAAAATCTTTTCAGGATCGATTTTTGAAGATTTAGAGAATCTTTACAAAATCTATTTAAGATTACATAATCTTTTCAAAATCTATTTAAGATTTAGAGAATCTTTAGAATATTTATTTAATATTTATAATATCTGTGGATCAAGGAAAAACCCATTTGGGTCCGGGATGTTATTTACTTAATGGGTGTACACTCCGTACCTCCTAACCCATTATCAAGTGTCATAACATATCCCTCAATTACACTAAATTAATAACAAATAGTGTAATTTTCCTTCTTCCATCAATTAGCTTCTTCTACATTAGAATCGTCTATGTCGTACCCAACTTTGTTACAACAAAATTAAAGGACCCGTCAATATCGAGATATCAAATTGGTAACATCCAATCCTCTTTCATTGAATGAGATTATTTGATACTATTTTCCGTCATTTTTTCCCTATATATTCACAATTATGTTCGAAATTTCCAACATATTTTATTTTATAATAGTTAATTTAAATCATAAAAAGATCACTAAAGTATTATCGTGACACTAATGGTGTCACCCATCATATTAGGGAAGTGATATTTGTACCATAAGTTTTGATAAATCTACCACACATGTGCTTTAGTAACTTGTATAGTGTGTTCAGAAAGTTATATTGTGTGGTAGATTTATTAAAATCAGTGGTACGAATATCATTTTCCATCATATTACAACACCAAGTTCCAACTAGTGGTTTAGCAATAGTGGGGTTGGGTATTGTAAAACAAGTATTAAAGTAAAACATATAAGACAAGATCTTGACCTTTAGATCATGGTTACATTGATGCACGAAGATTCACAAAGCAATTGATGCATGATGATTTTTATGATGCACGATGATTTTCAGTGAATGGAAACCTATTGTTTTATTTGTTTTACTTTAATACTTGTTTTATTTTACTTAAAACCTATCAATAGTTTCCTAACTAACATGTCTCATTCTCGTCTAAATCTTTAGATGGTTTTTTTATGTTGTAAGACCATAAATACTATAATGATAACAAGAAATTTGGATATTATTATGTTACACACTTGTGATATTGGGTCTCTCTCGTGCAAGAAACAATAAAGAAAGAAGGAAAAAGAAGAGAAGAATGGTTTGGTTGGTTGGTTAAAAAGCAAACTAAAAGGAAATGAAAACTGAAAAGGCTTGTCGGACATATTTCATAGAAAGGAAACGTGTTGCAGGTAAAACCAAGCCAATACTTTTACAACTGTCTCGCACGCATTTTCTCATGTACAGGCATAATTAAAAAGGACCAACTTTCATGCTTTTAAAAATGTTAAATCCCATGAAAACTTTATGGGTTGAATTGAAGTTTCTCAAATCTTTTGAGGACCGACAATATACATCTTTCATTGACCATTTATGAATCTTGAACTTATATGTACTTTGATTTGATTTTTTTAAAATAATAAAAAAATAAAAATGATACGACATTCAAACACACATACTTTGATATGCACTATAGGGTTGTGATCATTTGAAAACTAAAATTTTCGTGAAAACTAGAAAACTGGCCAAAACACACTGTGATCTGAATTTAACACAATGTGTTTTAATTTTTTTTTTAGAAAACACATTGTGTTAAGTTCATATCACAGTGTGTTTGAACAATTTTCTGATTTTCACGCGCTATCAAAAACATAATGTGATTTAAAACTTAACACAATATGTTTTTAGATTACACAATAAAAACACACTGTGTTTTTAGAAAACACAATTAAAACACATTGTGTTAGATTCAGATCACAGTGTGTTTTGACCAGTTTTCTAGTTTTCACAAAAATTTTAGTTTTCAAATGAATATTTCACATGCACTATAATGTAAGGTTAATATATGATAAATCGATTTGAATACTTCGATATGTGTTGATATTCTAAACTTAAGTGTCCATGAAAAAGATTGATAACAATAATAATTGTGCAATAGAACCAATTACTTAAAAATACTTCTCACAAACAACACGGGAATCCCCAAAACACATAAGGGAATGTTTGGTACGATAAAATGGAAAGGAATAAAAAGAATGGAAAAGACTTTCATTGTTTGGCTACATTCGATGATAGAAATGAGAATAGAGAAATAAGAATGATTTTAATTCTTCTCATTCTCTATAATTGTAGTTAATGTGTGAGAATGAGATTTTTTTTATATTTTAATGATGTTATATGTATAATTTTGATTGTTAATTAAAATTTTGTAATTTCTTTTATATTCATTATAACTACAAAATCTATTTTCTTTGTAAATATAGCAATCCAAACTCGAGCCTTGTACAGTAAGCTTATAACGATTCGAGCTCGAGCCTCCTTATGTTTTTTGAGTCAAGCTCGACTTGGCTCGGTTGTAGCCCTACTGACATATGATCAAAGGTTAAGAATGAAAAAGAAAATAATAACAGTTTTATATAAAGCACTGATTATGCCATATTGCCATTTATGAATACCAAATTTTTAGATGTGTTTATAGTCAGTATAAATTAGACTACGTTGCATGAAGAGATGAACCAAAGTACTTATATATAAGGCTGACAATTGAGTACCTGTTAAGAACTGTTAAGCAAAAAATGTACTATGCAAGTTTTTCTATTTTTAAAAATAATTGTTTTTAATATTTTTAAGTTCAACATTTAACTTTTTTGATACATAAAACGAATAACTGTCACGCTCAAATAATCAAAGGAAAATGTTAAATGAGTTGTTTTCATGTTTGAAAGCTGTGAATTTTGTGCGCACCGAACCTGTTAAGACACGATTTGCCAGCAGTTATATAGTTAAATGGTCAGATACTCATGTAGGTAATGGACTAGTGGTTGCAAACTTGCAAAACTGCAAAAGGTGTAATATAGTTTGGGCTTCTATATAAGTGGTTCAGCCCACGCATGGAACTGTGGGGAGGAGATTGGACCACCATAGCCCATAAGCTAATAATTCCTATACAAACATTTTATACCCTATATAAAAAATATGCATCAACAACTATAATGTAAAAAAAATGGATAAAGGGAACCCTGTTTTCGGAAAAATATTAGATTCTCATCCTAAACTCCCCATAAGGTTTTTAATGTGAGTAATATATCTTCACACAATACCCACATGATTTAAGTATTCACACATATCAAACTTGTGTTTCTTAACTTCACATGTGGGCTTTACATTGATAACAAGTATCACTTCATCTATTGATGGATTGACACTATATAATATAATTGTGTGATGATCTGTACATTTTTATTTATGGTCTACAGTATTATGTAGACCTCCCTGTATAATTATATATATAAAGTTGCAACTTAGTTATATAAAAAATATAACAAGATTATGTTAATTAAACAACTGACTACTCTGATATGAGTTACATCTTCATTTTTGGATGATGGGGTTGATGTTTAAAACAAAAAAATAATTATACAAAGTCTCAATTTTTTTATCTATTATATTTGTTAAATTTTAAACATTTTTCTTTATTATATTCTCTTATTATTTTTTCTTTATTAGGTGGATCAGAGATAATATTTTTTTATAACTATCTGATACTTATAGAGACGGATAATGCAATGCAAAAAATTGACAAAAACACAAAGTTTATATGTAATTAACTTTTAATGTAGTTTACTTAACGAGTTTGAGGACTATACAAAGGTGTCGACGTGCGCGTTAAGGATGGTCTAAAATTACTATACATTATCTACGTGGCTAAGAGATACAAAACTTTTATGTTGCTCAAATGTAATTTTTTGTGAAGTTTGCCCTACTTTAATATACTTTTGTATTTATATAGTTCGCCTTATATATCATCTTCCCATAAATTGAAGCATTGGTTAGAAGGTAAATTTAACTATATCAACCTCTCCATTCCTTTCATATATCTCCCTCTTAATTAATGAAACTCAAATAAAGCACAAGATTGTGTTGGGATTTATAACTATTATCACATACAAATAACACGAGTATGCAGCGGAAATATATATGTAATATAATAATTAACAAAGTTATGAATCGTATACCTTTTAGCAAAACTCCAATAAAACTATATAATTATAGTTTAGGGTTTATAGTAAAACCTCTCTACGATCGCACACACGATACGTCTAACAATACCCGAAGATTGCTAGATCTTGAATCACCAAAAGCTCAAAGCTGACCTCCACTTTTTAGTCATCGAACACAAGTTGGAAACAAATAACTTGTTACCGTCGAACAAAAGATCCCAAAACCAATCAAATTGAGGTTTCTGACGTCAGCAACACGTTGAAGTGTCCTCGTGCTGACGTCAGCACGGACACGATAGTGTTTTGGTGGATCGGGCTTAATTCACTTCGTGTGAAGCCCAAGTCGACACGAACTAATACCCTACTAGTATAAATACAAACCATATTTACGTAATTGGTAACGAATTAACAACTAGAAAGTCGAATTGTTGCTCGTGTGATCTCCTACACGAACTACTACTTCGTGCAACACCTAGGGTCGATTAATTGCTCATTAATTGACAGAAGGTAATAACAATCTAGTTATCTCAAGAGCCGCACTCTTGACATAACGAATCACGCCTTATTTACGATCTATACGACGATAGGGACTTATAAGTTGTATCAGAGCCCTAAGGTTGATTACCAGAAGGTGTAAGATCGTGTGATTTGCTATTAATTGCAAATTCAATTCGAAATTCAAGTTTTTCATTAAATTCGTGTTTGTCTTCGCGCGACCTCGTGCTTACGTCAGCACGAGGTGATCTTCGTTCATTGCTTACGTCAGCACGACCTGACTTCGTGTTCACTTCGTGCCACGTCAGCACGAACTGCTCTTAGTGTACTCTTCGTCAGCCTACTTCGTGCCACGTCTGCACGAACCCAAGAGCTACAGTAACATTCTCGTTTGATTTAACACATTAAAAGACTTGAAATGACTACTGTACCGGTTGCTACCAACTCACCAAATGCCGTACTTATCAATCAATTGATCATGCATGACTATGAAGTTGGTCGTGGTAATACACCTCCAAAACTCTTCCGAATGGAGAACTATTGGATGTGGAAGAGACGTTTTGAAGATTATATGCGTCTAAATGATATTGATATGTGGTTTATGGTGACACAAGGATATGACTGGCCAACTTATGAAAAGAATGGTGTGATTGGTAGTTACACCTACACAGATATGCCAGATGAGGAAAAGAAAAAGTATGTCATTGAAGGGAAGGCTCGTTCAACTCTAACAATGGCATTACCTCAAGAAAGTGTTCATCTGTTTAAGAAACATAAGACTTCAAAGGAAATGTGGGATGCTCTATTTATTTTTAATTTAGCAACGGAAACCACGAACTTGGGCCCCGCTCACAAGCTTGGATGCGTGTCTATTCTTCGAACACCCCCCCTCGTCGAACGCCGGCGCTGCTAATAACGTCTTCACCCCCCAGGCGTCGGACGCGGGGGGAAGAAGTCTATAAGGACCGACCTTATTGTGTGTCTTAGGCGGAGAAGAAGCAAGGGACAACCCTCCCCATGTCGCTCACCACCCTTCTGGTACCCGGAGGTCAGAATGGTGTTACACTCGGTGGCCAACCGGTACCGGTGTACACCGCCCACCTCAAAGAGAGTATATTCTCTACATATATATATATATATATATATAAATATACACTATATTATATATATACACAAAATATACACTATAATATATATATACACTATATATATAAACCGTGAATTGGGTTTCTTGGCCTCACATTTCTACGTTATTTTATTATGTTTTCTTAGAGTTAATTGCAAGATTGATCCCTATGGTTTACACATTTTAGAAATTGGGTCCCTTTTCGAGTATTGTTGCAATGAGGGTCCCTATTTTGAGAATCTTTTGCAAGATTGGTCCCTTTTTAATAGAACCATTAGTGGGTGTCATCAAGTCTTCACATGGCCATCACGTGCAGGGGCAATATCGTATTTTACAACACAAAGGGACCATTATTGTTAGTGAACTTCGAAAGAGACCCTCATTGCTAAAATGAAAAAACCACAGGGACCAATCTTGCAACTAACATTGAGAATTTTTTTGATTTAAGTAAAGAAATTGCAACATACAATTGTCTGTGCGCAGATCCCTAATAAGTAAATTTATGTATACTTTAAAATTTTAATAATGGAGATGTACCTTGTATAACTTTTTTTTGAAAGCTTATTGATAAATATAAACTTTTATTATCATTTAAGGTTACGAAATAAAAGGTTGTATGTTAGGAATTTAATATTCACCTAAAATTAAACCTGTTCGAAAAATATAATTGCCATATATGGTATTTTAGTTCTCTATGTAACATATTAAATATTTATGTTGTTGGTGGATTAATAAATATTTATGTTGTTGGTGGATTAATAAATATTAATTAATAAATATATAGTTTATTTTAATATATATGTTAATAACAAACTTTTTAATATAGTTTTTTTTTTATAGGAAATGGATATAAACTATTATGTGGATTGGATACCATCATCAATTGAATCATTTACATGTTTTAGAATATTTGTGTAGAAAATATGTTTTTAATAATTCAATTATTAATAATCATGAAAAGCTAACAAATGTTAATAGTTATACTTAATTTAAGTTTTAATAAGATTTATTCTCTTATGAAAAAACTAAAAGTGTAATTTAGTGATGGATAACAAAAATAATGTAAATTAATAAGACTTTTCTATAGTTATTAGTAGAATTAATTACAAGATTGGTCCCTGTGGCTTTTCCATTTTAGCAGTGGGGGTCCCTTTCTGAGTTCACTAGCAATAATGGTCCCTTATGTGTTGTATAAAATGATGATATTGCCCCTACACGTGAAGACTTGGCGACACCCACTAACAGTTCTGTTAAAAAGGACTAGTCTTGCAAAAAATTCTCAAAATAGGAGCCCCGTTGCAATAATACTCAAAAAGAGACCCCATTGCTAAAATGTGTAAACTACATGGACCAATCTTGCAATTAACTCTTTTTCTTATTTTCCTTCTTTGTCCTCTCACATTTCTACATTATTTTAGTATTATTTTTCTTATTTTCCTTCTTCGTTACTTACAAGTATAACTTATAAGGAAAGTTCCAGATCCTTACCTCTCTTACTTTTTCCCTCCTAGATCTGTATATCAATTTTTGTGATTTTATTGGATACAAAATGTATTAGGGCTTGGATTCTAGAATTGGGGTTTTCACCTCCAGGCAATTTCGTTACATAGGTGGATGAGGATATTATTAGAAGATCGTTGGCACAATCTCCATACCCGAGGTCAAAATCAAGATTCATTGAACCAAGATGAGAAATTGTCCAGGTATATTTTCATTGAATCTAATCTATATCTTTATTTATATATGTCTCTCTCTATATATATATACTAGCGTGGATATGGCCGTACATTGCATGGCCCACTAAAATCGATACCTTACATATGATGTTAGAAGCTCGTTAGTAAGATTCGAAAGACTAATTGTAAATTAAATTGTTTCAAAACATTACTTGTATAAAGTATAAAAATAACGGAGTTGTAAAATCTAACTTGCAAGAAAAACATTTTTGGCAATTAAAATTTTAAAACCTATTATATATATATATTATATATATATATCAGAAAAAGTGAATATATGGCTGTTAGATACTAAACTTAGGTATAAACCTTTCACATACTAATTTTTTAATATTTATTATATAATGATAAATGATTGAGCCCCTATATTTTTTATGGATTAAAATTTTAAGATGTGAAAGTTCTATACCAAACCTTAAGTATCTAACAATTACATATATTCTCATTGCTCTACCTATATAATGTATGTATATATATAAAAATCAAGCACAACCCTCTCAAGTTTATACTAATGTTTGAATCATAGTGATATAAAGAAATCATGATATTAAAATTAAAGATTTAAAAATCATTTAACTTTGATGTGTGTTTGTTAATTTAAGGGATAAGTATCCTAAAATGTAACAAACTTTGGACGAATGTCTATAGTGTGAAATAACTAAAGTTATGTTCATTGTATATAATCATCTTTAAATTATGTGTATTGTATGTAAGAATGCATACGTGACAACCATATATAGCTGCCACTTGTTAGTTTTTGATTGGTCAGATACATTTTCTTACATACAATACACATAATTTAAAGATGATTACATACAATGAACACAACTTTAGTTATTTCACACTATAGACATTCGTCCAAAGTTTGTTACATTTCAAGATACTAATCCCTTAATTTAATTATAAGCATATATATGGTTATTTTTAGTTCTAAACTTCAAGCCCGTTTATTGTACTAAGTAAGTATGGCCGTTACCTTTCAAAAAGTAAGTATGGCCGTTACCTTTCAAAAAGTAAGTATGGCCGTTCATATAAGAAACTCTTGTTGTCAATGAGAGAATGGTCTTGTTTATTTTTGTAATGCGTTTTTATAAAAATAATAATAGTACAAAGCTAAATAACACAAATTTAGGACCAATAAGACAGAAAAAGAGGTGTATTGCCCTGTCTCCTTTTTGACTATTTTCTACCTACTAACCACCAAGTTGTCAAGAATATATCAATGCACCATGCCTCTATAAGCTCTTGCACAAGTGTCCTACATATATCATATTGTATGTTTAACTGCTATTCCTTGCTGGGGTTATGTGGTTGATAAACGCCTAAAGGACATGGTTTTAATGGATAAAATTGGATCACTTTGTGCTTGTTAATAGACGAGTAGGGCGTTTTTATGTTTGTTAAGTGTTTCAGGTCATTGGTGACAAGTTGGAGTTAAATGGATCATAAACGAGTCAAGCAAAGTCAAGAAGCAAGTCAAGAAGTGAAATCTGGAATTTTGAAGACTGAGGGGGCGTACCTTACGCCAGTTATGGGCGTAGGTTATGCCAGGTGAAAACTTATGGGCGTAGGTTACGGCCAGGAGGGGCGTACCTTACGCCAGTTGCTGAACCAAAATTCCGAATTTCATAGTTTTAACTTAAGTTCAGTTTATATCTCTTCTATTCACGACTTAGGAGGTTACCATTCATAATATTCACTCACAATAGCAGTTCCTAACATAGAGAAGACCCCAATATCATCATCAAATCACCAATTCATGAAGATGACAATTCAAATTGAAGATTCAATGATGAAGATGATAGGCTAGGTTTTCTTTTGATCATTCTCATGTGAACAATTATGTAAGCCATTTATGTTCAACCTTTTTCATACTCATGTTGGATTAGATGTTTAATTCTTCATTAGTCTTTTACATCTAATGTTGTTTGGATTGTTTGAATGATTATTTGTTTATGACTTGAATGAAATTCATCTATCATTTGGTTTTAACTTGTTAAGTAATCATTGATTATTGAATGAATCTCTCATGAACTTGTAGTTTTACTTTAATGAATTAGAAGTCTAGTTGTGTCAATTCCCGGTTTTTCGTTATCGTGAATCATCACAACCGATTAATTTAATTCTTGATTTCATTCAATCCAAACATTATAACGAATCATGTCTATGTGATTTCCAATGAGTATAAGTTAGGTTACATATTTGAAAGCATAATTGGGAGCATGAGAATGGTCTACTTTTTATTTAATTGAATTATTTTGTTAAGTTCATAATCAATTTTAGTTGTTAATCAAATCAATCAATCAATCAATTTTAAGTTTATGTCTAGTTTACTTAACTTTGTAAATTGTTTAACACTTTCCCATGATTCCTTGAGGATACGATACTCGACTTACCCATACTAGTTATAGGTATTTAGTTTATATTTTTGATCGGTCCAACGACAATGATCAAATTTTGGCGCCGCTGCCGGGGAATCGGTGTGCAAAGTGTTAAAATTTGTTTTTAAATTAGTTTACTTAAAATTTTCAGAAAAAAATACAAAAAGAATTAGTTTAGTTTTAGTTAGTAGTTGTTTATTTCCTTTTAATTTTTGTAGTTCAGTGTTACCCGAGGTGTGTTGCTTGTGTAGATTACAGGTTGTTTATGCATACGAGGTATTCAAAGAAGAAATCACCTTTGTTGTTTGATCCGGAAATTGAGAATGTGAGGTCCCAAATACGATGGTTAAACCCAGAAGTGTATAATACAACAAGTCTAATAATCACTAGAATGGACTAGTATTACTTAAATATAAATGCAAGTATATAAATAAAGTAATACATGACTTAAAGCAATAAACAAGTAAAGTGGAACATAATGTATTTTTCAAGGTGTATTTTATTTATGATGTTAAATAAAATACAAGGTTGTGCGGAATCAAGATAATACAAATAAGTATGTATCCTAACAACCTATGAATTACAAATAATCTATATTTGTCAAATAACTCTTTTGGATCGAGATACTTAAAGTTGTGAAGTATCCCTGTTTAAGATCGAGAGCATTTAGACAAATTCACTCTAATGCTAAATGTATGCTTTAAAGTGATTTTCTCAAAGAAATGACTTTGTATTTATAGGCAACAAAATTCACCAGTGAATTTTGTGCCGTACAAATATGGTTGCATGCATTTAATGAACCGACAAGAACATTAAATGCATTGGTTACGGTACAAGGATAAAGTCACATCAATATGACTTTATTCTTTTAACCAACCACCTTTTCACACGTATAAACTTTGGTAAAGAACAAGTGGAATGTCCTTTGGAAAGTGTGTAAAGGCAAAAGTCAATTCCTCGATATCAGTGTTCAGACTTGTAAGGTCTAGAACACTGACAATCCTCCAGTGTACAGATTTGGTAAGACTTCCAGTGGACTCCACCATTTGTCAGTCTTCTTTATTCTGACTTCAGTCTTTGACTTCAGTGAGAATGTCTTCAGTAGAATAGATCTGGACTGGGGTGAAGTCCAGTGAGCTAATCTGGAATACTCCAGATTTCCTATACAAGTATTTGCTCACTGGTCTTCCATTATTTCTGAACAAATCTTCAGAGGGACTCCAGTTTCCAAGTCTGGAGTAGGTCCAGTAAATATCATTTCTGGACAGATCTTCAGTAAGGCTCCAGTAGTCGAGTCTGGAGCGAGTCCAGTAAATCTGGACTTAACAAATTCCCCCTATTTGTTTAGAAATAATGCAAGTGTTTTCAAGCTTAAATCTATACAACTTTGTATGCTTGAAAAACACAAGTTTTGACTTAGTCTAAAAAATCTAAGTTACTGGAAAACACTTTATAGATCATCAGTGTTCCAGTTTCATCTTTTAATACTAACTTAGACTAAATCTGATCATTTACTTTTATGAATTAAAAATTGCAACTAATATTACATACATCAACTGATAAATAGTTACAATTTTTATCAAACGATAAATTACAATAAGTAAATGATATAATAGTCAGGCCCTTCTCTTCGATGTCTGTCCTGGAGCATCTTCAGAAGCCTTTCTCTTTGGTGATGGAGAAGATGGTACTGATTCTGGTGATTTCATGCCTATTGCAACTTTCATCTGTTGCTTTCTTCTCCATACCTTCTCAACCCTCTTCAGAAATGCTTTAACTTCAGTCGACAAATCTGTCTTCCCCCTGAACATTAAGGCAATCTCCTTCAGTTCAGTCCATCCAAACGCCTGGACTGAAGTACTCTTTCTTTCATCAGTAAAGTTACCTTCCCTGGTCAACTTTATTTCAAATTTTGACATACCTTCATGATTATCAGCAAGCTTAATCTCTACACCAGTGATCCTTCTAGCATCAGCCCTGAAATTCAACATTTCATTATACTTGTCTTTCCATTTGGCTATCTGGATCATTGCTTCAGTTTCCTTTGACACTCTCTGTTGTTCTACAGTAGACTGGAGTTGTTGACGATTGATTTTCAGAGAAGTGTCCAGGGGAATGAATGTGCTCACATCTGCATCTTTAATTGCTTTGAGCTGTTTGGCAGTAAGCTTAGGTAAGCCAGTCAATTTCTTCCTGTACTCTAACTCCAGAGCACCAGCATTTTTCCTTATCTTCTTCTGGAGGTTCACCAGTTCCTCCTTTCTCTGCCTGATAAGTTCTGGTACACTAACACTATAAATTATTGAATCATAAATTTGTTCTTCTTCAGCGTAAAAGGAGCGTACATGAACATCATTCAATGCATTCAGACATTGATGAACTTTGGGGTCTTCCTTCATCTATTTGTACACATCAATGTTTATGCCCAACCTGCCAGCATTATAAGAATCCAGAGTCCCCATAGTTGCCATCTCCCTTTGATGGGCCAGCAGTTCATCTTTTTGATTTCTCTTAAAGATCTCTATCATTATGCATTCTTGTTCCAGCTTCTTAGAGGTTTCATCATCAGCAGTGGGAAACTCTGATGATTCTTCAACAGTTTGCTCTTCTTCTCCAGATACCATTTGTTCTTTTCCTTTAACAGACTTCATAGTAGTTGGTATATCTGGGAAAGATTCAAACTGGGGCTCACTGGCTTCAGTACCAGCAGCTTCTTCAGTCAGCATAGTGGCTTCAGTGCCAAATGCTCTCTGTGCTAATCGTGCACTGGCATCAGTACCAGTCACTTGTTTTTGTTGCACAATGCTTTCAGTAGCAAAGGCCCTTTCAACAGCACTGGCAACAACTTCCTTCTTCTTTCTAATCAACCCTTCTTGGACACCAGACGACTTTTCCCCCTTGGAATGATCACCAGTTCTGGACTTGAGATCATTCCATAATTGTTCTAGCATGTGTCTGTCCAGTGCACCAAAAGTTCTTCTAGTTACTGGAGTTGTATCATTCACATTCTTTCTGAGTGCCTGCACTTCCTTTTTAACATTTTCAACTTCTTGAGGCAAGTGCTTTGGCAATTCTTTTTCTATCAACTTCTCCACTTGGGGTAACAGCCCATCTTGAATAGTTCGAAGAACAGACTCAGAAATTTCTTCAGATATTTCTTTCAACATACTAAGTCTGAACTTCTTTGTACATTCATCACTAATCGTGCTAACAACAGCAGCCTGATCAAGTGTGGGCCTGCTTTCCAATGAACTAACCCTAGTAACCAACTTCTGAACCTCATCCTTCAGACCTATCAGTGGTTGAACAAGTTCACCTTTCACTGTAGTCTGAACAGCATTCACCAGCCCTGTCTCCAATCCCTGGACTGCCACTTTGATGTTTTCAGTGTTGTTATTAGTGGCCAGTACCAGCTCATCCAGCTTCTCAAAAACAAGCTTTTCATTCCCAGCAAATATATTCATTTCAGATGCTAGATTGTTCGATAATAAAGATTTAAAATCAGAAACAACCTGGGATGATGACTGGAGTGATCTCTCTAGGTCCGCCACCTTACTTAAAAGGCCTTGGACCTCGGCTGAAGACGAAGTGGAGAGACCACTGGGAGGTTCAAGATTTGAAGTCATTCTGTTCATTAAGGGTACTTATGCCCAGACCTCTTCAGTTGCAATTTCATCAGTAACAACTGTTGGGTCCAGCACACGTTGTTCAGATACGTTGACTGGAGTTTCAAGTGGTGGAGGTTGAGATTGTGAAGTTTGAATGGTTGGAGGAGTGAAGTATTGAGTATTTTTTGGAATTGAAGGTGGTGGTGGTGGTGGCATGTTTGAGTCTGGTGGGGGTGGTGGCATTTCTGATTCTGGTGGCGGCATATTTGTTTCTGGTGGAGGTGGTGGCATTTCTGGTAGACTTTCAACTTGTACAACATCCTCACCCAGAAAGTTCATATTGACATCAAAATTCTGATCTTCTGACATGGGAGAATCAGCCTCATCCCAAAACATTTCACCAACAGTTGTATCACCAGCCTGAGCACCAACCAGTTCACCAGCTTGTTCACTTGCTTCAACATTCAAATCGATTCGAGCCTCTTGCTCACCAGATACTTGTTCATCAGCCTGAACAATTTGTTCTACCTGCTCAACAACCTGCTCAACAATCTAAGCCACATTTTCTTCTTGCACGATAGTCTGTACAACATTTTTTGTCTGCTCAATAACTTGTATATTTTCAACATTCTCCTCTTCAAAAATAAGAGACCCATCAATGTTCATTACATCACCAGGATGTCTTTCTGGATTCACCTGAACTCCAGCTCTCATCAGACGCCTGTTTGATCTTGGTCGTCTGGAAGGCTCAACATTTGGTTGTTGACCTTCAGGAGCCACTTGTCTGATGGGTTGTACAGCTTCTATAATCTGAACATCTTGGTCACAAGAGGGTCCTTCACCAACTTGACCTCTACCTGGAGCCACTTCTACTTCTTCCCTTTGAAAAGATAGCATGGACTGAGGAATATCTACCTCATTCAGTGGAGATCTTAGGTTGGTCAGATCCCTCAAATACTCACTAACAGAAAAGTGAGTAGTTTCAAAATCGTACTGGTCTCCAAGAGCTCTTTTAAACATCAGTGAAAGAAAGCGTATATATGGAACAAAAGCTTTTCTACCTTTCACCTTAAGACGCTCTACCAGATCATCAAATAGGATCTGAGCGAAATCCACTCTGAGTCCAAACCAGAGGCAGTAGTGTAACACCCGTTTCGTAAAAATATGGATTTCCAAAAAATTTCGCCTAACGGCGTTAAATCATGCGGAAACGATTTAGGAAAATACTCAACTAAGGAAAACAGTTGAGAAAACATTGGTGGTGTTACTAATAGCATCAAATCCGTAATAAAAGAAATCCATAAGATTGCCCAACATAAAGCAATCATAACATATCATTAACCACCGTAATCATTACATATCATATCGTAAACATATCATTAACCACCGTAATCATTACATATCATATCGTAAACATATCATTAACCACCGTAATCATTACATATCATATCGTAAACATATCATTAACCACCGTAATCATTACATATCATATCGTAAACATATCATTAACCACCGTAATCATTACATATCATATCGTAAACATATCATTAACCACCGTAATCATTACATATCATATCGTAAACATATCATTAACCACCGTAATCATTACATATCATATCGTAAACATATCATTAACCACCGTAATCATTACATATCATATCGTAAACATATCATTAACCACCGTAATCATTACATATCATATCGTAAACATATCATTAACCACCGTAATCATTACATATCATATCGTAAACATATCATTAACCACCGTAATCATTACATATCATATCGTAAACATATCATTAACCACCGTAATCATTACATATCATATCGTAAACATATCATTAACCACCGTAATCATTACATATCATATCGTAAACATATCATTAACCACCGTAATCATTACATATCATATCGTAAACATATCATTAACCACCGTAATCATTACATATCATATCGTAAACATATCATTAACCACCGTAATCATTACATATCATATCGTAAACATATCATTAACCACCGTAGTCATTACATAAGTTCCATAAAGGAAATCAATAACATAAGGTCTATGCGAAGCTATTGGGTAAACTAAAGCCAGCTTGATCATCTACCCATCTCTCGCCAAAGCTTCACACGTCATCTCACTGCCTAACCTGAGGGTGTCAACACATTAAAAGAAACAAGTGTTAGCTATAAAGCTAAGTAAGATAACACCAGGTTTAAGCAAACGTTTCATCCATTTAAATCGTCTCTTTAAAGCATTACGTCATTTTAATTAGGCATTCATACCACCGTATAACATATCCACATCACATATAAGCATAGAGTTCATGACCCTAAGCGTGCCTAATTAATTTCGTCATTTCATCTCATCTCATTAAGTTGTGACTAGGTCACCGTTAAGTTGTAACCGAAGTTACCATTTTTAAGGAAAGACAATGTCAATCCATGAGTAGCACGTTATGTTCATGACATTAGGTGGGTCATCAGGCCACCCGAAACTACTCGTCACATATGACTTGTTGCAAGGAACCACCCGAGCAACCATTTTAACATACCTATAACCACCGTAAGGCATGATGTACCTATTACCACCGTCAGGCACCATTTATACGTACCTATTACCACCGTAAGGCACGATGTACCCTTTTTACCACCGTAAGGCACGATGTACCTATTACCACCGTAAGGCACAGGTTATGCATAACACTTAACATCTAATTAGCTCGAGCATTTATCATAATTAGTTTAGATTTCCACCTTTAACCTAAACTAATCCATACTATCATCTTTTCACGTTAGGGCCCTTAAAACGTGCACGTGTCATGGCAACCTAAAAAGGTCTAGTGTTCTAGATGAACAAGCCACATATACATGCACATAACAACATTACAACATATCATTAACCACCGTAATCATTACATATCATATCGTAAACATATCATTAACCACCGTAATCATTACATATCATATCGTAAACATATCATTAACCACCGTAATCATTAATCCCCGAGTACCTCCCATATCAACCCAACCACCTATGAGTTATACATTACTGTTATGGAGGTTATAGTTTACGAACCATTTTTGTTGCACCCTCAGCGTGACAAAAGTAGTGTATCTTACCTCGTAGTAGTGTATGCGCGTAAACAACAGCTAGTAGTGCTTAACAGTATTCCCCGACACCTATCGTACATTAACATATAGAGTATAAGTCATTAGGGACGTTAAACGGACTTTCGTACGACCTAAGTACCCTACAGGCCTTACGAAGATGACCTGCAGTTTACTTCTTACGAACTTAATTACACCTTACGAACTTAGTTCTTATCTTCGTTTCAATTGTTCTTACGAACTTAACATTCAACTTCGTTTGCTTGTTCTTACGAACTTAACATTCAACTTCGTTTGATTACTTCACGAAAATGGTTTTCATTTACGAACTTAGTCAACGAAGATAGTGACTGAACGAACTTACATAACTTACGAAGATAACTTTTAACTAACGAAGATAACCATAACGAAGATTAACTTCGTTTCACCGCTGATCGACAGATTTTCAAAAACGACTAAGTTCTTCGATTTTCCCAGAAATCAATCGACTTGGGCTTCATCCAAAACATGTTTTTGACACATATAAACATATTTTGATCATAATGATCGATTACAAACTCGTTTGACACCATTTGGATCCTTAATTTGCTTAAACACGTTTGAAACCCTAATTACTTCAAACCCTTATTAAAATCAGATTTGATTAACATAAAAACAACCTTTGAATCTAAAAATGTGGCCAATAAAACATTGATTACCTGTAGAAACGATAGCCAATTCGATTCAATACAAAAACACCCAATTGATTGACCAAAACTTGGAGATTCCTTAAGCAATCGATTAGGGAATTGAAGGAACTGTATGTGTGTGTTTAGGGAATGTAATTAGGCTGCAAAACAATGAGATTAGGCTTAACCTAATCCCTAATCCCGTTTTTCAAGTTTCACTTATGTCAATTTTAGTCCCTGGACTTCATATTAGCTTTATTTCACCTTTAAACACCTAATGGGGATACATATAACACACTAAAGCACTTTCGCACACTACATAGGCCTTTTACACATCATTTAATCCACTTTATTGTCACTCATTAAAGATAATTAAATCTCACATATAGGGCACATAAACATATAAACACATATTTCCACACAAACGTATCACGGACTTATAATTTGACCTAACGACGTTAGTCAACCTATACGTTTAAGTTTTGGGATGTTACAAGTAGGCAATCTGGAGATGAGTTTGATTTATCTGGTCCAACCCTCCAGAACTACCTCCCAAACATTCAACGATATGTGTGAAGAAGAATCTCCATGAGTCTGTCAGTTTGCTCATGTAGACTGTTCCCTTCCTGGATAGCTGGCCATGCTCATCCACAATATCTGTGTGCCCCATCAGTCTGCACACTTCCCTTGTATTGATACTAGAGGGAAGTTCAATGGGCAACTTATTTTGTTCAAAATAATTCAACTGTAGAACAGACCTGAGTAAACTAACAGTGAAACCCAAGGATCTGGTACCTTGCTTTAGAGAATAAGTAATTGATGAAGTTGCATCATCATATTGTGCAGTGTACCAGAATTCACAAAGATAGTCATGGTACATCCTCCCTGGATTTAAGGTCAAAGCACCATATAATGGACATGAGAGAAAAAATGTATTTAATCTCCCAATAACGGATTGGGCATTATGAACACTGGAAAGTGAAAGTCTGGCCATCCAGTTATTCATGTTTATTCTTATAGCTTTTGCCTCTAATGTGATATGAGGTGCCCTTTCAACATTTTTAGTCGGAGCATATTCAGCGGCGAGCAAATTTTTAGGAGATTTAGATTGTCTTGGTGCCATTTGAATATTAATAGATGAAGATGAAATTGAATATTTAGGGTTTTGATGAAGATTTGATGAATAATTGAATGGAAATGGAGTAAATATGAGAGATGATTATGATTGGAATTGAATGAAGAAATTAAATGAAGGAATTTGAAAGGATTTGGGAGTAAATATGTTCGAAGTAAATGAAAATGAAATTGAAAGTGGGTATATATAGAAGAGAGAATGTGGAACTCAAACGGTTTAATTTGAAATTATCAAATAAAATTTTGATCGGGTTCTGAGATCCGCATTAGTTACATCACATCACACATAAATGTGTGACGGTTTACAGCCCACAAACAGTATCAAGTTGCACTTTTTGTCTTCCCAAGGTAAAAATACCATCATTTCTTTGAAAAATTTACATGCCACGTAGGATTATAAGATAAATATCTTTAAAAAGTTTGCTTACGTGGCACACACAATGACCAAGTATTTAAAAAAAAATATTATGACTCATTTCAGTGCATCTGGAGGTTGACTGGACACTCCAGTATCACTGGTGGATTAGTCCAGTGACGCATGTACTGATGGTACACTGGAGGGACACTCCAGTAAAGTACCAGTGAAAACCATTTGAAAGAGACTGGTGACCTCAAACATGCACGTAAACTAATACAGACAAATGAGAGGGACACATTTACAAGGAGACAAAAGTCACCTCAAACACGCACTTCAACCTGTCCAATTACCAGTGAGAGGGACACATTTACAAAGTACCAGTAATATTTTCTGAAGAATTTGTCCAGTGAGAAAATAAATTAATAAATTCCCCCTAAAAAATAAAACATTTTTAAGAACAAAAATATCTTTCAAGTCTTCCCCCTGGAATGTTGATCCAGAAATCTATTAATGCAAAGATAGTACACAACGGCGTTCAATATCTGAGCAGTCATAAATTTATAAATCTTTAAATCAAAGATCCTCAGTAGTACACAATGGCGTTCAATACCAAGGTTCCAGATTTAAGGGTTTAACATTCCCAACTCACCAACAAGATATTCAAAAGTTTTGACATCCAGAGGTTTAGTAAAAATGTCAGCGAGTTGTTTGTCAGTGGGAATAAAATGAAGTTCAATGTTGTTTTTCATAATATGATCACAGATAAAATGATACCTGAGATCAATGTGCTTCGTTTTGGAGTGCATGACTGGATTGTTCGAGATAGCAATGGCACTGGTATTATCACAAAAGATTGGGGTCTTTGAGTACTTAATACCATAATCAAGCAACTGGTTCTTCATCCAGAGTTTCTGAGCACAACAACTGGCTGCAGACACGTATTCAGCTTCAGCAGTGGACAATGAAACTGAAGTTTGCTTCTTACTGGTCCAGCTGACCAGTTTGCCACCAAGGAAATGACATCCACCAGTAGTGGATTTCCTGTCTATCTTACAACCTGCATGATCTGAATCTGAATAACCCATTAGATCCATGCCTGAGCCTTTGGGATACCAAAGACCCAAACTGGGGACACCCTTAAGGTACTTCAGTACGCGCTTTACAGCAAGCATATGAGATTCCTTTGGATTAGACTGATATCTGGCACATAAACATGTTGAAAACATAATATCTGGTCTACTGGCAGTTAAATACATCAGTGAACCAACCATGCCTCTGTAAGACAGTGGTGTTCACTAGTTTACCATCTGGATCTGAGTCCAGTGTCAGTGGTGCAGAAATTGGAGTGGGTTTAGATGGTGAAGAGTTCATATCATATTTCTTTAAAAAGATCTCTAACATATTTTTCCTGATTAATAAAAATGCCATCTTTGTTTTGTTTAATCTGGAGTCCAAGAAAATACGTTAATTCACCCATCAAACTCATTTCATATTCAGTTGACATTATTTTAGAAAATTTCTTGCACATATTTTCATCAGTAGACCCAAAAATAATATCATCAACATAAATTTGTACCATTAACAGATTACCTTTTTCATGAAGAATAAATAAGGTATTGTTAATTGCACCTCTTTTGAAACCATTTTTCAATAAATGTTTAGTCAGAGTGTCATACCAGGCACGTGGGGCTTGTCTAAGGCCATAAAGCGCTTTGTCCAGACGATATACCCAATGTGGATGCTTTTCATCAACGAAACCTGGTGGTTGCTGACATAAACTTCTTCTTCAAGCTTTCCATTCAAGAAAGCACTCTTTACATCCATCTGGTAGACCTTAAACTGATGATAAGCAGCGAATGCTAAGAATATTCTGATCGCTTCAAGTCTAGCACTGGAGCAAATGATTCATCAAAATCGACATCTGACTGGCAGTAGCCTTGTGCTACCAGTCTGGCCTTGTTTCTGATTACGTGGCCATCTTCATCTACCTTGTTCCTAAAGACCCATCTTGTTCCAATTGGTTCTTTCTTTCCAACTGGGAAAGGAACCAGGTACCAAACCTTGTTCCTTTCAAACTGGTGAAGCTCTTCTTGCATAGCAGTCACCCAGCTTGGATCTTCCATAGCCTCATCAATCGTCTTAGGTTCCATCAATGATAGAAAACTAACATATAAGCATTGATTACTGGAGGCTCTTCTGGTCTGAACTCCTCTACTGGAGTCACCTATGATCTGATCAATAGGATGAGCTTTTGTCCATCTGGAGTACTGACCAGGATTGTTACTGACAACAATATCAGTGCAAGAATTCAGTTGAGTCTCCTCTAGAGTTGCTTCAGGAGGAGGATCTTGCCAGACTACTTCAGCATCTTCATCTGATTCATTTAAATCATGATTTGCATCATGAAATTCTTCATTTGAAGGCATTTCTTGAAGTACTGGTTCAGTTTGGAATTCTTCATAAGAAGACATTTCTGGTATATTCTCAACTAACACTGATACTGAGGGAGTAGTACGAACATCTGATCCAATATTAATTTCAGAGGGTAGTTTGAAAATAATAGAAGGATAGAATGGAGTACCACTGGAGCGTTTCTTTTTCTGAACTGGTTCCAGATCAGGATGACTGGAAACTGTGTCTTCTGAATCTTCTTTATTGTAGTTGATAGGATCAGATTCACATAAGACAATTGGAGTTACTGGGGGAGTGTCAAGGGCTGGCTTCTTGTTGATTGCAGCATTTGATTCATCAAATGTGACATGAATTGACTCATGGACCTTCTCCAGTCTCTTGTTGTAGACTCTGAAGGCCTTGCGAATGGCTTAATAGCCTAAGAAATACCCTTCATCAGCTTTGGCATCAAATTTGCCTAACTGACTGGAGTCGTTCAGGATGTAAACTGGACATCCAAAAACGTGAAAATAACCAATATTTGGTTTTCTATTTCTTAAGACTTCATAGGCTGTCTTTTTGTGTCGCTTCACATACACTGAACCGTTCTGGGTGTGGCAAGTAGTAGCAATTGCTTCAGCCCAGAAACTGGTAGACAGACCAGATTCAGCAAGCATACTCCTGGCAGCTTCTATCAGCGTTCGATTCTTCCTTTCCACAACTCTATTCTGTTCTGGAGAGCGGGCTGATGAGAAGTTTTGGGAGATGCCAGTGTCAGTACAGAATGACTCCAGAGTTGCATTCTGGAATTCTGTTCCATTTTCACTTCTTAACTGACACACCTTTCGACTGTACTTGAGCTCAATTTGCTTGATAAGACTGATGATTTCAGCAGCAGCTTCACTTTTAGACCTGAGAAAGATAACCCAACAATATCTGGAAAATTCATCTACTATTACCAGGGTGTATCTTTTACCAGCACGAGTCTGAACATTCACTGGACCAAAGAGGTCCATATGAAGCATATGAAGAGGTTCAGATATGCTGAAATTCTGTCTGGTCTTGAAACTGTTACGTTTCTGCTTACCCATCTCACATCCTGGACATGACCTTTCCTTTTTGAAGGAAACTGAAGGTATCCCATCTGCAAGTTGTTTTCTGGACAACTTATTAATATTCTTGAATTTAAATGGGATAACCTTTTGTGCCATAACCAGTTTGTGTCTTCATCAGCTTGAGTATAGAAACACTGCTCTGAAGGAGAGCTTTCCATATCCATCACGTACACATTCCCTTTTCTGGGAGCAATCAACACTACCTTCCAGTCCTGGTTGAATACGATACCCTGAGCAATATTGAATAAAACTTGATAGCCATCATCACACAGTTGGCTTACACTGATCAGGTTATATTTCAAACCATTCACAAATGCAACACGTCTGAACTTGACTATCCATTGTTCAGAACACCGTATCCCTCAGTCTTTCCACAACCATCATTTCCAAAAGTAATGGAGGGTCCATCAGAAATGGTGAACTCCTCCAGCAGGTCTTACATCCGGTCATCGTCCTGCCAGCTGCACTGTCAAGATACCAGATATATTTCTTTCGATTGCCCTGCACATCCACCAGATATAATCAGTTAGATTTGGGAACCCATCGACTGATGGGTTCACTGGACCCTCCCTTATAGGTCCCTGGGGCAATCTGGTTTAGTTCACTTTCTTCAACAGTGGTCTTAGTTGAAAAGACCACTGGGGTTGATAGTTTTGAAACCTTTTTATTTTTCTCAACTGGAGAAATAGATTTATCTTTCTTTGCAAAAGGTTTTGTATTTTGTCTAGGGCCAGATGAAGTACCCTCAATAAAGTTTAATCTTGCATTAAAACTTTGAAATTGACGAGTCAGTATTTGAATCTGGCTCTCTAACCTGGACAAAATATTTTCATCAGATGATACCTTAGCCTTTCCAGTTCTAGGCTTAGGTAGGGGATTAGTCTGAGGCAAAGGTTTATTCGATAAACCTCTTTAACTGGAGCAGTCATCTGGAATGCTCCAGTCTTAACCTCTGGGGATTGAACTGGGAAAATATTGGCCTTGGGAGTTACAGGCTCATCATAAACAGTGGTGGGCCTGAACCCCTCTGGTAATCGATCGATTACTGGTATTAATGATGCTACATGAGTATTTCCATCTAAATATGCACGTTTTTGAGTAGGAAATTGATTTACTCCAGCATCATATGGCTTTCTGGTTTCTAGCCATGATTTAATCACCAGTTTTTCTTTCTCTAAATGACTTCAAGATCTTGTTTTTCTTGAATCAATTGTTCAGTTACCAGAACCTGGGCTTGAAATGCCAGTTCAATGTCTTGAAGTTCTTTCAATTTTGATTTTAAAACAGTTATTTCAGAAAAATCTGTTTCTAGACCATTTACACAGTCAGATCTAACAGTTTCAACAAATATTAAATCAGAATTAAGAGCTTCAGCGATGTCCAGTTTTAATTCTTGGTCAGTTGCAGTATCATAATCACTAACCTTTTTAATAACAATGTCCACCCATCGTCCAGATGTGACATCCTCCTTCACTAGGTGCTCTTCGTCTGCCAGAGCCATGTAGCAGCAATCTCTTTCTTCTTCTTCATCAGCAGATGAATCATCAGAAGGAACCCACTTCTCTTCAGTTGTTGCGATCATGCACTTATTATTGTTTTCCATTTGTTGTGCCATGAGAGAAATCTGGGCCTTAAGCTTTTTATATTTCAATTTATAGCTATCATCAAGCTTATTATTTGAAGAAAATGGACCAGGCTTGGATACAAACTGGCTGGACCTGCAATCTTTCATGAAATGACCCTTTTTGCCACACTTAAAGCATGTCAAATTAGTCTTATCAGTTGAAGAACTGGATGCAAATTGTCCAGATGACCTATTTGCTCTTGCTTTGAAACGGTTAAACGTTTTAGCAATCATTGCAACAAGGTCATCATCATCAGTTTCATCACAACAGTCTGGAGAGATTTGACTGGCTTCTCCATAATCCATGAGTTCAGACACCATCTTCTTCATAGAAAATACATTCTCAGAAGATATCAGTGCTGTACTTTGTGGTTCAGTATGACCAACCACAACAGGACTACTTGAGGCATGGTTATAAGCATCTTGTTCTGCAACCACTCTTTGAGCTTGATTTTCTTCAGTGTACCTGAAAGCTCCATATAAAGTTGAGTGAGTGTGTGTGTGCAGAGTTTTACCTTTTCGTAAGACCAGGATCATGTGAGACCATTTGGTGGGTAGAATATCACAAAATTTCTCCAGAAGTATATCCTTGTCTTTTTCAACCCCGAGACCTCTCAACTGGTTTATGATACTCATAAATCTGGTGTAAGTACCAGTGAGAGACTCATTAGGTTGAGCAAAAAATGACTCATACCTCTTGTTTAAGGAGACCTTTCTGGTGACAATGGTGTCATCTCCTCCTTCATGCTGGTTTAGAAGTTCATCCCACATGGTTTTAGCACTAGGAAAAAGAACTAGTGTGGGAATTAGGGTTTCTGGAACGGCCCCGAGGATCATGTCTTCAAAATTCCAGATTTCACTTCTTGACTTGCTTCTTGACTTTGCTTGACTCGTTTATGATCCATTTAACTCCAACTTGTCACCAATGACCTGAAACACTTAACAAACATAAAAACGCCCTACTCGTCTATTAACAAGCACAAAGTGATCCAATTTTATCCATTAAAACCATGTCCTTTAGGCGTTTATCACATTCCCCAACTTAACTCTTTATCGTCCCGAAAAAGGCACTCATCATGTGACAAGTTAACTTACAATCCTATAATACTTCCTATCACTAAAGAAACACCATATAAGAGTTATATCAATTATACATACTTGTAAAACTCAACCTTCAAGCAATCTTCAAAGTACACTTGGGCGAAACTAAGTAATGCAAACCAAATCACATAACACAACCAACTCATGAGACTTACAACTATCAAAAGATTGGGCGTACCTTACGCCAGTTGCTGAACCAAAATTCCGAATTTCATGGTTTTAACTTAAGTTCAGTTTATATCTCTTCTATTCACGACTTGGGAGGTTACCATTCATAATATTCACTCACAATAGCAGTTCCTAACATAGAGAAGACCCCGATATCATCATCAAATCACCAATTCATGAAGATGACAATTCAAATTGAAGATTCAATGATGAAGATGATAGGCTAGGTTTTCTTTTGATCATTCTCATGTGAACAATTATGTAAGCCATTTATGTTCAACCTTTTTCATACTCATGTTGGATTAGATGTTTAATTCTTCATTAGTCTTTTACATCTAATGTTGTTTGGATTGTTTGAATGATTATTTGTTTATGACTTGAATGAAATTCATCTATCATTTGGTTTTAACTTGTTAAGTAATCATTGATTATTGAATGAATCTCTCATGAACTTGTAGTTTTACTTTAATGAATTAGAAGTCTAGTTGTGTCAATTCCCCGGTTTTCGTTATCGTGAATCATCACAACCGATTAATTTAATTCTTGAGTTCATTCAATCCAAACATTATAACGAATCATGTCTATGTGATTTTCAATGAGTATAAGTTAGGTTACATATTTGAAAGCATAATTGGGAGCATGAGAATGGTCTACTTTTTATTTAATTGAATTATTTTGTTAAGTTCATAATCAATTTTAGTTGTTAATCAAATCAATCAATCAATCAATTTTAAGTTTATGTCTAGTTTACTTAACTTTGTAAATTGTTTAACACTTTCCCATGATTCCCTGAGGATACGATACTCGACTTACCCATACTAGTTATAGGTATTTAGTTTATATTTTTGATCGGTCCAACGACAATGATCAGTGGGTACCAATTCGGTACATGGGGTCAAGCGGTTCTTATCAATTTACCGTTTTTTTACTATTGTATCCAAATATCTTCTTTCATCATCAACTTTCTAAAACAATGTTCACATTTTAGGAAATTAACATTACAAATATGAGTAACATATACAAGTATGATAATTTTACAATGCAAAATAAAAGCACTCTAATTTGGACTTGTACAATTTCAAACTACAGTTACATCTTCCAAATAATAAGTAAAATTTACCCATATATGAAATGTACTAAAAGTCCAACACCCCAATTCTTTGTGTTTTCCTCCTTTATCAAGACTTTCGAGGCATGTTAAATGTTAAAAATAGTTATCTACATAAGATCCATTGTAAGTGAAGAATAAACTCTAGACAAAAGAAAAAAATAGAACTAAATACTATAAAATGTCACTTACAACAATTGGATATCCTAAAATTGATTTATATCAAGAAATAGCTATGATCATCTTCTTGTAGATTCTCTCATCACATAACAAAACCACAACTATTATCAAAACTGGAAAAAACCAAAATCAAAACCAAACCCAAATATAGTATTTTTCACTCAAAGAAAAAACGTTTGAAACCCATGTCAGAAAATGAAACTTACTCTGGCAACTTCATCAGCATTGGTAAGAACACATTCATTCATATTATGTGAACATATTCTTTTTAATAGATACACACAAACACCCACTAACTTCACTTAAAGTTTACACATAGAAACTCATTTAAGAAAAACTCACCTCACATATAGCATGTTTCTTGAATAGCCAATCAAGAGAGTTTTATCTCTCTCTATATCTATATAGCTTTAAGCTTTACAAATATTTTAAATTAAAAGCTTGGGGAGTTTTATAACAAATATCCAAGGAAATAAACCTTAGAATTCGAAGATACCACAGTCTATCATCTTTTTTTTGAACTTTAAAGCCTTCAAACCACCATATGCTGCACATATTTATCAAGGTAAAAGTAACTAAACAACAAGATAACATTAAAATTGTATACAAATAACATACATGAATCACTGTATAAAAACCATACTATAAAAATCAACAAAAGTTGGGTGATGTTTACCGGTCTAGCTTGCATCAACAACTGGATAATGGATTTGACATTGAGTAAGGAAGTTGAAAGAGAATGAAGTAGAGATCAACCTGAAAGGAAAAAACACGAAAAGATTAGATAAATAAAATGAAAATCATTGCTACAAATAAAAGAATGAAATGATAGAAGATATTGGGACTTGGGGTAGAGGATGAGACTTTTAAAAGAAGGTAACTTTGGCAGTGGAGGTAACGTGTATTATAATACAACATCACTTTTGTATTACAGGATGTCTTGGATCTATGAGTTCGCCTGATTTACTCATGATGTTGCGTTTCTTTTTCTTTACCAAGTTATGTACTTATGTCTTGATGATTGAAACAATTAATACATCAGGCTTCTGAGCACTGAGTTTTATCACTCTATACAATAGGACCCATTTCTGGGTGCACAGTTGATATCGGTCACTGGGAGTTGAACAAATAGCTTCAAAGCAACATCACAGCCAATCACTTCAACTGTCGTAATCTAAGTATTTACTGAAAACTTAAGTTAGGGAGTCTAAAGCTTATAATACAACCATGAAGTCCATGCCCCAACTAAAGCAATGGACACCATATACAAATATATACGGTGCACACATCCAATATAACAAATCCCGGTGACATTTACATACACGTTTATCTTGCTTCAAAGATTAGGTCATATCTCCCGGGGCAACGTACCTATTATTATACATTGGGCCTAAAAGGGTGAATGAAAACTTGAAACAAAAGCCAAACCCACCTAATATTTTTTCCATTCTCTCATTTTGTTTCTGTCTACCTACCCGCACAACCTTAGTTTTAGGGTTTCATTGGCGACCGATATCGGTATGTGGAATTTTTTTATGTTGTAGACTGGGATCTTAATTCGTTTTCTGGATCTGCACCGTACCTTCCTTTGAATCAACCATGGCGGTTGCCGAGGTAAACCAATCCATCTATCTATCTATCTGGCTGTTCATCGCTTCTTACTTTATAATTTATGCTGTCAATTTCAAAACTAACAAATTAATTTTGTTTTGTTATATATATATCAGGCTATATCTGCTGGCTGTTCATCGTTTCCTTTCTTTTCTTAATTTTGTGTTATATTTATATATATATATATTAGTTTTGTGTTATATCATATATATATCAATCGTTGCCGAGGTAAACCTATCCATCTATCTATCTATCTATTTGGCTGTTCATCACTTCTTCCTTTATAATTTCATGCTGTCAATTTCAAAATCTAACAAATTAATTTTGTTTTTGTTATATATATATCAGGCTATAGTTATCTGTGCGACAACTCAATTACGATGGTTCATTCAGACAACTATGCGAAGCAATTTGAAGCTATTAAACTCTATTGTGAAGCTAAATTCGCTGTAATTTTCATCCCTGAGTTTGTTTATTTACATATATTACAACAGTTGTTCATTATTAATAAGATATTAATATATTTGTATACATATATGTTTTGTTACTGGCTCATCCACATAGTGAGGTGACCGTATACTTAATGGGTTCGCCAACTCCTCGTCTTGTGCTTTGGCCGCCTACTAGGGATTTACAAAGAATCATGGATTCCATAAAATGTATGTAGCTCCTTTCTAATTAACTAGTGATAGACTGTCCTTTTCTTATCCAATTTCTTTTTAATTTTTTTTTAAAGTCATATCATGTATGTGTAGGATATAATATTAGACTGCACAATTCAATTTACAAACGGGTATGTGCGTGTTTTCAGATGCTCATTTTACTCCGGGTCGTTTGAGCTTTCAATCTTCCATAACAGCAGCTCAGTCTGGTATTGATCCCTCATATCCCAATATGCAAAAAAGGATGCTTTTTATTACTGGAGGGTATATAATTCTATGCTTAAATGTCTTAGACTCACCATTTCCATCACTTTATGGTTGTACAGAACACACAACACCACACTTTTCCATAATAAATATGTACTATTCTTTGATTGGTGGATACACGGGATATTAAATATGTTGTATTTTTTCCTTTTGATTTTGTTTTTATACCTCTTTTTTATTTCATTCTCATGATGTTTGGATAAAATTCAGCCGCATAGCAAATGAATTCTACCAAATATAGTTTACCTAAACATTTCATCGAACGTTTAGTAAGAAATATCTGTATTTGTAACTCAATTTTGCCATAATTGGGAGAAGTCAGTTTTTAATATTTAAGAAACCATGAAGCTATGAAGATCAGGTTATTCAATCTGCACACCATATTGAAGTCACTTTTTAACATTTTGTAAGAAATATATATTTATAACCTGATTTAATAAAATCTATAACCTACGATAGATACAGACTTGGCATGGAAGATCGATTGGAGATGCCAGGTATACAACTTTTGATGGACATGGAAGTTGGATTAGATCGATTGTAATAAAGTATGTTTAGGGTTCTTATACATATATATAGATAAATACAAGATGGAACCGCAAAGGAAAGATTTAATGGATTAAAGGATTGAAGTTGGTGGGCAGATATAGATCATTGGAAGTTCTCAATGATTGGAAAAGTGTTAAGAAAGTTTTAGATGAAAGATATTGTTTTTCTTTTAATTTTTGTGTGTGTGTTTTACCAATTAATTTTGTGTTCTTCTTTGCTGCCAGACTTACAGATCTGACTAGTTCGGCAGCGGAGAGTTGTGGAAAGAGATTAAAAAAGTTGGAAATAGCTGTTGATGTTGTCAACTTCCATCTAAAGGATGAGCCCAAATTTTGGGGAATTAGCCGATTTGGGAAAGCCCAGCTTAATGAATTTGTTACTGCTGTCAATTCTAATGACAACAGCCACATCGAACACGTTCAACCTGGAGCTTCTATTCGTGAAGTCCTATTCAAGTCTATTTTAAAAGATCATCCGCGTCACCCTAACGAGAATAATAAACATAAAGATGTTCCCATCCGTTTTGGAACATTAGATCTAGATATTATACCCGTGGCGTAGGGCAACGGGAAAGTGGTGGCTCGTTGATGCAAGTTTTCCTGCTTAATCGTTCATGTTTTTCCAGCGCTGAATCATTGTTAATGTATGTGTACGTTTTATGTTTGTGTGCAAAGCATATTATAATATGAAATCACTCTACTTAGTCGTTAATGTTTTTAATTCTGCTGCTTAATCATTGTTAATGTATGTGTGAAATATGAATGAATAACTCTAGTTTGTTAAGCTGTTATCATCATAGTCAGGAATTTGTTAACTCACCACGTGTGTTTATAGGAATTATCATCATCCTAGCTAGTGTTGAGTTCGTTCTTTTGTTACATGTCCTCGTGGTCTGGTCCTATAGTCCTTGTCTGCAATAAGAGGTCAACAGTTCAAATCCTTAAGTTATTATATATGATCGGTGACTAACTGCAACAGTTCATGAATGGTCTGTGCTTTGCCCTGACTAACTACAACAGATCATGACTGGTCTGAGTTTTGCCCTTTAATGCATATACCTTTTTTTTTTTTTTTTAATTTTAGTTGAAGGTTGCAAAATAGTAGGAAAATGAAGCTCTATATCTATAGTGAACCGATATTAAGCGATAAAAGTTTCAAGAAATTTTCAGAATTAGGTATTTCATTAGCGAACAAAGACATAATCAATAAAATATACAACTATAAACTATAAAATCTCCCTTGATATGTTCAAATTTCTCAGGGCCAAATCATTAGATTATTAGACCCAAATATAATGTTCATAACTAAAGATCTGTTTGTAGGATACACAGATATTAACAACAACATATGTAACCAATAAAGCAGAATCATTAACCGTTTTCTTCATTTCCTACTACATTTATTCGAATGTATTAAAGGGTATGTTCAGACAATGGTCAAAAGATTCAGATTACCTGTTGGAGAAGAACAACAATGTCCAGGTATATCATGTTACTAATATGATCAAATATATCAACATACCAACATTCTCTGCACCTCTTAAGGTTTATCAAACATCATGGTTAACAAGATCATCTTGCACCAAGAAATCGATAACCATTACATGGAGATTACCTGTGGATTTAGGATTCAGGTACCTGGTTCGGCTACATTTCTGTTAGCACGAAAACAAGAAGAAGGTCAAGACCGGTCACGGAGAATTTCGGATTCTCATTAACAATCACATAGCCGAGACAAGTGTTGATGTTACAAAATGGAGTGGCGGGTACGAGGGTAAGTTGCTAACTGTAGTGGCGAAGAACGCCAATGGACAATTATTGCCTGTCGCTTATGCCTTGGTTGATGAAGAGTCTAACGAAAGTTGGGGATGGTTTTTAAATCTCTTTCAAGAGCATGTCGGATCGCAGCGACAGGGTGATTTGTGTATCATTTCAGACCGTCACCAAGGCATAATTAATGCAGTGAACGAAATTGGGTGGCATCATAGGTATTGTTTGAGGCACGTTTGTAGCAATGTCAACTCGCACTTCAAGGACAAGAGAATCAAAAACTTGGCTCATAGGTTTCCATGTTCTCATGTCATTGCTATTTGCGGATATAGACAGGAGAGAGCTGCTAATCTTCCTAGTAAGAGGTACACAACTAGGACGTGAATAAATCAGTATAATTTTGCACTTGCTCCCCTTCGAGACGTGCATTACTGGGCGGAGGTAGATTGGAAGATCCAAGGAGACCCGGAAAAACTGGTCACGCATAGGGGTAGGAGACGCACCAGACGGTACAGGAACGAAATGGATGAGAGTTCTACCAGCAGATCTTCAACCTCAAGACAACAAGCTAGATGTGGCATTTGCAACGGATTGGGTCATAATAGGAAAACATGCCCTCAACTTTGAATATGGCAATAATCTTGTCGCTTATCTGTTTGCGTTTTTTTGTGTGTTGTTTTAATCCGTTTTTTCCTTAATTCCTAAGTGTTTTCATGTAACATGGCAACTTTCAATATGAATTTTATGTTTGTTTTTTTTATTAGGTATGTTTGTCACTTTATATTAAAAACGATTGAAAACAACTTACTTTATTGAAAACAGAAACGATTACATAAAAACGATTACATAAATAAGTCATAATCCGAATTAACAAAACGGGAATCAGTGGAGTCGAATGAACTATCACCATCATTACGGTGAATGTATTCACCGGGCTCATAGGCTGGGGCTGCAGCTTCAGGGTTTCCTGTTACGTATTCCTCTCCCGGGTCAGTCACGTAACCATTAGGGCGACTACCAACTGCGCGAAATTCACCAGTAAAGGTATACGCGTGCTGAATCGTGCTCCTAATTGAGGACTCGGCAAAAGTAAGATGGTTAATGGTTATTTGCAACCATTGGACCTTCTGCTGCAGGTAGGCCTCGTACCTCCTGTCTATTTTGGTCGGTTGGACCACTGTTGCACGTTCTGCAATCTCAGCCTCATAGTCCGACTTTCTCGCCTTCAAACGCTCAATTATAGATGTCACCGCATCTTTACGCTCGTTATCATCAAACATGTGACTCCAAACGCTGTTTGAGGCTCCAGACCGTGTAATATTTGGGAATGAATCACCACCAGAAGATGATTGACCTGCCATTTTTTTAGATATGTTTTTTTTGGAAATTTTCGTTGCTGTAATTTTTTTTAATGCTCAGAATGAGCTATGTTCGTATATATATCAAAGTTTGTGTGAATTATTGATGCTCGACTGGTGTTTTTTTTTGTCTTTTACCTCGAACCCGGTAATGGAAAAACCGGGTTCGCAGTCATACATCACATCACCAGTACAATGCTCTGCACGTTTACTGTGTTCTGAAAAGCACTGTACATCACTCTGAAACCGGTATTTGAAATACCGGTTTCAAAACCCTAATTCTGAAACCGGTAATGGAAATACCGGTTTCGAGTCAAAAATTTGAAACCGGTATTTCAAATACCGGTTTACCCATTTCCACAAAAAAAAAATTCCGAAAACTTGTTTGACAAAACACCCTTGAAAAACGACCGTTTCAAAAAAAATCGGGTACGAGAATGCTGTTTATAAAGACTATGTGACAACAATGAGAGGAGATAAAATGAATGATAAATCTGATCTTTTGATCGTTATCTTTTCAAAGAACGGGTTGACGGAAAGAAAGTTGAATGGGTTAGAGGTTTTCAAGCTAAGTAACCCTGATGATAGTCTCGCAGGTTCAAATCCAGAAGTTCAACCACATTTATCATTGTAAGAAAGTATAAAAACATAAACAAAATCTCTTTAAGAAAGAGATTAATCAACAACGGAAGTGGTAAGTGATTATTATTCAAGAATCAAAAGTGTTTATTATTACAATCTTAATCTATAATCATCTAACTGATGATTAATACGAATTAAACGAAATATATATATATCGATTTGATATATATATATATATAAACGAATATCCAGAATATGAATAAGAGATAGAAATAAAAATCGGATAATAGAAATTAGGGTTTGTTGTTATCCCTAATTCCTCACAAGACTTTTCTTTATATAGCCTTCAATATTTTCAGTTTCAACCTTCATCTTCTCCTTTCTTCACTTTAAGCACAAACTTCAATCTTCCTTGTAAATGTCTAACACCAGTCCCTCAACTTATTACCTGCACACATCTTAACCCAGAAATAAGAACAAATAATAAAACAAGAATTGATCTTGTTAATTCAACATCCCCCCTCAAGATCAATTCCCAAAAACATTAACCAACCCAAGTTTTTCACTTAAAATAGAATGTTGCTTTGAACTCAAACTCTTGGTAAATAAATCTGCAACATTAAGTTCAGATTGTATTTTAACAGTTTTAACAACACCAGCAGAAATTTTCTCTCTAACAAAAAACAAATCAATTTCAAAATGCTTTGTCCTCTCATGGAAGACAGGATTAGCAGCAATTTGAATAGAAGCTTTACTATCAGAAAACACATTAACAGGAAGAACATTTTTAATACCAAGATCACTTAGAATGTTCACAAGCCAAATAATTTCACAAGTCACAGCTGCTAATGCCCTATATTCAGCTTCTGCTGAGGATTTAGCAACTGTGTGTTGTTTCTTACTTTTCCAAGAAACAAGATTATCACCCAAGTAAACAGAGAAACCAGTAATAGATCTCCTGGTTCCCAAACATCTACCCCAATCTGCATCAACAAATGCACTTAAATTTAGATTACTACCAGCCTGAATATGTATACCTTTACCAGGTGCAGTTTTAAGATATCTTAAGATTCTTAAACCATACATCCAGTGTTCCTCAAGAGGAGCATGCATGAATTGAGATAGACACTGCACAGCATAACTAATATCTGGCCTTGTCAAGGTCAGATAAATAAGCTTTCCAATAAGCTTTTGATAAACAGAAATGTTATCAAGAGGTTTAGATTTTGAAGCTTCAGTATTCATAGTTAAATTCATTTCAAGAGGTGTAGCAATTGGTTTACACCCTAAGAGACCAAACTCATTTAGAAGTTCTAAACAATACTTCCTTTGAGACAAACAAACACCTTGCTTGGTTTCAACAACTTCAATACCAAGAAAATATCTAAGTTTGCCAAGATCTTTAATCTTGAACTTAGAATTTAAAAACTGCTTAACTTTGTTAATCTCAACATCATTACAACCTGTAAGCACAATGTCATCAACATACACAAGCAAAGCCACAAAATCTTTACCTTCACCTTTAACATATAAAGAGTAATCTGATTTACTTTGAGTAAATCCACATTCAACTAGAGCATTGGTTAATTTAGTGTTCCATTGTCTAGGTGCTTGTTTTAAACCATAAAGTGATTTAGTCAACTTGCAAACTCTTTTATCATCCTTACTAAAATAACCAGGAGGAAGATCCATGTACACATCCTCAAATAAATCACCATAAAGGAAAGCATTATTTACATCAAGTTGATATAAAGGCCATTTATTAGTAACAGCAATAGAAATCAAACATCTTATAGTAACCATTTTCACAACAGGTGAAAAAGGTTTCTTCAAAATCTACTCCTACCTTTTGATTGTAACCTTTTGCTACTAATCTAGCCTTATACCTTTCAATTTCCCCATTAGATTTATACTTAATCTTATAAATCCATCTACAACCAATAGATTCTCTATCATTAGGAAGATCAGTAATAATCCAAGTATTGTTTTTATTTAAAGCTTCCATCTCCTCATTCATAGCATGAATCCAATTACTATCTTTAACAGCCTCAAAATAAGTAGAAGGCTCAATAGACTTATTCAAATTTGTAGTAAAACAGAAAGCATTAGAAGAAAGTTTTGAGTAATTCACAACTCTATTCAAAGGATATTTTACTTTAGAATCAAGAACAAAATCTTCCAATCTTTTAGGAAGAACAGAATTTCTATCTGATCTCCTTAAATTAATATTTTCATTTACAAAATCTGAATTATCATGAAATATATCCTCAGCTTGAATTTGATGATCATTTATACCAGATATTGTTGCTGAATCATTCTCATGATTGGTAGTGCTTGAAGAGCCTCCAGAATTATGATCAACAATTCTGTCATTGCTAGTAATCCTAACAGGACTGCCAAAGCTATGACTGGTAGTGTGATCATTTCTGGTTCCTCTAGACTGACTATTCAAAACATGAGATGTTCTACCCTCAATATTAGTATCACCAATATGTTCTTCCTCTTCATCATTGGATATTTCATAAATGGTATCAAAAAAATTAAGTTGGTTTACAGTTTTATCTTTAACATTTTCTAAAACATTTTTTGATGTCATAGTAAAAGGAAATATGTTTTCATAAAATTTGACATCTCTTGAGAACAAAAAACTTCTATTTTCAAGACTATAAAGTTTATAGCCCTTTTTTGAATTTGAAAAACCAATTAGCACACATTTTTCAGCTTTAGGACTAAACTTATCAGAATTGTTAAGAATAGAAGCAAAACAAAGACAACCAAAAACTTTAAGATGTTTTAAAGAAGGTTCAAAACCATAAACCATTTGATAAGGAGAGATACCATTTAGCACAGAGGAAGGAGTTCTATTAATCAAATATGTAGCAGTTAAAACACATTCACTCCACAAGTAAAGAGGCAATCCACCCTGAAACAACAAAGATCTAGCAACATTTAAAAGATGTCTATGTTTTCTTTCAGCTATTCCATTTTGTTGAGGGGTGTAGGCAATAGTAGTCTGATGGATAATTCCCTCCTTGGTGAACAAAGAAGTTACTCTATGATTTACAAATTCTTTACCATTATCAGTCCTAACAATTTTAATATTTGCATCAAACTGATTTTTTAACAAATTATAAAACAGAAAAATTTGATCAAAAGTTTCATCTTTAGTCTTCATCATAAAAGTCCATACTGCTCTGGTAAAGTCATCAACAATGGTTAAAAAATATTTAAATCCTTCTTTGCTACTAACTTTGTAAGGACCCCAAACATCAATATGAATTAACTCTCCTAACTTTGAAGACTTGTGTTCACTAAGAGGGAATGGTTCTCTTACTTGTTTTGCTTTATGACAAATATCACAAGGTAAACTAGAATCACTAGTTAATTTCAGTTTGTGTTTTAAAACATTTAACACTTGATCTGCAGGATGTCCTAACCTAGCATGCCACAAGTTTTTTGACTCACAAGCAAGACTTACAGCATTACAAACAGAAGAAGAACAATTAGCAGATTCATCAAACATATAAAGACCATTCTTCTGTCTACCAGTCCCCAGGACTTTCTGATTTAGAGGATAATCCTGAATAATACAATTATTTTCATTAAAAGACACACATGCTTTACTATCTCTAGTTAATTTATGAATAGATATCAAATTAACACAATATTCAGGAACTACCATAACATCAAATAAGGTAATATTATTGTTAAGTTTAAGATTACCAATTTTTTGAACTTTAGCATTTGTTCCATTAGGATGGCCAATTAACAAGTTTAAATCAGACACATCAACAAGATCAGTTAAACCTTTTTCAGAAAGAGTAAGATGTTGATTTGCTCCTGAATCCATAATCCATTCATAAATTAATCTAGCTAAAACACTATTGCACATAATATGAGACAGAGTACTACAAGAAATACCTGCCATATTGGCAAGGTTAGCAGAAGCATGAGAACTAGAAGCATTGTCACCTAAAAGGACTAACAATCTACTCATTTGATCTTGAGTCAGAGAAAAACTATTAGCATTAGTATAATTCATTTTAGAAGAAGAAGCATTATGCACATTAGAAGAAGATCCAGCACAAACAGATTTTTCAGTAACAGAATTATTACTAGATAACCTATTGTTTCTTTGATTTGCAAGCTGAAAACATCTCTCAACAGTATGACCAACCTTGTTACAGTGAGTACATTTAAAATTAGGATTAGGAGGTCTATATGTTCTTTGATTTGGATCATAAGTTTTTCTTGCTTCAAAGTTATTATCAAAAGTTCTTTTTGAATCAAAAGTTGACTGACTTTTAGAATTTTTGTTTTGAAAAACCTTTGCAGCAAAAACATTTGAAGAAGTAGAAGATTTTGATCCTCCAGAAATCCCCCCTCTGTGAGACTCCTCTCTAGAGACCAAGGAAAAGGCAGTCTTCACAGAAGGAAGAGGATCAGTAGTAAGAATTTGGCTTCTAATAGGAATATAGACCTCATCTAGACCCATTAAAAACTGCATTAATTTGATTAAATCATTATGTTTTTGAATTTCCTTAGCAGCCTCACAAGAACAAGCAGGCAATTTAACAAGAACATCATATTGCTTCCATAAAGAACACAACTTATGATAATATTCAGATAGAGAAGAACCATTTTGAATCAAAGAGTTAATCTTATGATGAACATTAAACACAACAGAACCATCAACTTTATCATAAGTTTCTTTCAATTCTTGCCAAACAATAGCAGCATTCTTACTAAAAATCTGACCTAAGTACAATTCTTGAGAAACACAATTCAAAATCCAAGTCAAGACCACAGAATTACATCTTTCCCATTGCCTAGCAAGAACAAGATTATTAACAGGTTTAATGCAAGTACCATCAATAAAACCAGTTTTATTTTTAGTTTCCAAGGCTAATTCCATTGCACAAGACCAAACTTTGTAATTCTCAGTACCAAGCAGTTTAAAACTAATCAAAGGAGTACTAACAGTATCACTAGCATGAAGATACAAAGGATCACCAAAGTCCAACTTACTTATTTTAGTTATATTATTATCAAGCTCAGACTCATTATCAGATTCTTCATTATGAACAGAATGTGGAGGTGTGTTACCACCATGAACAGAACCAGGAGGTGTATTAACCATTTTAAACAATTGATGTCAACACAAAGAAAGACAAATAGAATCAAAGAAGCCAAACAAACTAAGAAATAGAACTAAACAAGTAAGTAAAAAATAGTCACACAGAAGAACACATAAATCAATCAATTACTAGGCTCCCCCTTCCAGAGAAGAGGACCACATACATCAAGAAGACCTTGATTGCGTAAGCCAAGTAATATACACACAATATATAAGCAAATAAACAAATATAAGATAAAAAATAGGGATAGAAATCAACAATACAGTGCTTTCGGCTGAAGAAGATGAACCCTAATTTTACTTCTTGATTCACTTAGTCAAGAAATAAAATCAAAGAATCGAACCAATAATAGCAGCGGAAGAATTAATCAATAAGATTTCCAGATGAAACCCTAACCCCAAATAACAAAAAACCCTAAAATATTCAAGATCTAGGGTTCCAAATCGGAATCCGCCCTAGATCTGAATGAAAGGAAGAGTGAAACAAATTAAAACCACCGAATCACGAACCTGGCTCTGATACCATGTAAGAAAGTATAAAAACATAAACAAAACCTCTTTAAGAAAGAGATTAATCAACAACGGAAGTGGTAAGTGATTATTATTCAAGAATCAAAAGTGTTTATTATTACAATCTTAATCTATAATCATCTAACTGATGATTAATACGAATTAAACGAAATATATATATATATATTTGATATATATATATATAAACGAATATACAGAATGTGAATAAGAGATAGAAATAAAAATCGGATAATAGAAATTAGGGTTTTTTGTTATCCCTAATTCCTCACAAGACTTTTCTTTATATAGCCTTCAATATTTTCAGTTTCAACCTTCATCTTCTCCTTTCTTCACTTTAAGCACAAACTTCAATCTTCCTTGTAAATGTCTAACACCAGTCCCTCAACTTATTACCTGCACACATCTTAACCCAGAAATAAGAACAAATAATAAAACAAGAATTGATCTTGTTAATTCAACAATCATCAAGTTGGATGCCAAAGTTGCCAGCTTTTGGCTCTCTAAACGAGATTGCCACCAAACTGATCGTTTTGATTACTACATTGAACATCATCGTGTACATTCAACGATGGTTTTGGGAGGAAAAGCTCGGGAAGAAGAACGTACCATCACCATCAGCTTCAGTATGATCATCAGATGATTCGTGTCGTTGTTTTACACTTGCAGAGATCAATGCAGCAACCAGTAACTTTGACAACGCATTGGTGATAGGCATGGGCGGATTTGCAAAGGTGTATAAAGGTGTAGTCGATGACGGTACCAAAACTGTTGCTATAAAGCGAATGACTTCAAGATCACAAGAAGGATCTCTCGAGTTTTGGATGGAGATTCAAATGATTTGGCGGCTTCGCCACAATCATCTTGTTTCTCTCATTGGCTACTGTGATGATGGTACTGCGATGATCCTTGTATACGAGTATATGCCTCGTGGTACCCTCGCAGAGCATCTTTTTAAGCCCGGTCTAGATAATCGAAGCAGCTTTGAGCCACTCTCATGGGACCAACGGCTCAAGATTTGTATCGGTGCAGCCCGTGGACTGGACTATCTACATACGGGTACTAATCACGGAGTTATTCACCGTGATGTCAAGACATCCAACATATTACTAGAGGATAATTTCGTTGGTAAAATTTCAGATTTTGGATTGTCGAAAGTGGAGAACACGAGCCAATTGTTGGCGAAATCATACGTTAGCACAAACATAAAGGGTACGGTTGGATACCTGGATCCTGATTACTTTTTGTCCCGTAAGCTGTCAAGGAAATCTGATGTTTATGCATTTGGAGTCGTGTTCTTTGAAGTTTTATGCGGAAGACCAGCAGTTGATCTTGGGCTTGAGGAAGAACAGCGAGGGCACGGCATAGCATCCGAGAGAGAAAACTCGATCAGATTATTGACCCATGTTTGAGGGGAGAAATAACGCCTCACTGTCTGAAGCTATTTACTATATTAGCGGAAAAGTGTTTAGAAAATCAACCGAAAAGAAAACCGAGCATGGCTAACATAATCTCAGGGATTGAATTTGCACTTGAACAGCAAGAAATAAAAGATTGGTTCATACCTGAAGAGCCAGGAAATGGTGGTAACCTTTCGGTTTCTAATTCACCAAGATCAGAACAATCAACATCAAATGCGAGTAAAAAGAGTCTGAGACCTAAAAGGTTGAAGAGCTGGAGATGGGATCTGCTCTGGAACGGAGTGAAAACTGCAAAAATGGACTCATTTGTCTCCATTAGTAGTTCAAAGACGTATGAAGATAGTTGCAGGCGCTTCCTTCTTTCTGAGATTCACTCAGCCACAAATGATTTTGATGAAAACCTCATCGTGGGAACCGGTGATTTCAGCATCGTGTACAAAGGGTACATAGATTACGGAAGTAGAGTGGTTATCATGAAGCGGTTTAAGAAGTTCATGATAGAGAGCTGGTCCAGGAAAACAAATTTTGCATCTGATTTTTGCAAAGAGATTGAGATGTTATCCCAAGTCCGGAATCCCTATTTAGTTTCACTTATCGGATATTGCTATCATAAATCAGTGATTATACTGGTTTATGAATACATGGTTAATGGTAGCCTACGCAATCATCTTTATGGCAGACAAACCATTGATCCGCTCACATGGCAACAGAGGCTACAAATATGCATTGATGCCGCTCAAGGCTTGGAATTCCTTCAAACAGGTAATGCCCAAACCATTCTTCACCGCGACGTTAACCGAGGAAACATTCTTTTGGACGACAAATGGGTTGCAAAGATTTCTGATTATGGCCTCTCAAAAGTCGGCCCACTGTACGCTGTTTCAGATAATCTCACCACTGTCCTCGGAAATTGCTTAGGGTACATGGATCCCGAATGTATGTTCACTAATGGAAACAAACCAACAGAAAAATCCGATGTCTATTCATTCGGTCTAGTGTTACTAGAAGTATTATGTGGTCGAAAACTAGAAGATCACATGCTTCAAAGAGATCAAGTGTTCTTAAGAAGCTGGGTAAAGAGCAACATTGCCAAAGGAACAATTCATAAGATAACTGACCCAAGTTTACAGGGGGGAATCGCTCCTGATTGCCTGAAAGAGTTCATCAAGATTCTTGAATGTTGTTTAGCTGACCAGAGCACCGAACGACCATCGATGACTGAAGTTTGCAGCACAGCAGCAAGAAACTGCAAACAAAACTAGAACAGCTTTGTTTCTAGATACATGTTAAGTTTTATTGAATCAATTATAAAAACCATTTCGATCAATCTTCCAATTGTATATTATACAAACCCCTGTGATACAGATTTGTTCACATATGTGTATATGATCTTTGTGTATGGTGTACTTGTGTATGTGAAAGTGTGAAACAAGAAAATTACAATGAGCAATTGTACATTTCTCGTAGAAAAACTCAATTCACAGCTCTTACCCTTCCAATAGGGTTACGTTCTGATTGTCAAAACTTTATGACTCCACATTTTGTGAAACTTGTAATTGCCTCCTTACAAGTGCAGTGTAAATTCCATCCGTGTTAAGAAGTTCATCATGAGTGCCACTTTCTGCAATTTGGCCATCAGATATCACAGCTACAGTGTCTGCACTCTTTACAGTCGACAGCCTGTGTGCAATCACTAGAACTGTTCTTCCTTGCATTAGAGAATCCATCGCATCCTATTTCACACCAAAAACAGAACACAATAGAATCAACTCACAGCTCGGTATATGTTAAGAACAGTGAGTGTATGTCCATTTCTAGACTTTCAGGTGCACCTGAAAAAGATATTCACTTTCAGCATTTAAAGCACTAGTGGCTTCATTTAGCAAAACTCTGTACATCAGAATCAAATCCAGTTTCTCTTGAACGTGGGATTCTGTCAACTTTAAAATTGTTGGGTACTAAAGGACTTCAATCCTCTTCTACGCAGTTATACGGGTCAAATACTCAAATGGCTAAGTAATAGATGCTACCTTAAGAGAGCACCGGGAACCAACCCTGTTCTACACAGTTCAGTTGATGATCCAGATGTGAGTTGGGATGTGCAGATGAAGCCATGCATTACTCCATACTCTACTAGTAAGTGATATTAATAGAGTATAGGTTATGGCCCAAAAAGCTGCCCTTCTCATTCTCATTGATACAATATATAGAACATCAATTTACAATTAACTACCCTCTATTAATATCTATTATCTATCTATATCTATATCGTCTAATATACCCCCTCAGGCTAAGGAGGAGGTAGCCGAATACTTAGACTGGAACGGAAATCATGAAAAAGAAATCTGGGTAGTCCTTTGGTGAAGATATCTGCCAGTTGATAACGGGAAGGGACATGAAGAACACGAATCAGACCCTGTTGAACCTTCTCTCGAACAAAATGAATATCAATCTCAATGTGTTTAGTGCGTTGATGTTGAATAGGATTACCAGACATGTAGATGGCACTCACATTATCACAGTAAACAATAGATGTTCGCTTAGGAGGACAACCGAGCTCAAGTAATAAGTTTCGTAACCAACAAATTTCAGCTACTACATTAGCCACACCTCTATACTCGGCCTCTGCACTTGAACGAGAGATAGTAGATTGTCGTTTAGATGACCATGACAGTAAATTATCACCAAGATATACACAGTACCCAGACGTGGAGCGTCTAGTTGTAGGACAACCCGCCCAATCTGCGTCAGTATATGAAGTAAGGGTATTAATTGGGCCTGCACGCATGAAAATTCCCATAGAAAGTGTGCCTTTAATGTACCGAAGGATGCGCTTCAAAGCATTGTAATGTCCCGTATGAGGTGCATGCATGTGCATACATACTTGTTGGACAACATAAGAGATGTCGGGACGTGTAAATGTGAGATATTGCAAAGCTCCAGCAAGGCGACGAAAAGTGGTGGGATCAGAAATGGGTTCCCCTGCATGGGACCCGAGTTTACCTGATGTGTCAACCGGTGTCTGAACAGGATTACAGTTAGCCATTTTTGCACGATCCAAAATTTCTGAAGCATATTTTTCTTGAGATAGAAACAGGCCATGTGAAGTCCTACGAACCGAGATACCAAGAAAATAATGTAGTGAGCCAAGATCTTTCATGGCAAATTCGGTAGACAGATGAAGAAGAAGCTTGCTCTTTAGGGCTGGTGATGAAGTAGTTAAGACAATATCATCCACATACAACAGTAAGTAAGCAGTGTCTGGGCCATGACGGTAAATAAACAGTGAATGATCCGAAGCACTATGTTTGAAACCCAATGTAGTGACGTAATCTGTGAAACGTTGATACCATGCCCGGGGGGCTTGTTTAAGCCCGTATAAAGAACGTTTCAATCGACACACATGATTAGGATATGAAGGATGTCGAAAACCAACGGGTTGATGCATAAAAACAGTCTCATTGAGATGACCATGTAAGAAAGCATTTTTGACATCTAGCTGAGTAATATCCCAATGTTGAAAAAGGGCAATGCTAAGAACCGTGCGGATGGTTGCCGGTTTGACCACCGGACTAAATGTTTCATCACAATCAACGCCCACCTGTTGGGACCTGCCATCACAAACAAGTCGCGCTTTGTAGCGCTCTAAAGAACCATCAGAGTTAGTTTTATGTTTGAAAATCCACATACACCGGATGATGTTCATATTAGGAAGACGAGGCACAAGTTCCCAAGTCTTATTTTGAATAAGAGCAGTAAACTCATCTTGCATGGCGTGTTTCCAAACTGGTATGGACAGGGCCTCGGTTGGGCTTCGAGGTATGGGATGGATAGTAGATGTGTGGAGGTTAAAGTGTTGTTTTGGTTTGGAGTGACCTGTCATGCTTCTGGTTGTCATTTTATGTGTGGGAGGGTTGTCTGGAGCAGTAGGTAGTGGAGGAGGGTCGGGAGAGGGGACGTCAGACGACTGGTCCGTGTGAGAGGAAGAAGCTGATGGTGTATGGGGAGGTGATGATGGTGTAGCAGGAGTTACATGAGATGATTTGGGTCTCCGAGTATAAGTTTTGAGTGAAGGTGGTGGAGGGTCAGTCTTGGCAGGGGAGGATGGAGGAGTAATAGTAGGGTGAATTGGCGGAGATAGATTATGGTGGAGAAATTCATAAGATGGGGACGGTTGGTTAGAATTTACAAAAGGAAAGATGGACTCATCAAAAACAACATGGCGGGAAATAATTAGTTTACGACTCTTGATATCTAGACATTTGTACCCCCTGTGATCTGAGGGGTAGCCGAGAAAAACACAAGGAGAGGACCGAGGTTGAAGTTTATGAATGGTTGTGGAAGGAACAAGCGGGTAGCAAAGACAGCCAAAGACACGAAGGTGAGAATAAGAGGGAGTCTGGCGAAATAGAAGATGTGTAGGGGTAAGAAAACGTTTCGTTTTAGATGGTAAAATATTGAGCAGATAAGTGGCCATTTGGAGAGCGTGATGCCAGAATGTTGGAGGAAGAGAAGAATGTGTGAGGAGAGTGCGTAGAATGTTGTTTATGGAACGTAATTTCCGCTCAGCTTTACCATTTTGGGGAGAAGTGTAGGGACAAGAGAATCGGAAAACCATGCCATGTTTAGAGCAGAATTCATGAAATTGTTTATTGTTGTATTCAGTGCCATTATCACATTGTAAACTTTTGATGGACCTGTTAAATTGTGTTTTTATGTATGTGTGAAATGAGGTGAAGACAGAGAAAACTTGTGATTTGTTAGCTAGAGGGAAAGTCCACAAGTAGTTTGTAAAATCATCTAAGAAAATAACATAGTATCGGTGACCACCTGTGGATGTAATCGGGGAAGTCCAAACATCACTATGAATAATATCAAAAGGTAAGCAAGTAGATGAAACTGAATCAACAAACGGAAGTTTGACATGTTTTCCAAGTACACACGATGAACATAAATGTTTATTTGAAATACTAGAAACAGAAATAAAATTGTCTTTATTCAAATGACGAAGTAAAGAAGAGCCAGGATGTCCCAAGCGATGGTGCCATAGATCCTGAGACAGAACTGCAAACGCGGAAGGACTGGTACTAATGGTAGACGGCGGGGAGAGTGGATAAAGATCTCCGGTGCTATTACATCGGAGGATAGGAATCCGCGTCTGGTAGTCCTTCACAAGAAAACCAAAAGGGTCAAATTCAATGGAAATATTATTTTCAGTGGTTAAGCGACGAACAGAGAGTAAGTTTTTAATGATTTTAGGGGCGTAAAGGACATTGGAGACACGTAAGGGTGGATAAGGTGGTTTAAGAATGGTGTGGCCCGTACCATGCACTGGAATGTGAAACCCGTTACCCACAACAATATGATTTGAACCACTATTATTAAAATAAGAAGAGAGATTACCTGTGGTGTTTGACATGTGATTTGTGGCAGCGCTATCAACATACCAATTTTGATCCGGAGGAGTAAGCGCCATGGTGTGAAGTGCCTGATCAATATTAGTGGGTGTGTAGGAGTACTCAGAAGCAGCATATGCATGTGAACTTGGTCCTGGTCCTAGAATGCCCGGTGACCCACGAGGTGATGGTGCCGGTCCGCGATAGGATTGTGTTGTGGGATAGGGAACTGGTGGTGTGTGCCATGAATTCCAGCCTCCATTCCATGATTGATTAGGTGGTTGATTCCAGGAGTTCCAAGACTGATTTTGATTGAAGTATCCTCCACCTCGGGATCGACCGCGACCGCGGCCTCTACCACGCCACCCGCCACGACCCCTGCCACGATAAAAACCATCAGAATGACCTCGAGCAGGAGGTCGCGGTTGTGGATCAATAACAGCAGCAGCTGGAGGTGGTGGTGGGGGCGGTGGCTGGGGACCATGAGCAGCAGCAGCAAGGGCGGTGGGGTTGGCGGGTGTGGTGCTCTGAGTAGATTTTCGAGCCTCCTCTAATATTAACTTGGAGCGAGCAGTAAAGAAATCGGGTAGAGGAGTGGTTTGTTGTAAGAAAGTGGCAATACCTTCATAGGAAGAACCGAGACCAGAGATGAGTTGTAACACCAGTTGTTGATCACTAACCTTGGCATCGACATTGGCCAATTGATCTGAGAGAGTCTTGAGTTCTTGACAGTATGCAGCGGCAGAGGAAAAAGAATCCATCTTTGTGTTGGAAAGTTTGTGTTGAAGTGCTAGGGCTCGTGAGGGTTTGCTATCAACAAAGATAGTTTCGAGTGCTTTCCATGCAGCAGCAGCAGTAGTGTTTTTGGCCAGAATTGTAATCAGCAGGTCTTGAGAGATTGTACCATAGATCCATTGTAACACAATGGCATCTAGCCGTTTCCATTGTGGATCAACTTCTTCATCTTTCTCGTTTGATTTTTCTTTGGGTGGGATGATATGAGAGAGAACTTCAAACGTCGTGCAATGAATCTGGAAGAGTTCCACCCAAGAAGAGTAGTGGGCGCCTTCCGTGTCAAGAGTAAGAGGAATATAATTACGGATATTGGTAACTGTGAGAGCAGGATGAAGAGGGGAAGATGAACTGGAAGAACCTGTGCCAGTCATGATGATGATCGATGAAGAAAGAAAGAAGAGGGTTTTGAGCCTGCTGTGACGACAGAAAAAAAAATATATATATTTAGGGTTTTGGGGAGGGATCGACTATATGCTCTGATACCATAATAGAGTATAGGTTATGGCCCAAAAAGCTGCCCTTCTCATTCTCATTGATACAATATATAGAACATCAATTTACAATTAACTACCCTCTATTAATATCTATTATCTATCTATATCTATATCGTCTAATAGATATTTTATTGTACCTATCGTCTAGCGAAATGAAAAACTAAGTGCAATATGGGCTAGGTGTTCATTGGAACTTCATGATCTTTTCACCTGTATACCTAACACAAAGATTAATCAATCAAATATGTAAACTGTTAGAATCCTCTTGATTTCAAAATAGTTGTTGGTCTATTGATTTAGCTCATAAGAGATGACCCCCTTCTGATAAATTTTGATTGAATGCATTCATATTTAGTACCGGTTGGGTTGCTTACCTTTCATCAACGCTATTCTCAACATGATCTTATGAAGTTAACAAAGAAACAATCCAGTAAGAAGCAGTCAGTAAAGTTTGATGATGTAAAAGGCGTTGATGCTGCCAAAGCAGAACTTCTAGAGGTAATAATATCGGTTGTCTTATCGTTAAACTGATTTTTTGGCTTGATGAACTTTATATCTTTCATTATTGTAGGTTGTTTTGTGCATGAAAGGAGACAGTAAATACATGAAACTCGGGGCAAAGCTACCCAGAGGTGTTTTGTTAACGGGTCGTCCAGGAACAGGGAAAACATTGTTGGCTCGTGCTGTGGCTGGAGAAGCTGGGGTGTCCTTTTTCTCGATTTCTGCTAGTGAATTGGTGGAGGGTTTTTTTTATTAGAGGAACTACTCAAGTTAAAGACCTTTTCCATGAGGCTAGAAAGAGTTCTCCAGCTATCGTTTTTATTGATGAGATTGATGCTCTGAATGTGAGCGTGACCAAATGCTGAATCAGTTAATGCTTACTTTTGAGTTCACACTTACAATGTTCTACGTTCTACATTGGTGTTAAATTTGACTGCTAGCCATATCTTTTAAAACATTGGATCTAGAGGTAGCAAAATGGACGGGTTGGGTAAAGCTCAAAACATGTTTGAGCTAAACAGATCATCTTTAGTAAGGGTTGGAATGGTTTGGGTCTGGTTGACTTGGGTTGTCTTAGAACTTGTTTATCCATTTTTAACTTTTTTTTGTGTGCATATAACTAATGCCTTGATTATGATTACAAAATTACTGCTATTTGAAGTAAAACCAAGTTAGGACGTTTTACTACCTTTATACATTAAAGAAAGTTTGGATAACTTTCAACCTGTCTGATCCATGTGACTTCTTTTGTTTGCATTTTTTTCTTTTTTGCCCAATGTGGTCTGTTGGTGATCTTAAGTAACCCAAATCGACCCATTAATTAGTAAATTGGTGATTAGTAGCCCCATTATATTTCATCATTAGGTGAATGTGTTATTTATGAGTTTTGATGTAGTTTTGATGTAGTGGTATGGAAAGATAACAATGGCAACCATAGGCTGTTCTCGGCTTCGGCTGTTTGGGATTCAATCCGTACTAGAGGTAATGAAGTTGATTGGGTGCTAACTGTTTGGTTTCCTCAATGCATTCCCCGTCATGCTTTTATTATGTGGCTGATCCAGAAACGGAAGTTAAAAACTCAGGACCGAATGCAACCTTGGGATGTGGGTGGGCAAACTAACCTTAACTTAATGTGTTGTTCTTTATGTAAAACAGGTTTAGACTCGCACGAGCACCTCTTTTTTGAGTGCAAGTACTCGGAACTTGTATGGTCTCATGTGAAAGGCTTAGCAGATATGCACCATCTTTCTGCTAAATGGAATGATATCATGGCTTGGATGATTACCCTTTCTAAGAAGAAATCGGTGCAAAGCATTGTTAGTAGATTATGTGTTGCAGCAACTGCATACTTCTTATGGCAAGAAAGAAACAATAGGATGTTCTCAAATGATGGTCGAAGTTACAATCAGTTGGGAGACATCATACTCAACACTGTTCGTTACAGGCTCGCTACCATCCGATTCAAGGACAATGTACACGTAACTAGGATGCAGGAGAAATAGAAGTGGCCTAAAGTCCTTGATGCCAATGGAAGCTAATCTTCAGAAGGTTGGCTGATTGATTTGTGCGACTGTAGATGGATTACATTACTCTACTTGTTAGATTTGTTGTTTATTATGTAGTCTTGCTTTACTATGATGTGACGTGTGTCGCAAACCTTGTTTACTAGTTTAGCTTTGCTTCATATATATGGTTTGTCATATATATGCTTGAATGTGACATGCAGTCACATTATTTGTACTCAAAAGTTTTTCTTTATGTTGGTATAAATCATCGGGGTATCCCATTACCCAAAAAAAAAAGAATGAATTGTTGTCTGATCATACTTGAAAGTACATGACAACAAGTTTTTATGTTTGTGTCAGCTTTTGACAGAAATGGATGGGTTTGAGAAAGAGGAAAGCGTTGTGGTTATAGCTGCTACAAACAGACCCGAAACTCTGGATTCAGCTCTGATGAGACCTGGTCGGTTCTCACGGATAGTGCGTGTAGATGATCCAAATGAGAGTGGGCGAAAAGATATCATTGCCCTTTACCTAAGAGATGTTCCCATGGAAACATTGTTCGGGAATCTGTACTACTCACTGCTAGAAGAGGTATGATCTAAAGTTACCTAAAATGTTTTCACCTTATAAGTTTTGACGTTCTAATATTGTTGTAATTTTATCATCAGGTGGTGAAATTGTGACGAAGGAGGACATTTTTGAAGCTGTTGATAGAGCTAAAGTCAAAGTTTATGATTCTGCTGATGGTAAACCATTTCCATACGCATCAACTTCATCTCATGCGGATGGTGGGTCTATGGGGTTTGAGGTTTCTAACTGATGATATTTTATGCCATGCGCCCGTGTGTGCATGAACGTATGTATATTTGATTTGTACTAGGAACTTTTTGGATGTTCCATGGTGAGATGGTGAACACAGTGTCTCTGACTTGATTAAAGACTTGCAATGCATTCGTAATGCTCCTACATTTGGCATACATGTCTACTGTGGCTGCACGCACCTAGATTGTCATTAATGGGGATCCGAAATCATCCGATCCACTGATTGAATATACTCATGAGCGCCCATCTTCCTTGTTGAACGTGGCCAAATTAGCAAAGGACGAGAGCATGCTCACCATTGTCACTTCATTGGGTATTCTGTCAAATAATTATTTAGCTAAATCGATCATATAATTTCTGACTACATATATAGTCCCGAATTCCCTGAAGGCAGATGGTTTTACTTCCTATTTCGAACATAATTTGGGAGTTGATTTCATGGCAAGCTGCATAAAAGTGGATGATTGTCGATTGTATAAAGTCATGAAGATCAAATCCTATCCTAACTTTATATATACTAACCCCATAAAAGGAATGCAGTTGGCCACATATTGAAATTATGTTCACCGCCGCAACAAAATCCGAACAAGCACAACACACCATAACTATGTCCGTTACAACAAGATTACCATCTTGAAATCCCAAATTTATCAGCCAAAGCTATTGATAATGTTGTTCGGGGTGTTGAGATGCTATTATAGCTATTGATTTGGTCCCTTCCTGACTAGGTTATGTGCATTTTAATAATACTTCCATTTCATATGCCTATAAATTATAAACTTGCATTCAGTTTTACTCATTTCATATGCCTATAAATTACTCGTATAAACTTGCATTCAGTTTTACTAATTTTATCTCTAACATAGTAGATCTTTCATATATGAAGATTACAAGAATTGGCTTCTTTCATGTCAGTTGTCTATAGTTATCGTTATAGTTTACTAATGAATCTTGGATACGTAAGTGCTATTGTACCATTATGTGTTTCTTATGCTGTCTCTCTATCGCACAATTGGTTTACATCATTTTGTTAATCATAGCCTTTTATGGCTATTGTTAACGTAATAAAATGTTAACAATAGACAATTGGTGATTAGTAGCCCCGTTATATTTCATCATTTTGGTATTTTGAAATATCGATTGTTTCAGTGGGACTTTGGCTGTATTTCGTAATTTTATTATTATGCAAGATCGGTAAATACATAATACTTACTAAAATGGCATCTGTGCGATTCGGCGATATAATGAGTTAATGACCTAACTAAAATGGTATTATAGATTAGTAGAACTAGCCATATGCCCGCGTGATTCCACAGTGTTGTGGTGGTGGTGGAAACGACGACGGGTGGTGGCGGTGACGGTGGTGTTGTCGGAGGTGGCGGTTATTAATGTAAAAGTAATTGATATAAAAGGAGGTTGTTTAGTTATATTAAGGGTTGAGAGATGTATGTTGTAAATAATTTCATTAGGTGATGATATTTAAACTAATGAATAAAGGAGAGAAGTAATTTGGGTAGATCAAGTTCTTTTTTGAGAAAAGAAGGGGTAAATGTTTTATAAGGTAGTATAGATATAGATATAGATATAGATAATTAAAATTTGATATTATCATATACATATATTTTGGGTCTATTTAACTATATAACATTGTGCGTGGTTATGAACATAGTGAAGCAAGCAAGTTGCTAGCTGCGCAGCAGCCTGCCAGCCTGTTTTTTCTAAATTGTTTTTTTTTACTTTTTGTCACATAACTTTAATTTTTTTACTTTTGGCACGAAAGTTTTGTTTTATTTAGTTTTTAAACTTTCATCTTTCTAACTTTTGCCACGAAAGTTTCATTCTATTTACTTTTTATCACATAAATTTACTAAAGTTTCCGCCCTTTTACTTTTTGCCACATCGCTTTCGTTTCTTTTACTTTTCGCACGAAAGTTTTGTTTTATTTAGTTTTTAAACTTTCATTTTTCTAACTTTTGTCACGAAAGTTTCAGTCTCTTTACTTTTTATCACATAAATTCTTTAATTACCATGAGTTGTAAATTTTACGTGTCGTTATCTTTATTGTGGTAGTGACCTTAAAAAAAATAGATAACCGTGCTAATACGTACAAACCGATTCCGCCCAATGGGCGGCGTGATCCCCTAGTTATATACAATATAGATAACAGTACGTTGTTCGTATATGAATATTTCTAAACATGGAAAGTATCTTATTTAATTAATTTTGAAACTTCAGGTCATTATTAAGGTAAATATGAGGAGATAACAATTTATTTTTTGTTTCACTACAACAAAAAGTGTGAAAAATGTATGTTGTTAACTTCACTACAACAAATATGTCATTTGTTTACATTTGTTTTTTCATACTTTGAAAAAGTGTGAAAAATTATGTTGATTTCTTCACATTTAAAAGTGTGTAGAAATAATTTTTCATTAAAAGTGTGAAGAAAATTTAAAAAGTCACAATATTTACACACTTATATATGTAAAAAAGAAAAGTTCACACTTTCAAGTGTGTAAAAATATATCAATTGTTCACACATAAGAGTGTGAAAATTAATTTGTAACACCTATTTTCTTCACACGTGAAGAGTGTGAAGAAATTATGTGTTACAAATTGACTTTCATACTTTTAAGTGTGGTGTGAAAATATTTGACAATTATTTACACTTTAAGTGTTAACATTTTGTTTACACATTTACAAGTGTGAAAAAATTATGATTTTTAAAATTTATTCACACTTTCAAATGTAACTTTTTTTCTACACATTTTTGTATGTGATTAAATTAATAAATTTTTTCATATTTTTTAACCAAGCGTGAACGAATGAAATTTTTTTTGTAGTGTTTGTATAAATGAGACATTGAACTTGATCTTCTTAAAAACAAAATGCTTTTTATTATGCATACTAAAAACATGAATACTATATTGAGCTAGTCCTACACATTATCATGTGTCTTATAAATAAAGTTATCTTGATATCCATTTTACACAATCGACAAACAAAAGTTTATTACTCGTAAGTATTTATATTATCATATACATATATTTTGGGCCTAAGTAACTTTAAAGAGAGTATGTTGTTATGATACATTGGGCCTAAAAGAGTGAATGAAAACTTCAAGCACAATTTTAGTGTCCCATGAAGGTGGCTTGTATTATGTGGATCACGCCCAAGAAATAGTACAATGCTTACATGAGTCCAAGCGACCTATATTTACAAGATGGAATCGAAATGCAGAACATTATATGGATGCTCAATATTATTCCGGGCACATAGTTTTTTCACATCGTAATCCAGATTCTTCAATGGATATACTAAGTATTCCAGATGAGGAAATGAAAGATTACCTCTTTGGTCACTTTGGTAAAGCTGTGAAATATTCTCTGAGTGAAGAGAGTACAACTCTTGATTTCAAGCATGCGAACACCGAAATTACTCGAATAAAAGGGACGAGACACTCCATGGTTGCTACTGATTGGTCATTAGAGGTTGCACGGTTCAAAGTTTTCTTTATGGGGGACGACGGAAACGAGTCCGATATGATTGATGTTTACCATATGCCCACCCAAGAGAGCTTCGTTAGTATGGCCCAACACATGAAAAACTATCGATTTTTGGATCAATCAACAATGGGGGATTTACTTCTTTCTTTTCAACTGAAAAGTGACAACCGGATCACGATTACTTCGCCCGACCCTATAATTTCAGGGAAAGACAATTTAGTTACCGGTCAATTTGAAAATTGTCTTGTTGCTGTGCTGTTGCTAAATGGAGTTGGCATATACAAAAAATATTCAAATATAATGCAATGCATTATTCAAAATCACCCGAACGTTGCTCAGCTGCACGCATTAGAAATGGGTGAGGGAAACAATTACAGACTTGCCTTTGAGTTTTCCTCGCTTGGGTTTTCTACGCATTTGCAACGTTTTGATGTCAAGGAACTGGATGCCTATTTGGAGGTAACATTTCAATTTATTTATTTTTTGAAAAGTAACTTTATTCACAAAAACACCAACAAAACGTGGGGTGGCAGTAAGTATTTACAAGGCAATTATTTACATATCTCAAACTGATTCCAACTTTATTGTAGGGGTTTGATTAGTGGAATCAAGCACCTCGACTCGAGAGGGTTCAGTCACGGTAGAATCAGCCTGTGGAACTTGTCGTTTCGAAGAGATACAAATATTATAAAGATCTACGGGCTAGAGCATTGTCAAAAAACGACCAATGCTTCAAGAGGCAAGTATTTTTTCCACTGGATAAACAATCTTACGCTAATTTACAATATTTATTTATTTGTTTTCTTTGTTTATTGATAATAATAGATTTAGACATGCTCCAGCTTGGAATGATGGTAGTTCACTGTTTTGGTGATCCTCCTATCACTTATGACAATAAAATCTATCTAGATAAATCGTCATGGCGCGATCGTTTTTTAGTAGATGATACAGCTCTACGAGTAGGTTTGGAAATGCTTCGCGGAAATACCGCTCTAGCTCATCTTTGGAGTCCCCAATATATTTGCAATGATATTTAGTGTTTAAAACTCCCGCCACACTCGATTGATGGTTGTCTGCGTTCCTTATAAATCGTATCAAATCACAAACGCTATCAAAGTTGTAACGACGCCATTTCCACATGTGAGTAACAAGATGTCCATCTAAGCGGGTATCCCATCCTTTTCTTTTCACGACATTTGTTTTCGGGCAAGTATGCAAAGAATTGTCCCAACACTTACTACTAATGCCATCTATCGCTCCTGTGTCGGGTATACCATCCTCTATCTTGTCACTAACAATGTTGAAATATGAAAGTCTTTTAATGGCTATCCACCAGGCAGGATGCGCTAAAATCTCTTCAAAAGTGAGTCCACTATAACTACATAGTATTGAATGATGGATTAGACCCAATTCACTACAAAATTATTCAACTAAAAGTTACTATATAGGCACACACACATATATAATATTAAACAATTTAACGTTTGAAAAATATATATCTAGCAATGTCATACCTTTGACGATGTAGCAACCTGTCTGCTATGTCTCTTGCTTCATTGTTAACCTTAGAAATTCTTCTCATATCCGGGTTCGTGTTAGCCAAGTACGACTCCTCCCCGTCATAAGTAATAGGAGGATCACCAAAACAGTGAACTACCATCATTCCAAGCTGGAGCATGTCTAAATCTATTATTATCAATAAACAAAGAAAACAAATAAATAAATATTGTAAATTTGTTTTCTTTGTTTATTGATAATAATAGATTTAGACATGCTCCAGCTTGGAATGATGGTAGTTCACTGTTTTGGTGATCCTCCTATCACTTATGACGGGGAGGAGTCGTACTTGGCTAACACGAACCCGGATATGAGAAGAATTTCTAAGGTTAACAATGAAGCAAGAGACATAGCAGACAGGTTGCTACATTGTCAAAGGTATGACATTGCTAGATATATATTTTTCAAACGTTAAATTGTTTAATATATGTGTATGTGTGTGTGCCTATATAGTAACTTTTAGTTGAATAATTTTGTAGTGAATTGGGTCTAATCCATCATTCAATACTATGTAGTTATAGTGGACTCACTTTTGAAGAGATTTTAGCGCATCCTGCCTGGTGGATAGCCATTAAAAGACTTTCATATTTCAACATTGTTAGTGACAAGATAGAGGATGGTATACCCGACACAGGAGCGATAGATGGCATTAGTAGTAAGTGTTGGGACAATTCTTTGCATACTTGCCCGAAAACAAATGTCGTGAAAAGAAAAGGATGGGATACCCGCTTAGATGGACATCTTGTTACTCACATGTGGAAATGGCGTCGTTACAACTTTGATAGCGTTTGTGATTTGATACGATTTATAAGGAACGCAGACAACCATCAATCGAGTGTGGCGGGAGTTTTAAACACTAAATATCATTGCAAATATATTGGGGACTCCAAAGATGAGCTAGAGCGGTATTTCCGCGAAGCATTTCCAAACCTACTCGTAGAGCTGTATCATCTACTAAAAAACGATCGCGCCATGACGATTTATCTAGATAGATTTTATTGAATGCATGTTTAGGTATTTTGTACTTTAATTAAGTGGATATACTACAACAAAGTAGGTGATCTTTGATTGTGGATGGTGTGTAATTTTGCATGTTTTGTATGAATGGTCTGTATGGGGTTTTAGAATTCAAGTAGGGTTTATAACTGTGTTGTGTGCATCTGGTATCTTTAACAGCCTTGGATTTGGTTTGTGGAGGGTTTCTATGGTGTTTTTGGGGGCTTTTAATGATGAATGCTGTAAGATTATATTATTTCTTTGGTATAATTTGATCTTTAAAAGTCAATTTGGGATTTTGGTAATTTATTGGTGTGTAGGCAGTACTATGTGCATTTCTTATTTGGAGCAATATTATTTTAAGGCTAGATTATCTGGTTTTGAGTGTGAATTTAGTGATCATTTCTAGGTTATGTTTTTTGTTAAGTATGGAGTGGAGTGAATTGACACTTGGTTGGCAGTCTTTTGTGCATACAGTGAGCTATTTTAGAAAGGGTTATTTGGTTTGTGAGAGTGATTTGTTTAGTTGTAGAATGGCATGGTTGACTTTATCTGGTCAAACTGTTATTGTTCTGTTTGATTTTTTTAGGGATGGAGTGTGGACATGGTTGGTTGGTTTTGTTGATATTAAGGATCTGCTGATATTGCTGGATATTATTGATTTATTTTTTGTGGTTTCGGATTGGGTTAATTTGCATTTTTTGGCTGTGTTGACTTTTGTAGTCAACTGGAATAATAGATTAGTTTTGATCAAGGGTTTTGGAGGGAAACTATTTTGTGGCCTGTTTGAAGATTATTTTTGTAATTGGGATTTTGGAGGGAAAGTTAGTTATAGTTGGTTGGAGGGAAATGCGATTTGCTTTTGGTCTATGGTTTTAAGATTTTGTTTTGTTACAGAACGGTTTCAAGGGGCGCTTTGGGATTTCTGGTTCTTGTTATTGGAAAAGATTTGGGCTGGTTTTTATGGGTTGGAGTTTTTGGTTTGTTTGGCTCAGAGTTTTGAAGTTAATAAAGAGATTGGTTCGTGGGCTTCTGAAGACAATAAAGATTTCTTTGTTTTGTTTAGTTTTTATTGGTTGTCGTTAATAATTTATATATATAACGAAACACAAAAGTCAACTATGTGAGATAAAATACTGTAGCTAAGTAGCCCGTAACTACAGTAAACTTTCGCGGTTTCCAACTTCTGCCACAAAACTTTAGTGTTTTGTTACTTTGGCCCCCCAACTTTCCATCAGCCCCTATTTTTCCTTTTTTGGTTAAGTACAATAAACGTTTCTGTTTTTACATTTCTACCACCAAACTTTTTCCCTTTACTTTATTGCACCTGGAATATACAAAACTTCTTTTATCTTCACATCAAAAACCTCCTCCATCATCATTCCATTTCTGTCATTAAATAAGGAAAAAATACATATTACCTTTCAAACCCACCTTTTATATCTATAACAATAGACACTGAATTTACTTCAAATCTCAAAGAAATATGCACTCATATGAAACTTACATGTTTAAACGATATTGTCGTCCGTCATCATCATCGGCGTCGTCGGTGGTGGCTGGCCGGCGTGTTGTCTGTTGATGGTTATGCCAAATCTCAAATACATGTTTTAGTATGATTCTTCATAACTCAACTTCGATCTTCAAATCATTTACTTTCTTTTCAATCTAGATCTAAATCTATGAAAAAGATAATAATAATAATAATAATAATAATAATAATAAAAAATAATATATAATAATAATAATAATATAATAATAATAAAACCGCTATAAACATATGAATAAAGTGAAGAGCAAAATATGATTAGTTTAATGTGTGTTAACATGTTTTCTTTTCGGAGATGATCGGTTTGGCGGATTTAACAAGACAAAAGAGAATGGTGTTTTTAGATGATTTTTATGGGTGAGAATGAGATAAAAAGATAAGAGTATTTGTGGTTGAAACTTGAAATGGTGGGTGTTAAACATGAGTTACACACTCACATATAGTAAATGTGTAAGTATCAATGTTTTAAATACCGGTAAATACCGGCCGGTATTACCGGTACCGGAGGGCATTCCGGTATTTTAAGCCCGGTATTTTTCCGGTATTTTTACTATTCAATACCGGCCGGTATTTCCGGTATTTCCGGTATTTCCGGTATTTCAGGTATTTTCAAAAAAAAAAATTGAAATTTTTTTAAACTTATATTTATGATACGTTATTGCTATTTTTGGTTTTTTGTGATCTTTCAAACTTATATTTTGTTATGAAATACTTATTTGGTATTATTTTTGAGTGGATTATAAGAGTATTTTAACTATTTTCGTTAAATTGTAACAAGTTTTGTATAATTTTTATAAAATAAATCAAAATTAGTCGTACCGTCCGGTATTTCCGGTAATACCGGAAAATTTTTTCCACGCCGGTATGACTAAAATACCGGTTTTTAAAACATTGGTAAGTATCATGTATTCCTGCATACGTGTATATCATAATTTGTTAGAGGGGTGTTTTTTTGTTTTGTTTTAACTGGCATAATACATGTGTATGTCACATAGGCTTTTATGTTATCTTGTGAGGTATAATTGTAGTAATTAAGACAATCACCAGAAAATACATAAAAATGGTTGGGTTATTAAAATTAACAATAAAGTAAAGGGAAAAAAGTTTCTATAAGACTATAACCTTATACAGTACAATTTTACCATTAAATATCTAAGTCTATATCATTTTCATGGAGTAATAATGATTGGGTTATTAAAATATCTAAGTATTATTCATGACATATGTCATGCATGTCTTCGTTCATATCGTTTTTGTGTTTGAATACCACAAGTAATCCATGAAGGTGTTTTTTTTTCTTTCTACTTTTACCTAACATTTACATTTTATTTGGTTTGTTATTCATTTATTAGCATATTAATTTTTAAAGGTTTTTAGTGTTGTTTTAAATAGAAAAACAGTTAATATTTATTACCTAAGGCCAACAACTGGTTACTGGTGTTCTATAACAAGAAAGTTAACTTTTAAGTATTCTTTTGCATCACTTTTTATTGTTCTTTGTATACCATTTTCTAGCCTTGATACACTTTTGCAATCTACATTCATCGTTACATACGTATTATGACTTTATGTAATTGTAAATTTTACGTATCGTTATATGTTCCGGGGCATAAAAACTAGTTTGTAATAAAACGTCTAAGACTTTATTTTTCTTATTTTTAGATTATAGTTTTGTTGTATGTGATGTGCATTAAGTTTTATTTTGTAAAATGCAATCCCTTATGGGTATGCCCATAGTATTTTGTTAAACATTTTTTTTGATTTCAATAATATTATCCAAAGGGTAAATACCCTTTTACCCAAAAAAAAAAAACAAAGTAGGTCATCTACACGTCCACATGTATTCATTTTGAGACTTCCATTTCGTATAATTAGTAATTTAAAGTCCTAAATATCTTTATTTGAACTTTAGTGTGGTGGGTGCATTGGAATCATAATTAGGTTGTATGTTGTTCTATGGGGCAAAGCCAAAGATGTTGAGGATCTAAAAGAAGAACAGGAAAAGAGGACCATGATTTTCGCAAAATGATGAAATCAAGATCGTTGAACTTTTGGTTGTTTGATCTTATATGGCCGATCCCCTTTTGCCTAAACAAATCGATCATTATTAGGGTTATGTAATGCCGATTTATGATAAAGGTTTCCCATATAAGATGGAACATGAGAACTAAACTTAATAATAGTGTTTTTAGTGCGCAAATTTTTTTACTATAATACAGTATTATGGTGTAAACCAATCATGTAGTGTAATTGTTATAGCTGAATTGTTTTTAGTTTGTAAGTTATGTGTATTCAAACAATCACCCGTTAACAATATGGCTATTATTATTTGGTTAATTTTTTGCAAAGTAAAACTGTTATTTCAAGTACTTCTAGGTAATATAAACAAGTAACACCACATTGTAAATTGTGATCGCCAACACATAACATAAACAAAAAAGAAGAAAACGGTTGTCACTCTAACTCGCGGGCATTCATCTCTTATTTTAACAAAGCAGACTTCTTTCATTAGGAACCACTTCTTGTGGGCCCCCTAGTCACAACTCCGTCCATTTAATTCAAAATAACTAATTATTGTGTCAAAGATTAAAGGTGGAAAATTGATGTAACTTAGAAAAAAGACGAGAAATCCAGTTTAAAAAAAGAGTTGCATCAATAGAACAATTAATTTTAACTATTTTTGAGTGTGATATATATGATTACTAAACAAACTTGCAACTCACATGAAGGGAATTTGTACTTTACCTAATAAATATGCTTACTCAATTTCGTAGTCGATATATACCTATACAGCTATACTATAAGCTAGGAAACTATTTGTATCCAAACCCTTAATCGGAAAATTCGATCCTAACTTTGAATATCAAACTTTCGAATTCAGATAGTGATATTTAAAATTTTCAAATATTACAAATATTCGAAATTATCTGTAAAATCTATTTTTGACCTTTCTTCTAATTTTTTTCTTTATAAGTTAAAAAGATCTGACCAAGTCAATTATCTCTAAATTTTCAAACCATCACTCCTAATTCACAAACTCATACATTTTTGTTCACATATCACTAAGTTTTTTATTATGTAATGAACCTAAAAATAGTAATTTCATGAGTTAATGCTCGTATGGTTATGGCCTATAGACATATCGTATTTTTTTCAGTTACTAAAAAATATGTAACGATGGTATAGGATTTTTATTTTCTTCACTTTCTATATGTGTAAATAATTTCAGATATTTGGGTATTCGATTTCGAATATCCGAGAATTTTGGATTATGTATGCGGATACTAAGATACACTATCCGAAATTCGGATATCTAACTTTGAACAATCCTTTAAGCCGATGAGATAGATGTATAGTTGGTAAGATTTTCGTATCTTGGGATTTTTCACCTAACCTAAGGTCTTACTTCTCATGGGCTCACATACTAAACATTTAGATAGTATAGAAGTTAAATAGTTTGACGCTAAAATAAATAATATACATATGATATCAGTCCAGTAATAATACATTAAAAATGACCCATCAAGCGTGTATGTAAGTCTACCATGTAAGGTGTGTTTGGTATTGAGAAATGAGATGAGGGGATTGGAATTGATTTTGTTTTATTTTTTCAAATTATTTTCAAGAGAAATACAAAGAAAGAAAAAACTATAATATTTAGAGTTTTTCTTAAAAGAGTTTTTATATTTTTTTTTTTTAAAACATTGAATTACATCTCTAAATAATATATCAAAATAGAAACCTTAATTTCAAAATGGAGAAGTTTGAACCCTTGGATAAAGCTCAACTTTTGATTAGAGTCATTAGATCAAAATACTGATGTCATATACCTTTTATAACTTTTTTAAATTTATTTTTAATTTAATAAATTCAAATATGGTTATTAATTATGGAAAGTAATTGTGTACATTGTAAAATTATATAAAGTAATTAATTTAATGATATAATTATGGAAAATAATTCCTAAAATTTATATTATCTTTTTTAAAATTACTTTGATTATTTTTTTTGTTGTTATTTCAAATTATGACTTTATATATCTTTTTATCATATAATGTAATAAATATTGGTTATGGTTATAACTCTTATAAGTATTTAGTTTTACATCGTGTCTTATGATATTTAATTTAAACAAAAGATATTTCAAATAATCAAAAGATAAAAATTATAAAAATAACAGCATCACCAATTCACCATTTTTCACCATCTTTTATTTATGTTGTTAAATTATAAAATGGGTACATATATAAAATAAAGTCAACAATCTATATTTTTGTTTTGGTTTGGTTGGTTCGGTTTTTCATATGAATCCAAAACTGAATCATAACTTTCGGTTTTCAGAAAATCAAAACAAAAAACCATTGGTTTTTTCGGTTTTTGGTTTTTTCTGTTTGAATTATTCGGTTTTTATGGTTTTTTTGGTTTTGGTTTGTTTTTTCTCACCTACTTAGATTCCATATATGAAATTTAAAATATATTAATAGTTATTTTTAATTTTTTTGTTTCATGCAAATATAGCTATTAAGAGGCAATTATATATATAATTACAAGCTTTAAAAACTTACGAATCCCTTAAATTTTCATCATCTTCATAATGATGATCAAACTTGATGCCCCTATGTTTATTACATATGAAGATTAGGTATACGGAGAATTGATCACTAAAATCTTCTCTTTTTTTTATCTACACCGTGCCAAAATTTTTTCTATATATACTTAAACTCATTTATTATATGTAAGCAAATATAACATTATTGTTTTTCAACACCATTTATTTACAATTTGTCAATATACGATATCATGAAACATTAGTATTTTATTAATTATATATGTCTATCCGCATATTACGCGGGATATAATCTAGTATAAATGTATAATTGTGGAGCGTTGCGCGTAATCTAAACAATGATATGTTAACTATGAGTCTTACACTGCTGACTGCATTTAGTTATTTTTAAAGGATAAGAAAAGAAAATAGTGGAAAAGTTTTCATTTTTGCATTCTTGAGTTTATTTTAGATAAAAAAAAAAGATTGATTGGAAAAGTAGGGGTTTTTGGCTCTCCAATTGTGGTCTGATTTGGATGGAAAATTATGACCATGTCTGAAATTACCAATATATCTCTCTATCAACCTCTTTTATTTGAATGTTTCATACTGGAGTGTCCTCTCTTGTTGGACTCAAGAACCATGGTTTTGTTGCGGGACAGGCCGCACTCAAGGTTGAGTTGAGCAAAGTTGCAAAACACGAGAAAACTTGCATTGAGAATCAACATGTATTTGTCCCGTTTGGTTTTGACATCTTTGGTGTTCTTGCCCCCGACGCTGTACGATTTTTGAAACGGATTCAGAAAGTTATTAATAGTAATTTCTCGACTCTTAAGGCCAAAACGTTGTATTTAGTAGAATCGGGTTTGCTATTCAAAAGGGGTAGCGACACAACTTGTTGCCCGACTACCTGCCATTGTAATGTAATGACTTTATGTGATTCACGATTATATATGATCTTAATTTTACTGGATTTTTATTTGCAGCAACTGTGCATTCCTTTCAATGACGGCAGTTTACATTTAAGGGTACTAATTCACGTATGTTTTGCTTTTTGAAAGGATATTTTGCATTAATTCATCGTGGGTCTTTTTCAACTTTTTCATCGTGGGACTTTCTCTGAGTATCCTCCATTAGGTCGATTGCTTTAGGTGTGATGTGAAGTGTTTTTTTTATAATACATCCAAGGTCGATTGTTTTGTTTAAAGAGCCTAATATGTATAATTGGTTCATTGGGCTTCCTATATGCATAATTGGTTCACTAGGCTCACGATTGCTTTAATTAGGTGTGAACCATGAAGTAATAAATATCGATGCAGAATTTGTTTCATGGAAACTCACGATTCCTATAATCTCCGACGACAATGCCATCGGCGGCGGCGGCGATGAAGTAATAAATATCGATGATGAAGATTATGTTGTTGTCATTTCCAACGAAGAAGACGGAGGCGGTGATGATCACCGAGAATCTGATGAACAAGTACCGGATGCTCGCCCATATGTATCCGATTGTGTTCTTCAAGTTTTGTATCGTTTCTGTTTTATATTTGTTTGTTTAATATATATAATTGTTAAGTATCGTAGTAATTATGATTAAATTTGTATCAAATTATTTTGTAGTTGATTTAGGTTTAGATTCATATGTGGAATCATTAGTCTCCCGTTGGTTATGGTTTTTGTTCATTAGTGTGTCATCAAGGGCATAAATGGATGAGTTTTTAGTGCGGTGTAAGCAGCGATAGGTAGGCGATTTGAACAGACACATAAACATGCGAAATGAGCAACTTACGAGAGAAGAAAAGGACACACGATTTTGTGTTTGTTTAAGCCAGACTAGGTAGGGATTTCTTGTTAGTGTTGAATTATGTTTTTATGTTGTCCAAGTAAGTTTTTCTCCAAGGCATTGCCTTTAATTGACTAGAATTCCAGGTCTAAAATTCTGTGTGGGTCGAGTAACCTAGGCGCTCAGACTATTCCTTTGTGGGTAGCAATTAGTTCTTTTTATATAGCAATTAGTTCTTTAGCAATTAGTTCTTTTTATATAGCAATTAGTTCTTACTATTAACCATTACTCTCCGCAACTCCACTTTGACTAAGAGGGGGGCGGGCGTAGCAGCTACATGGAACCTAGTGTTAGCGCCAAGCCGCCAACACTGTAGATGGGAATAAGCATTCCCTTTCCGACAAAACTAAGCATCTTGCCGCTGGGTAAAGGCAATAGGAGGAGGTTTGGAACCCCAAAACAAGTCTAGGTACTCAGACGCTTGTGAACTTTGAGGTACTGTTTTATTCAATGTTTGTTCAATTACTCTTTTACCCGCAAAGACAATGTAGGCATTGGGTTCCACAATAATGATATCCCCCAACATACCAAAACTGATGAGGTAGTGTTGTAGTAGGTACTTTGATCTTAGCGTCAGTGCTGTAAATCTTGGCCGATATATCGGATCTCGGCCCTTTACTGATACGAAAAATGTGTTATCGCCTAAATATCTTTGCCTGGTCAAATATTGGTCAATCTTGGCCCATCTCAGTCCATCTCGGGGAATACCATTAAGAATTAGGGTTTCACAGTTTGATATACGAAATAATAAGTCAGGGTCATATATAGCAATAAAAATAGTCAAAGCGCTTACCTGCTTGTATAAATACCCGACACTAGTGATGATATAATACAATTTACAAATCATTTCTTCTTCTTCTTGAAAATTCTCTCTTCATTTTGGAATCAGAGCCGTCAGTCTTCCGACACGTTTCTGATTCCGGCAACAACAAAATTTATCCGATCAACAATTCCGATTAGGTTTACGGCCGCTATTTGATTCTCTCCTCCCTAAAATCGATGGCACCTGATACTCGAAATCAGGATTATGAAAGGATGCAGAAGGAATTCGCTCAAGCTCAAAAGGATCTGGCTTCACAGATTGAATCTTCATTGAATATGCGAGCTACAACCGATGAATTGACACAAGAAGTTCATAATGTGAAGAATCAACAACCGCTGACAGTCTGTCAAGACGGAGATCACATGAGTACAAATAAGCTTACAAAGCTTGATTTTCCGAGATTTAATGGCGATGAAGTTAAGGCTTAGATCTATAATTGTGATCATTTTTTTACTACCGATGAAGCTCTCGAAACAAGTAAGGTGCGGTATGCAGCCATATACATAGATGGAAGAGCACTTAGGATACATGAGGTCTAATGCCAGAAGAATGGAGGATATTCCTTGGACAAAGTATTCCAAATCTGTCACTACTAGGTTTTCAACCACTCTGATGGAAGATCCGGTGTGGTTAGTGACAGTCCACTGATTTGCACACTTATATTTGTTTAAACTAAACAGGAAAGTAAAGAACAGAAATAAAGAACACAAACAAGAACAAGTTCAATTGTTAGAAAACTATGCAAGTCTAATCATATGTATCATTGATTTAAACGATGAATACATGGTCGATAATACAACTTGTCTTACAAGAATACAAATGAACTATGTAATTGCTAAGTCTAGAAAGAAGGAAAACTTAAACAATTACAAATAGAGTGAAATACTTTGTGGTGACAAACACAACTATAATGATGCGGCTGTGTTCCTTTATATAGTAGAGGAATTAGGGCAACACAGCCTTGCAATGATAGTGATGTGATGGTGGTTGTCGACCTTCCATTGGCTCTAAGTACTTGATCCAGGAGCCTTTGTCTTCTATACCAAAACGGGTATGAAAGAGGGAAACCCTTGTTTTGGTCCCAACTGTTCCTTTGCCATATAAGGTAACATTCAGTTGGCTGAACCACCATGTGACTTCTTGTCTTCTTGTTGGTTTGAAATCTTCCCGCCTTGACATACAACTTGGGAAATTAAACCGCCCGCTGACAAGAGTCATTGACTCGCTGACGACCCACGTCAGCGACCAAGTCTGGTCAGCGAATCCTTGACTCAACAATCTCCCCCTATTCGCTGAGAAGACTTGTTTGAGTGAAGACAGAATTATAGAAAGATGAAAAGATGTCTTATATACAAATCTTTGAACATTACAAGCTGACTCATACAGCATTTACATTCGTAGGACATCTATTCATTTTCAGCTTCAAATTCCCAAGCATGTTCTTGCTTGGCAATTTGAACAGCTGGGTCATTGTATCTATGAGGCTTAACTAGCTCCTCATCCAGCTTGCTGATAAACTCTCGGTTGTTTGTAGTTTCAGCACACCTTCTTCTAATCGCCAGTATGAACCCAGTGGATGCCTTTTCAAGTTCTGATAGACGAAAGAACAGCTGGGTATTTTGAAAATTTGTGAAGAAAATACCAGCTGGATTCTCTATCACTCTTCCTTCCTCAAAGACACTTCTTGGAGGAAGTCTGGTGTTCAACGATGCATCACCAGAGATAGGTGGAAGGTCAGCAGTCAATGTTCGATACTCCATCTTCCTCTTTCTTTGTCTTCCAGCTGAGGTAGAGATGGTTGCTGGAGTACCGAACACTTGCCTCAGCATGGGCAAGTCCACCTTGAATCTTGTTTCAAACTCCAGAGCTTTCTTGAAGTATTCTTTTAGCATGCTTTGGAGCTGCTGGTAGCTAGCAGCCTTTTTATCTTTTACCAGCAAGTACACTTCCACCCATTCAGAGGCACCCAAGTTGGTTACTTTGACCCCTTCCAACTTGGTTGGTTTAGCAGCGCCTTCTCTTAAGATCTTCAGATTCGTCTTTAGGCCCATTTCTGCTTTAAATGCCTCAGCAGCAACAATTCTTTGAGGCCTGACTCGATTATTCATCAGCTTTAGCCACTTAGCCTTTTCTTCTTCAAATTTGGCTCTTTTCTCGCTGAGCATCTTTTCAACTTCCTTGTGTTTCTGCCTGTATAAGGCTTCAGCACCCCCAGATTTCAGCAGCATTCTTTGCTCTGCATCAAGCTGATCCTTTTCAAGCAGAGGCAGCTGCTTGATAAACTCTCGGTTGTTTGTAGTTTCAGCACACCTTCTTCTAATCGCCAGTATGAACCCAGTGGATGCCTTTTCAAGTTCTGATAGACGAAAGAACAGCTGGGTATTTTGAAAATTTGTGAAGAAAATACCAGCTGGATTCTCTATCACTCTTCCTTCCTCAAAGACACTTCTTGGAGGAAGTCTGGTGTTCAACGATGCATCACCAGAGATAGGTGGAAGGTCAGCAGTCAATGTTCGATACTCCATCTTCCTCTTTCTTTGTCTTCCAGCTGAGGTAGAGATGGTTGCTGGAGTACCGAACACTTGCCTCAGCATGGGCAAGTCCACCTTGAATCTTGTTTCAAACTCCAGAGCTTTCTTGAAGTATTCTTTTAGCATGCTTTGGAGCTGCTGGTAGCTAGCAGCCTTTTTATCTTTTACCAGCAAGTACACTTCCACCCATTCAGAGGCACCCAAGTTGGTTACTTTGACCCCTTCCAACTTGGTTGGTTTAGCAGCGCCTTCTCTTAAGATCTTCAGATTCGTCTTTAGGCCCATTTCTGCTTTAAATGCCTCAGCAGCAACAATTCTTTGAGGCCTGACTCGATTATTCATCAGCTTTAGCCACTTAGCCTTTTCTTCTTCAAATTTGGCTCTTTTCTCGCTGAGCATCTTTTCAACTTCCTTGTGTTTCTGCCTGTATAAGGCTTCAGCACCCCCAGATTTCAGCAGCATTCTTTGCTCTGCATCAAGCTGATCCTTTTCAAGCAGAGGCAGCTGCTTGATAAACTCAAGGTTTTTCCTTTCATTTTCTTCATTTTGTTTTATCCTGTCCAGCTCCTTGACAGCATCTTCTTGAGTTTTGCCCTCAGCAGTCAATGTTCGATACTCCATCTTCCTCTTTCTTTGTCTTCCAGCTGAGGTAGAGATGGTTGCTGGAGTACCGAACACTTGCCTCAGCATGGGCAAGTCCACCTTGAATCTTGTTTCAAACTCCAGAGCTTTCTTGAAGTATTCTTTTAGCATGCTTTGGAGCTGCTGGTAGCTAGCAGCCTTTTTATCTTTTACCAGCAAGTACACTTCCACCCATTCAGAGGCACCCAAGTTGGTTACTTTGACCCCTTCCAACTTGGTTGGTTTAGCAGCGCCTTCTCTTAAGATCTTCAGATTCGTCTTTAGGCCCATTTCTGCTTTAAATGCCTCAGCAGCAACAATTCTTTGAGGCCTGACTCGATTATTCATCAGCTTTAGCCACTTAGCCTTTTCTTCTTCAAATTTGGCTCTTTTCTCGCTGAGCATCTTTTCAACTTCCTTGTGTTTCTGCCTGTATAAGGCTTCAGCACCCCCAGATTTCAGCAGCATTCTTTGCTCTGCATCAAGCTGATCCTTTTCAAGCAGAGGCAGCTGCTTGATAAACTCAAGGTTTTTCCTTTCATTTTCTTCATTTTGTTTTATCCTGTCCAGCTCCTTGACAGCATCTTCTTGAGTTTTGCCCTCAGCAGTCAAGGCCAATACGTCTATCAACTGATGCTTATGGCCTGCTGAGGATTGTACAGAGAGTTGAGCAGCAGAGGGACGTTTAAAGAAACCAGATGCTGTGAGCTGTTGTCGGCGAGCATCGGAGAGAGGGGTTATTTCAGCATTTCCCATGAAGCGATTGTGGAAAATGGGGAGCATTTCCATGGATCTATCCGTAGCCATTTCAGCAGCAAACCCAGCTTCCCATGAAGCTCTGACCATCTCTTGGTCACTACGCTCTTCAGCAACTACAATTTGTTGCTCCCCCTCAACATCAGCTGGGGAAGCTTCAGCATTAGTTTCTTCTCCAATCTCCCCCTCAATACCAGCGGGGAGATCTTCCATACCAGCATCCTTTTCAGTCTCCCCCTCAGCACCAGCAGGGGGAACTTCCATACTTGTATCCTTTTCAGTCTCCCCCTCAGCACCAGCAGGGGGAACTTCACTCACAGCCACCACTTCATCAACAGTTTCTTCAGCAGTATCTTCATAGATTTGGGCGACCGCCTTGTTTACTGCTTCAGTAACCAGATCTAATACAGCATCATCAACCTTCTCCCCCTTGGAAGTTGTATTGTTAATTACAACTTCCACAGTGGCCGGTTTTGCTGATTGCTGTGTAACAAGTTGTGTCAGCAAGTGCTTGATGTCATCCACCTCTTTCTCCAACTTAATTTGCCTCTGGCGATCTTCCTCAGTAAAAGATGAAGGAATAGGAAGATCAGCCATTTGTTTTTCCAAGGCATGAATGGCCTTAGTGTTGTGGTTGACTTGATCGGATAACTTCTTGATATTTGCAGCAGCAGCTTTACTGGTAGAGGCTGCCTTCATTGCCGAGTAGCTGGTGGAATTTGCACATTTCAGTATTGACACAGTCTTAGATCGAATGGCCTGCTGATCATGGATGATGGATTTTGTGGCCTTTTTGATTTTGTGTTGATCAGCAGCCAAGGAGGTGAATTTCTCTTTAATCATCTCTACTTCTGAGCCATTTTCAACTTGTTTATTGTACCAGCTGGTCAGAGTAGAGATCAGTCTTTCAGACTCATTTTCTTTTACGTTTACAGCAACTTCAGCATATTTGGTGAGATCATTCAGTTGATGCTCCACCCTTTCCAACCTATCAGCAGAGTAGGTGGAGTATGAGATGCCCAAATCCTTAGCAGTTTGGGGTTCGATTACAGAGGGAATCGAAGATGAGCAGCCAGGAACACTTGAGAATGAAGAAGGCATGCCAAGAGGGAGCATAGTGTTCACTGGTTGCATTGGAGGAGTCTTGGGTCTGACAGTATCTTCACCAGGTACTGCAGCATCATCTTCATCCATCTCCATATCACTGGCATCAACTTCTTCAGCATGACTATCAAGTACAAAATCCTCAGTGACAAAGTCCCCTAACTCATAATCACTATCATCTTCAGTAACCATCTCAATACCAACAACCTCCTCTTCAGCAATAACATCAACTTTCTCATCACCAACACCAGCACCTTCAGCCTCAGCCAACTCAACACTTGGTTCTACCATTTCTCTAACCTCAATGCTGGCATCCACCTCAGCATTCTTACTCCAACCAGCCTTTTCAATTTCACCAACTTGCTCCTGACTTTCCAAAGAAAAATTTAAAGGGTTTGGAGAAGTTGGTGTCAGTGCTTCAGTTTGTTGCTGCTCTACATAATCAACAGCAGCCGGGGTTTCCTCATCAATAAGAGAGAGTTTAGAGGATTCCACTTTTCTTAATACTTTCTTCTTTTTAGGAAGAACTGGACCTTTCTTGCCCAACTTGGGAGCTTTGGAGGATGCTGGAGAGGTTATAATCATACCAGTTCCAGCAGGATTTTGCTTATATACATCAGGATACATAGTGAACAGTACCTGCTTCATTGCTGGAGTGAGTGCAGCATACTTTGAATCAAAGTGCTCAGGGTCACAAGCTGGAACTTTATAGACAGAGCTTGCAACCCTTGGAGAAAGAATGAATTGAGCCCCCTCTGGCATGTATTCTTCTTTCAGCACATGCCTGAAGACCAGAGAAAGAAAGCGTGAAAAGGGCACTGAGCTTGAGCGATTTCTGATAGTGACCTTGGACTTTAAGTCTTTAAATATAACATTGGCAAAGTCAATATATCGACCATTTGCCAGTGCATATATCATTTGCATTTGGGCAGCAGTGGCTTGATCAAAGGATCCACTGTTCCCACCAAGGCACTGAATGACATGTGTGAACAGCAGCCTCCACACACCTGGAATATACTTCTTCTGAGGATTGCTGTGAACAGGAAGGGCTGGTACACTGTTTGTCCCATACCCAATGGTTAACAACCATTCTTTCCATACAGAGGTAGGGACCAAATCAACAAAGGGCTTGTCATCGGATTGTTTAGGAAGCCTGAGCACATCTCTTAGAAGATCAGCAGAGATGGTAATGGTGTGTTTGCCTTTCATGACTGTGCCTTTAATGGTACTGCTTGACACATCATAGTTACATGTCCACCAGAATTCCCTTAAGAGATGAAGACACATCTCATGAGGGTTTTTATATATTGCCCTTCTAACTGGACATCCTTTGATGAAGTCCAGCATGGAAAAATATCCCTTACTTTTTATCTTGCTTTTTCCCAAAGCAACAGGGAGTAACGGATTTGAGAAGTCTTTACCAGCAGCCGTTTGCTGCTGGACTAGATGGAGACTTTTAGCTCTCCATTACTTTTATCTTGCTTTTTCCCAAAGCAACAGGGAGTAACGGATTTGAGAAGTCTTTACCAGCAGCCGTTTGCTGCTGGACTAGATGGAGACTTTTAGCTCTCCATTACTTTTATCTTGCTTTTTCCCAAAGCAACAGGGAGTAACGGATTTGAGAAGTCTTTACCAGCAGCCGTTTGCTGCTGGACTAGATGGAGACTTTTAGCTCTCCATTACTTTTATCTTGCTTTTTCCCAAAGCAACAGGGAGTAACGGATTTGAGAAGTCTTTACCAGCAGCCGTTTGCTGCTGGACTAGATGGAGACTTTTAGCTCTCCATTACTTTTATCTTGCTTTTTCCCAAAGCAACAGGGAGTAACGGATTTGAGAAGTCTTTACCAGCAGCCGTTTGCTGCTGGACTAGATGGAGACTTTTAGCTCTCCATTACTTTTATCTTGCTTTTTCCCAAAGCAACAGGGAGTAACGGATTTGAGAAGTCTTTACCAGCAGCCGTTTGCTGCTGGACTAGATGGAGACTTTTAGCTCTCCATTACTTTTATCTTGCTTTTTCCCAAAGCAACAGGGAGTAACGGATTTGAGAAGTCTTTACCAGCAGCCGTTTGCTGCTGGACTAGATGGAGACTTTTAGCTCTCCATTACTTTTATCTTGCTTTTTCCCAAAGCAACAGGGAGTAACGGATTTGAGAAGTCTTTACCAGCAGCCGTTTGCTGCTGGACTAGATGGAGACTTTTAGCTCTCCATTACTTTTATCTTGCTTTTTCCCAAAGCAACAGGGAGTAACGGATTTGAGAAGTCTTTACCAGCAGCCGTTTGCTGCTGGACTAGATGGAGACTTTTAGCTCTCCATTACTTTTATCTTGCTTTTTCCCAAAGCAACAGGGAGTAACGGATTTGAGAAGTCTTTACCAGCAGCCGTTTGCTGCTGGACTAGATGGAGACTTTTAGCTCTCCATTACTTTTATCTTGCTTTTTCCCAAAGCAACAGGGAGTAACGGATTTGAGAAGTCTTTACCAGCAGCCGTTTGCTGCTGGACTAGATGGAGACTTTTAGCTCTCCATTACTTTTATCTTGCTTTTTCCCAAAGCAACAGGGAGTAACGGATTTGAGAAGTCTTTACCAGCAGCCGTTTGCTGCTGGACTAGATGGAGACTTTTAGCTCTCCATTACTTTTATCTTGCTTTTTCCCAAAGCAACAGGGAGTAACGGATTTGAGAAGTCTTTACCAGCAGCCGTTTGCTGCTGGACTAGATGGAGACTTTTAGCTCTCCATTACTTTTATCTTGCTTTTTCCCAAAGCAACAGGGAGTAACGGATTTGAGAAGTCTTTACCAGCAGCCGTTTGCTGCTGGACTAGATGGAGACTTTTAGCTCTCCATTACTTTTATCTTGCTTTTTCCCAAAGCAACAGGGAGTAACGGATTTGAGAAGTCTTTACCAGCAGCCGTTTGCTGCTGGACTAGATGGAGACTTTTAGCACTCCATTACTTTATGTTCAGCAAGTAAATAAAACCTTTAAATATAAAAATAATTTGATTTTAAGGTTACTGACCTTAAGGTCACTTTTCAACTTATGAGACATAAGTTGAAGCATCAGTAGACATGACAAGTCATGTTGCTGATTCACCATTCAGCATTCCCAACTTGCTGACCAAGTATTTAAATCTTGTTTGATCTAAAGGTTTGGTAAAGATATCAGCAAGTTGGTCATCAGTGGGTATGAAATAGATTTCCACATCCCCTTTCATGACATGGTCACGAATGAAGTGGTACCTAATGTCAATGTGCTTGGTCTTAGAATGCTGAACAGGGTTATGTGTGATAGCAATTGCACTTGTATTATCACACATAATGGGGATCTTAGAGAATTCTAAGTCATAGTCAGCGAGTTGGTTTTTCATCCAGAGGACTTGTGCACAACAACTCGCTGCTGATACATATTCTGCTTCAGCAGTGGATATGGAAACTGTATGCTGTTTCTTACTAGACCAACTAGTCAGCTTCCCCCCCAACAGTTGACATCCACCACTGGTGCTTTTTCTGTCTAACATGCATCCAGCATAGTCAGAATCAGAATATGCAACAAGGTCAAAACTGGAGTCTTTGGGATACCAGAGACCCAGTGTAGGGGTACCTTTTAGGTATTTGAAGATTCTCTTGACAGCGAGAAGATGAGACTCCCTTGGAGAGGCTTGATATCTTGCACACAAGCAAGTAGCAAACATGATATCAGGACGACTCGCTGTGAGATACATCAGCGAACCGATCATACCTCTATAGAGAGTAGGATTCACATGCTTACCATCAAGGTCAGCATGGAGATTATTTGGAGGAGACATGGGGGTGGCTTTAGTGGTCACATTCGATAAGTCGAATTTGGCCAGCATGTCTCGAATGTACTTCTCTTGGTTAATGAAAATCCCATTTGGGAGTTGGCGAATTTGTAGACCAAGAAAGAAGGTCAGCTCACCCATCATGCTCATCTCGAAATGAGAGGACATCAGGGAGCTGAACTTAGAGCAAAGTTTCTTGCTGGAAGAACCAAAGATGATGTCATCTACATATATCTGAACATATAGAACATCAGCACCCTTTCTATAGATGAAGAGGGTGCTGTCAATGGATCCTCGCTGAAACTTATTGGAGAGTTTTTTTTTTTTTTTTTTTTTTTTTTTTTTTTTTTTTTTTTTTTTTTTTTTTTTTTTTTTTTTTTTTTTTTTTTTTTTTTTTTTTTTTTTTTTTTTTTTTTTTTTTTTTTTTTTTTTTTTTTTTTTTTTTTTTTTTTTTTTTTTTTTTTTTTTTTTTTTTTTTTTTTTTTTTTTTTTTTTTTTTTTTTTTTTTTTTTTTTTTTTTTTTTTTTTTTTTTTTTTTTTTTTTTTTTTTTTTTTTTTTTTTTTTTTTTTTTTTTTTTTTTTTTTTTTTTTTTTTTTTTTTTTTTTTTTTTTTTTTTTTTTTTTTTTTTTTTTTTTTTTTTTTTTTTTTTTTTTTTTTTTTTTTTTTTTTTTTTTTTTTTTTTTTTTTTTTTTTTTTTTTTTTTTTTTTTTTTTTTTTTTTTTTTTTTTTTTTTTTTTTTTTTTTTTTTTTTTTTTTTTTTTTTTTTTTTTTTTTTTTTTTTTTTTTTTTTTTTTTTTTTTTTTTTTTTTTTTTTTTTTTTTTTTTTTTTTTTTTTTTTTTTTTTTTTTTTTTTTTTTTTTTTTTTTTTTTTTTTTTTTTTTTTTTTTTTTTTTTTTTTTTTTTTTTTTTTTTTTTTTTTTTTTTTTTTTTTTTTTTTTTTTTTTTTTTTTTTTTTTTTTTTTTTTTTTTTTTTTTTTTTTTTTTTTTTTTTTTTTTTTTTTTTTTTTTTTTTTTTTTTTTTTTTTTTTTTTTTTTTTTTTTTTTTTTTTTTTTTTTTTTTTTTTTTTTTTTTTTTTTTTTTTTTTTTTTTTTTTTTTTTTTTTTTTTTTTTTTTTTTTTTTTTTTTTTTTTTTTTTTTTTTTTTTTTTTTTTTTTTTTTTTTTTTTTTTTTTTTTTTTTTTTTTTTTTTTTTTTTTTTTTTTTTTTTTTTTTTTTTTTTTTTTTTTTTTTTTTTTTTTTTTTTTTTTTTTTTTTTTTTTTTTTTTTTTTTTTTTTTTTTTTTTTTTTTTTTTTTTTTTTTTTTTTTTTTTTTTTTTTTTTTTTTTTTTTTTTTTTTTTTTTTTTTTTTTTTTTTTTTTTTTTTTTTTTTTTTTTTTTTTTTTTTTTTTTTTTTTTTTTTTTTTTTTTTTTTTTTTTTTTTTTTTTTTTTTTTTTTTTTTTTTTTTTTTTTTTTTTTTTTTTTTTTTTTTTTTTTTTTTTTTTTTTTTTTTTTTTTTTTTTTTTTTTTTTTTTTTTTTTTTTTTTTTTTTTTTTTTTTTTTTTTTTTTTTTTTTTTTTTTTTTTTTTTTTTTTTTTTTTTTTTTTTTTTTTTTTTTTTTTTTTTTTTTTTTTTTTTTTTTTTTTTTTTTTTTTTTTTTTTTTTTTTTTTTTTTTTTTTTTTTTTTTTTTTTTTTTTTTTTTTTTTTTTTTTTTTTTTTTTTTTTTTTTTTTTTTTTTTTTTTTTTTTTTTTTTTTTTTTTTTTTTTTTTTTTTTTTTTTTTTTTTTTTTTTTTTTTTTTTTTTTTTTTTTTTTTTTTTTTTTTTTTTTTTTTTTTTTTTTTTTTTTTTTTTTTTTTTTTTTTTTTTTTTTTTTTTTTTTTTTTTTTTTTTTTTTGTTTTCTAGTCGCTGATCGAGTAATGATTCCCTGCTGAGGATCTCCAATGACTTGGTGAGCTGGATGACTAGATGTCCATTTAAGTGCTGGAGCACTTGAGACACCAAGTTGAGTGGCAGCGCCAAGTTGAGTGGCAGCGGAAATTGGAGCTATAGGATCAGCAGGAGCATTATAGGAAGAGAGGTCAATGGTAAGAATGGGTTCAGGAGAATGATCAGCAGAGCCATTCGACTGATTTGAGTTATCATTGATGGCGGAGTCTTCAGCAGACTCCATTTCTTCAGCATTTGCTGAAGCATCATGAAACTCTTCGTCAGTAGGGTCATCAGCATGTATGTCATCAGCCAGTGATCTAGGTTTGGCTGAAGCTACATGGATTGATCTTATGATAGGCTCAACTGGCTCAATCGAGTAGATATGAGCAGCAACTTGCTCTAGTTCAACATCAGCTGAACTATCCTTTGTGCTATGCTGAGTAGCGTCAGGCAGCGAGCAAGAAGCATCAACAAATAAGTCAGCTTCCTCAGTGAGAGGTTCAGCTAACTCATTGAAAATAACCTCTGACGAGTTAGATTGGATGTCCTTTAGGGCTGATGAGCTTTCATCGAAAGTAACATGAATGGATTCATCAACCTTCTGAAGGCGAGTATTGAAAACTCTAAATGCCTTGCTGATGGATGAATACCCAAGAAAGTATCCATCATCAGCTTTAGGATCAAATTTGCCTAGATGATCCTTGTTGTTTAAGATGAAGACAGGACATCCAAAAACATGGAAGTATTTGATTTGAGGTACCTTTCCTTTCAGTACCTCGTACGCTGTCTTGTCATGTCTTTTGACAATGAGACAGCGATTTTGAGTGTGACAAGCTGTATTGACAGCTTCTGCCCAGAACTTGCTGGGAAGAGAGGACTCGCTGAGCATGGTGCGAGCAGCTTCGATGAGAGTTCTATTTCTCCTTTCAGCTACACCATTCTGCTCAGGGGTTCTAGTAGAAGAGAAATTTTGTGAGATCCCTTGATCAGCACAAAATGTTTCAAGAGTATGGTTTCTGAACTCAGTACCATGATCGCTTCTGAGTTCTTTCACCCTAATGCTGTTGAGATTCTCCATTTTCTTGATGAAATTGATAATTTCTTCAGCAGCATCACTCTTAGAATGAAGAAATATGGTCCAAGTGTATCGTGAATATTCATCCACGATTACTAAAGTGTATTTGCTACCCTTTAGACTTTGGACGTTCACTGGACCAAAAAGGTCCATGTGAAGAAGATGAAAGCAGCCAGAGATAGAATTGGCTTGCTTGGTTTTGAAGGTTGCTCTATGGCTTTTACCCTTTTCACAAGCACCACAGAGTCTATCCTTCTCAAAGGAAAGATGAGGGAGGCCACGAACAAGGTTCTTTCTGGCCAGAGAGTTAATGGTTTTGAAGTTCACATGCGACATACGCTTGTGCCATAACCAGTTTAGTTCAGCAGCCGACTTGGCAAAGAAACAAGTCTCACTATCAGTCTTGATAGGAGTGAAGTCAACTAGATATACATCTCGTTTTCTTGGTGCAACCAAGACTACTTCCTTGTTTACATTTACCACAGTGCCTTGATGTTTATCAAGAATCACCTTATAGTCAGCATCACAAAGTTGACTTATGCTGATGAGATTATGTTTTAATCCATTAACATAAGCGACTTTGTTGAACTTTATGAGTCCATTTGAGAGAAGACCATAACCTTCTGTTTGTCCAGTGGAGTTGTCACCAAACACTACAGTAGGGCCAGCAGCCTCTACATAGTTATCCAGCAGGGTCTTTGAGCCAGTCATGTGTTTTGAACAGCCACTGTCCAAGTACCACACACCTTTTCCCAGCGAGCCCTGCATAGATTTAACAGAAGGATTTAGATGGAAGACTCTGAAGATTCTTCTCTACTGACGACTTCATCAGTAGAAAGAGGAAGAGGAGCAATAGAGTTAGTACTCTCATCACTTGGAGAGTTATCAACAAGATGATGAGCAGTAGGTAGGTCATGATCAATTACATATTGATCAGCAGATGTGACAGTGGCTCCAGTATCGAGAACAGTCAAGTTGCTGACTTGATTGTTGTTCCCATACTCAACCAGAATGGTACCTCTGCCAGTGGTAATGATCTCTTGAGATTGAGGCAAGAAGATTCGCTGAGCAGCTATGAAGTCAGCAATGTTCTCCTCAGAGAGATCGGTTGATTCTCCACTATCTATACGATCAGCAGAAGGAGACCTTTCGCTGACAATAGTGGAAGAGGAAGCAACCACTGAAGGATTCGGTTGAATATCAACTTCAGGAGCCTCCCTGGAGTTGTCACAATCAGAAGCAATGTGACCTCTGCTGCCACATTTGTAGCATTTTTTAGCAGAGGTGCTGCCCTTTTGCTGGTTAGGCAAGTGTCCTCTTTGAGGAGTGATAGGCCTTACTTGCTGGTGAGGCAAGTGTCCTCTTTGAGGAGTGATAGGCCTTACTTGCTGGTGAGGCAAGTGTCCTCTTTGAGGAGTGATAGGCCTTACTTGCTGGTGAGGCAAGTGTCCTCTTTGAGGAGTGATAGGCCTTACTTGCTGGTGAGGCAAGTGTCCTCTTTGAGGAGTGATAGGCCTTACTTGCTGGTGAGGCAAGTGTCCTCTTTGAGGAGTGATAGGCCTTACTTGCTGGTGAGGCAAGTGTCCTCTTTGAGGAGTGATAGGCCTTACTTGCTGGTGAGGCAAGTGTCCTCTTTGAGGAGTGATAGGCCTTACTTGCTGGTGAGGCAAGTGTCCTCTTTGAGGAGTGATAGGCCTTACTTGCTGGTGAGGCAAGTGTCCTCTTTGAGGAGTGATAGGCCTTACTTGCTGGTGAGGCAAGTGTCCTCTTTGAGGAGTGATAGGCCTTACTTGCTGGTGAGGCAAGTGTCCTCTTTGAGGAGTGATAGGCCTTACTTGCTGGTGAGGCAAGTGTCCTCTTTGAGGAGTGATAGGCCTTACTTGCTGGTGAGGCAAGTGTCCTCTTTGAGGAGTGATAGGCCTTACTTGCTGGTGAGGCAAGTGTCCTCTTTGAGGAGTGATAGGCCTTACTTGCTGGTGAGGCAAGTGTCCTCTTTGAGGAGTGATAGGCCTTACTTGCTGGTGAGGCAAGTGTCCTCTTTGAGGAGTGATAGGCCTTACTTGCTGGTGAGGCAAGTGTCCTCTTTGAGGAGTGATAGGCCTTACTTGCTGGTGAGGCAAGTGTCCTCTTTGAGGAGTGATAGGCCTTACTTGCTGGTGAGGCAAGTGTCCTCTTTGAGGAGTGATAGGCCTTACTTGCTGGTGAGGCAAGTGTCCTCTTTGAGGAGTGATAGGCCTTACTTGCTGGTGAGGCAAGTGTCCTCTTTGAGGAGTGATAGGCCTTACTTGCTGGTGAGGCAAGTGTCCTCTTTGAGGAGTGATAGGCCTTACTTGCTGGTGAGGCAAGTGTCCTCTTTGAGGAGTGATAGGCCTTACTTGCTGGTGAGGCAAGTGTCCTCTTTGAGGAGTGATAGGCCTTACTTGCTGGTGAGGCAAGTGTCCTCTTTGAGGAGTGATAGGCCTTACTTGCTGGTGAGGCAAGTGTCCTCTTTGAGGAGTGATAGGCCTTACTTGCTGGTGAGGCAAGTGTCCTCTTTGAGGAGTGATAGGCCTTACTTGCTGGTGAGGCAAGTGTCCTCTTTGAGGAGTGATAGGCCTTACTTGCTGGTGAGGCAAGTGTCCTCTTTGAGGAGTGATAGGCCTTACTTGCTGGTGAGGCAAGTGTCCTCTTTGAGGAGTGATAGGCCTTACTTGCTGGTGAGGCAAGTGTCCTCTTTGAGGAGTGATAGGCCTTACTTGCTGGTGAGGCAAGTGTCCTCTTTGAGGAGTGATAGGCCTTACTTGCTGGTGAGGCAAGTGTCCTCTTTGAGGAGTGATAGGCCTTACTTGCTGGTGAGGCAAGTGTCCTCTTTGAGGAGTGATAGGCCTTACTTGCTGGTGAGGCAAGTGTCCTCTTTGAGGAGTGATAGGCCTTACTTGCTGGTGAGGCAAGTGTCCTCTTTGAGGAGTGATAGGCCTTACTTGCTGGTGAGGCAAGTGTCCTCTTTGAGGAGTGATAGGCCTTACTTGCTGGTGAGGCAAGTGTCCTCTTTGAGGAGTGATAGGCCTTACTTGCTGGTGAGGCAAGTGTCCTCTTTGAGGAGTGATAGGCCTTACTTGCTGGTGAGGCAAGTGTCCTCTTTGAGGAGTGATAGGCCTTACTTGCTGGTGAGGCAAGTGTCCTCTTTGAGGAGTGATAGGCCTTACTTGCTGGTGAGGCAAGTGTCCTCTTTGAGGAGTGATAGGCCTTACTTGCTGGTGAGGCAAGTGTCCTCTTTGAGGAGTGATAGGCCTTACTTGCTGGTGAGGCAAGTGTCCTCTTTGAGGAGTGATAGGCCTTACTTGCTGGTGAGGCAAGTGTCCTCTTTGAGGAGTGATAGGCCTTACTTGCTGGTGAGGCAAGTGTCCTCTTTGAGGAGTGATAGGCCTTACTTGCTGGTGAGGCAAGTGTCCTCTTTGAGGAGTGATAGGCCTTACTTGCTGGTGAGGCAAGTGTCCTCTTTGAGGAGTGATAGGCCTTACTTGCTGGTGAGGCAAGTGTCCTCTTTGAGGAGTGATAGGCCTTACTTGCTGGTGAGGCAAGTGTCCTCTTTGAGGAGTGATAGGCCTTACTTGCTGGTGAGGCAAGTGTCCTCTTTGAGGAGTGATAGGCCTTACTTGCTGGTGAGGCAAGTGTCCTCTTTGAGGAGTGATAGGCCTTACTTGCTGGTGAGGCAAGTGTCCTCTTTGAGGAGTAGTTGGCCTATTTTGTGTGTTAGACATTCTCTCCTTTTGAGGAGTTTTATGTCTTAAGATAGGGGTAGGCAGCGATTGAGGTGCCTGCTGGTGAACTTGTTTATCAGCAGATTGGGTCTTGTAAAGATGAAGATATCTGGCGTCAGCAAACTTGACGCGTCTTTTCATGACCCGTTCATCCAGCAGAGTATTGCTGTCAGCAAGATTAGGAACTTGCTGAGAAGATGTAGTGGGTTGTACAGGTGGAGGTTGCTGATTGACAGGATTAGCTTGCTGTGGCGAGCTATAGTCATAAGGAACAGCAACCTTGCTTCTTCTGAAGGGTTCAGAAGACCTGATGGTTAGCTGCTGAGGAGCAATGGGTTTGAAGCCATCACTACCCATATCCCCTTCAAGTGATTCCCCAGAAGAGTATTGAACTCTTCCTTCGTTAGGCATCATGCCAACAATGGGAAGATGGGGAAAAGGGTTGCTGGTGCTAGCTGGGGAGCTAGTACTATTTTCCTCAGCATTGGATGGTTCGCTGGTAGTAGAGGTGGTAGTACCAGCGTCCATTTCATTATGGTAATTGTTACCCCTAACAAAGTACCATTTCTTCATCTCTTCAGGAGAGATGACAGCAGATGGAGGAATAGAGTAATCAGGCTTAACCTCATCGCTGAACAAGTCAGAAATAGAGGCAGCAGCATTAAAGTCACCACCTATTACTGCCTGAACTTGAGCAGGGACTTGCTCGTTCAGGCACTGATGGTGAAACCTAGAAGCTTTTGACCAGGAGGTCACAATCTTCTTTAGGTTGGCCACTTCAAGCTTGAGTTTTTCGTTCTCAATTTGAACCTTTTGGGCCAACAACTCATGAGATTGGAGTTCAACATGAACATTTCTCAACTCATTGAGTCTTTCAGATTTTTCACTTAACTCCAAGGAAGTGGAGTCAAGCTTAGATTGGACTTCAGCTCGTATTGATTCAACGAACTGAAAGTCACAGAGAAGAGATTCGAAGATTTTTGATTTATCTTCTTCAGAAGCAGAGGAGTGAGCACAAACCTTTTTTATGGTGACGTTTACCCACTGACTTGAGGAGACTTGATCTCTTGTCAAAGCATCTCCATCAGCGAGCGCCATTAGACACATGGCGTCAACATATTCTTCACTGTCTGAATCATCTGATTCAGCCCAGTCGTGCTCTTCAGCAACCAGCCCTTTTGCTGGTGTTTTAGCCTCCTCCATTTCAGCAACCTTTGCCTTCAGCTGATAGTATTTATTCCTGTACTCATCAGCAGGTTTAGAAGGGTTAAGGTTAGTTTTAGGAGCTGCAGGAGTTGGTAAGGCAACTCTGCAGTCCTTTTGGTAGTGGCCTTTTCTGCCACATCTCCAGCACTCCTCTTGAGCTTTGTCAACAGGAGGCTTGTATGGAGCAACCGACCTACGGTTGTTCCACTTTCGGGAGTATTTCTTGCCAGCGACTAAGGCAAAATCCATAAAGTCGCTGAACATCTCTTGTTTCTCTTCAGCATTAAGATCATCAACAAGAGATTGAATGGGTTGAGGTAGGGTAGAAGAGCTAGCACCAGTATTAAGATTACTGGGCTCAGCAGAGATAAGGGCGAGAGGGTCAAGGGCAGAATGTGCAGAAGAGGTGACAGTAGAAGAAGAGGGACCCGCACGATGCTGTGCATCAGCGGCAGCTCTAAGATTTTGAGCAAGAGCTCTTTCTTCGAACTGTAGCATGCCAAAGAGAGACTCAAGGTTAAGACCATTTAGTCGCTCAGTGGTTCTGAGTATTTGTCTCAGACCTTGCCACTTGATAGGTAAACTATCAAGAAATTTGTGGCACACCTCAAAGTCATCGTGGGTGATACCAACAGTGGTCATATCGTTCAGTAACCCTTTGAATCGGGTATATGAACCGTTTAGACCTTCGTTGGGAAGGGAGAAGAAATTTTCATAGGCTCTTTTTAAGTCTATTTTCTTAGTGGCAATGGTAGCAGCAGAGCCTTCATGCATGCTAACCAATCTATCCCAAACTTCCTTTGAAGAGGGATATCTAATGACCACTTTCATGAGGTCAGTGGGAAGAGTGCTGACAATCATGTTTTTGAGCCTTGCATCAAGATTAACAAGTCTCCTTTCATCGTCAGTCCACTGAACTTCTGGTTTGACAATGTCAATCACAATCTCAGGAGCATCAACAGTTGCTCCTGGTGTTCTTTGAACCAGAGTTGGAATGTAGGGACCGACGGTCAGAATGGACATTAGATAGGGTTCCACACCCACAATATGTAGTAACATTCTTTCCTTCCAAGACCCAAAGTCATCGGGCTCGAATCTTGGAGGGACAGATACGTAACCGAAGTCACGTGTGTTTACTAGGGTTGGAACAGCAGACATGTTCTTGTTTTTAAAAGACGATTTAGAAAAGAAAGTTTAGAAAGAAAAAGTATGCAAACGGATCTTTGTTTCAATGATTTAGAAACGTTGGCTTTGATACCAATTGACAGTCCACTGATTTGCACACTTATATTTGTTTAAACTAAACAGGAAAGTAAAGAACAGAAATAAAGAACACAAACAAGAACAAGTTCAATTGTTAGAAAACTATGCAAGTCTAATCATATGTATCATTGATTTAAACGATGAATACATGATCGATAATACAACTTGTCTTACAAGAATACAAATGAACTATGTAATTGCTAAGTCTAGAAAGAAGGAAAACTTAAACAATTACAAATAGAGTGAAATACTTTGTGGTGACAAAACAACTATAATGATGCGGCTGTGTTCCTTTATATAGTAGAGGAATTAGGGCAACACAGCCTTGCAATGATAGTGATGTGATGGTGGTTGTCGACCTTCCATTGGCTCTAAGTACTTGATCCAGGAGCCTTTGTCTTCTATACCAAAACGGGTATGAAAGAGGGAAACCCTTGTTTTGGTCCCAACTGTTCCTTTGCCATATAAGGTAACATTCAGTTGGCTGAACCACCATGTGACTTCTTGTCTTCTTGTTGGTTTGAAATCTTCCCGCCTTGACATACAACTTGGGAAATTAAACCGCCCGCTGACAAGAGTCATTGACTCGCTGATGACTCGCTGACGACCCACGTCAGCGACCAAGTCTGGTCAGCGAATCCTTGACTCAACAGTTAGTTTATCTAAGAATATACTGTAGCCCTCTTCATAGAAGGATTGAAGCCTGATATTAAGTGTCCAATTAGGATGTTTAAACCAAAGACACTTAAAGAAACTTATTCCTTAGTGAAAATGCGGAATTTGAGCAATAAATCCTTTAGTAAGCCTAATGCAGTTTTTGATAGTTATGGATATAAGGGAGGGGGATCTAGAACAAACTCACAATTGTATAAAGCTGTCAAACCTCCTCTGTTTAGGCATAAGCAAAAATCCTGAAAAACCGTAACCAAACCGGTACCGGTACCGAAAATCGGTGCCTCGGTTTCGGTTCTTGATTTGAGACAAATTCAGTTTCGGTACTATTCGGTTCGGTACCGGTATACCGAACTTTTTCTTCCCTTCTTATACTGCTAGTTCTTTTCCGAATTGGCATAGATTGTAAGTCTATTATCCATACTTTGTTTCTAGCAAATTCATATGCTGCCATTATTAACTTCAGTGAATTTTGTGCCTTCTAATGTATTAGGGCTAAAATATTATAGGAGTTTGCTATTTATAACCTTTAGGATTATAGATAAGACTAGTAAACTGGTGTACACTGGCGAAGTCACTACATCATAGTTTCAAGATAAAAAAACAAAAATGTAAGATGTTCTAGCCCATGTGAAACAATACTTAGAAAAATCTAACGTTCAGTACAAAGAGTACGAATAGCAAAATCCAATATTAAATATACTTTCTTGTTAACCGCTCTATCAACTAACTTCTTTCGTGTAATCTTTTCTTCTTGTTTGGCAAATGATGTTGCGTTTCTTTATATTATACTTGACAAAAACTCGTCCCTGGGTTTCCTTCATAATACTTGGCATTCGACTTAGTATTCTCCATCTTTAGCTCAACATACTTACTGTTGGGGAATCGTTCTTTTGTCAAACATAAATTGTAACTAGACTCATAGCAGCAAGTAGCTTAAGTCGTTGATGTTTGTCACTAGACTCTTTGTACTGAACATTAGATTTTTCTAAGTATTGTTTCACATGGACAGGAACATCTTCCAATTTTAATTTTTTTTCTTGAAACTATGATGTGGTGACTTCACGAGTTGGATATCACACATTGGCGACTTCATCCTTGTCCTTTGAGATGGCGATTGAGATCTTACCACTCTTAGACTTTGATTTCACCAATAGTCTTTATCCACTAATATTGTACGCGGTCGATCATATGCATTTCTTTGTGTAGCTATACTCATGGAATGATGATTCAGTGTCTCATTATTGATATGAGATTGAAAGTCTTATGTTGGATGGGTACAAGACGTTTGAAATGGGTTGTTTTAATTTGTTGGAATGTTTCTCTTAGTCTAAAGGAGAAATGATTCGGGTATCTGGGACCAAAGAGGTTAATTAGTTGTCTGTTGCAACTATAAACTAGTTGCACTTATCTGCTAATGGTATATATGTGTCTTTTTATTTTAAGTTTCGATCACTAGCTGCTATCTCAAAGAGATTGGGTACTTTGTAGATAGAGCTGACATTTTTAAATATTCCATGCTAGAATGTTATCTTATTTTTCCATTATCTAAAATTTAGGATTTTAATTCCAATCATAAATTAGAACTTATTTGTTTATACTTTTGCTGTGCCATCTCTCAAAAGAGTAATATTTTTAACTATATGATACTAGAACGCTCTTGTAGAATTTCCCTCCTTGAAAACTTTGGAGTGTAATTTGTAAGGCTAACGGGGTTTCAGCTTTTATAGATCATAAGATGAGGGATACTATATCGGTTTGCAAAATTTTGATACTATGATGAAACTAGAAACCGCCTTTGTCATGGTCTATAAACATTAAATGAGTTTATGTTGACATATTATGGACTGGGTGGTACCACAAGAACCTTATGCATATACTTGGTAAAACCAAAGTAAACCACTCATCGACAGAGAGTTTCATCTGATGTATGTCCACGACAGGGATTAATCATCATGGCAAGGCTCTACTTATACTTTAATAGTTGTTTTGGACTTCTGCTATCAGTTGATCTCAATATTCATAATTATAAGGGATTATTACCTGTGAGTGTAACTAACTATGATGAAATGTATATGTTATGTAACGATTTTGTAAACTGTCTATGCGATGTAATTAACTTACAAAATTTGTCTAAGTAATGTAAGCTACCGGGTGATCAGGTTAAAATGCCCATGTGGCGCTATTGACTCACACATAGCTGCTGACATAACATGCTTGCTCAGTTAGATGGGCCATATATATAATGATCCCTCTGTATGTATGTATATATATTACATATATACACATATTACACTCACATGGACATATATTGACATACATCACTGCCTTCAATTAGCAATGAACCCACTGGAAAAACCACTGGAGATGGATTCATCGGAGAAATTGAAAGAAACCCACAATATGGATGCTCAAAAGTCAAGATTGAAATGATGTATGCTCAAGTGAAATGATGTATGGCTATGTAAGCACTTTGGTGAAGATGGAGAGATGAATCAGGAGGGCCATGTAAGCACTTTTTTCCAAGTCATCAGCCATGTTGGTTAAAAATGAGAGTCAGCAGCGCCACATAGACATTTTAACCTGGTTACCCGGTAGCTTACATTACTTAGATAAAATTTGTAGGTTAATTACATCGCATAGACATTTTATGAAATCGTTACATAACATAGATATTTGGTCATAGTTAGTTACACTCACAGGTAATAATCTCCGGCCGATATGTAGCTAGAAATGTACATCTATACTCTGGGAAGTGGTCAAAGACTGGAAATCAAGATCACGGGTATTCTCTGCCTGCAAGAAATAGTGAATGAACTTTCTTTGTTATAAAAGAATAAGAGGCCAGGCTCAAAAACTGGAAAACAAGATCATCATGAGAAGCTTTTGCATTTACTTGGTAGAGTTAAAGTACACAAGTCATCGACAGAAACGTTCATCTGATGTCTTAGTCCACAACAAGGGCAGCCCTGATGCCGGGCGAAGAGGGCGATATCCCATAGCATAAAAAAAATCGAAAAAATTGCGGGAATCAAAATTTCAGGAAGTTATGTTATACTAGGTTTACTAGGCATTAGGACCTTAGTATAATGGATTCATTTAGATATAGAAAATTTTCTGTTAGTTTTGGAAGCTAATGTTGAAAAAAAAAAAAAAAAAAAATGGCGGAAACCATTGATGCGCCTGGTGTGAGAAGACGAAGACAATTTGATGCCTTTTTCTCATTTTTCATTTATTATACTATATTTTTGAATTTGCTAAAATTAACCCTTCATAGTTAAAAACTTTCCCATTTTAACCCCAATATTATATGTTTTGAATATGTCTTTAAGATAACTTAAATATGTTATCTTCTATACTTTTTCTTATACATCATAAAGCATGTATCTTAAAGTTTAAATTTCTAAAAACATGAAAATTATTTAAGAAAAAGTAAGGTGAGATTTCCTCTGATATCAAATTCCGCCTGACTGTTAAAAACAAACGATAACGGATTAAAAAAATGGTGTGTAAATGTGTCATTTTAGAGGTAGAAATTTGTAAGATGGTAATATATTCACTTAATATGACTACCGAATTTTATGTTTGTAATTATAAGTCGATGGAATCATCGAACCATTTGGGTTTTTATTTAGGTATGGGCATATTCTGCCTATCTTGCCCTGAGCATCAGATAACTCAGGACCGGCTCTGACTCCACAACTTACTTATAGGTGTATTGGACTTCTGCTATCAATTGATCTCATTACCCGTAATTATGTAGCATGTAGGCATGTAGCTAGTAAATGTCCACCAGTGGCGTACCCACGTTGATGAAAGGGTATGCAAATGCATACCCTGTAAACCGTCCAACTAGTAGAAAAAAGTAAAGTTGTAAAATTTTATATGTTCAAAATATAGTAGTGCATATCCTTGAAAAATAAGTTGCATACCCTATGTTCACGGCGGTGGTGGTTGAGGGAGAAAGGGGAAAGTTGAGGAGAATGAGAAGGGGTGGGGAGGTCACCGGCGGAACAGAGGATTGAACTTACCGGGAAAAAGAAATAGAGTGAAAGAGAGGAGTGAATTAACTGCAAAGGAGAAATAGAGTGAAAAGAGGAACAAAGAAAAGATAAATATATTACAGCTTTAATCGACTAAATATACATATATATTTTGAAAAAGATAAATGCCCACTTGATATGATATAAGAGTATTGCAGCCGCAGGCTTTTGCTTTTTGATGGAGGTGACATTATTTTAAGTTTTCTTTTTTTTTTCCTTTAAAGTCTCTCAATTATCATCATTTATTAATTAATATATTAAATTAATATACAATTATCAATATTTAATTGACATCAATTTAAATTAAAATACATTATTAAAGGTTATAAAATTTATTATTTTATATAATAAGTTTGTTATGTTTATTTTCTGTTTATGTTTATAAATTATTTTATATACACATATTTTCAAAATTAATAAATTTTTATATATAAAACCCAATCCGATTTTTTTCCAATCCGAGTTTTATAAAATCATGACTCCCTCCTTCACCGATTCGATCTCGATTCTCGAGTTCCGCAGGACAATTACACCGCCGCATTGCGCGGGCATATGACTCGTAATATATAAGTCAGTTGGCACCAATTCATTGGTTGTGTTAGATGATATAAACTTTTAGTACTTTACTAGAGTGATGGCCCGTGCGATGCACGGACGGGTAGGTTGATTAGTTTGACGTCTTCAGTGAAGTTTGCTAATAATGCATCGAGGTTTAACCTATTTAAAGTAAACAGTTGTGAAGTAACCTATTTAAAGTAAATATTGCATACCCAAAGAAAAATTTCTGGATCCGCCACTGATGTCCACCTATACTTTTGGAAGTGGTCAAAGACTGGAAAACAAGATCATGAGTATTCTCTGCCTGTAGTAGAAAACATGATCATCATGAGAAGCTTTTGCATTTAGTCTAGTCCACCGTCCACCACAGGGGTACATCATCATGATGAATTAATGAGGCTTTATTTATAGTTGTTTTGGACTTCCGCTATCAATTGGTCTCAATACTGATAATTATATAGCATGTAGCTAGGAAATGTCCATCTAGATGTGGTCAAATACTAGAACACAAGATCACGAGTATTCTTTGCTTGCAGTAAATAGTGAATGAACTTTCTTCTTTATAAAAGAATAAGAAGCCAGACTCATTAGGGTTTGCTAGTGACGTTATAATTTTATAAATCTTTTATACTCTTCCTTTTAAATTTTATTTCATGATTTAAACCATTGTTTCTTCTTAAAGTTTATATCATTATATTGAGATTCAAAGACAAGTGTATTTATGTGTTTCACAAAATATAAACCCCTTTTATCTTTGACAATGTTCAACTTTTCATGTGTTTTTTTCTAACGGCATAACTTTTATTAACTAAATAATCACAACTTTTCATGTGTATTATGTTTGATGTACTAGTGCTAATACCCGTACGATTTACGGATTGACTATACATGTATTATGATCAATACATTAACAAAGAAAATAAAACTTTAAAACACTTCGTCATATGCGCATTTGTTACATATAGAATTTCGGAATTTCAATCTTGTTCAATCTACTGTTAGTGTCATCAATCGATAATACAGGCCTCGCTTTCTCTAACCGCTCAAAGATGGAATTGATCTCAGCAAACATCGTTACCATCGACCTCTTGAAATCATCCATTCTTGAAATATGAATTGTTGCTGTTTTTTTTTTATAGGATAGTTCACCGGAGAAGAAGAACTTCACCGGAGATATGATCGGAATTGATAGAACTCACGAAAAAGAAACAAATCAAAATCCAGTCGCTATTGATTTTAAGAAGAAGAGAATCAATAAGCTGCCTGAAATTGATCGGAACCCTAATCGGAGACGGAATCGGAAGCACGCCGGAGAATCGACGGCTCTGATACCATTTGATACGATAGAATCGTATTAGAGAAGAATTAGAGAGAAATCATAGAAGGAGAAGAAGCAGATTCATCATCAAAACATAAACTGTATTATTCATGTAGACTGGAAGTATATATACAGACCTTAACCGACTTTAGTTACAAAGTTGACACTTCCAACCCTTGAACTATTTGTTACTTGCTAATAGGTCCCTAAGTATATTCTATATGTAACAGCATTAGGTTTTGCAATCATAACTTGAAAGTGAAAAACACGTATTGTGAAAATAAATATTGGTCGAACAATCGAACATCTAATATTACTTATGGTATGTGTAATAATATGACCATAAGATAGAGATACTAAACGTAATTGTCATTGTTTTTGTTATTGGTAACGAGCATGGTACCCGTGCAATGCGGCGGCGGTGACGGGGACGACGGTCTAGTGGTGTCGGTGACGGTATTATTGGTGGTGGCGGCGGTGTCAAGTGGTGTAGGTTGATGTAAAGGTGATAGTGAAATATTTTAAAAGATAAGGGGCTTAAAGTGTTAATTATTAAAATAAGGGTTTAGAGTGTAAATTAATTCATTAAGGGCAAATTTGGTAATTTATAAAAACATTTCCCATAGTGGGTGTTTATTAAGGGCAGTTTGGTAATTTCGCATGTAACTTTCTTGTAACACTTTCCATTATTGGGGGTGGATAATTTTTAATAAGGAGTATAGATATATATGAGTTATAATAAATTTAGTTTAAAAAAAAAGAAATCAAATTTTCATATAAACAATCATATATATATATATATACAAGTATATATATATATCTAAATACATATATATATAATCAAATAAATAAGAGTATTACATGAAAACAAAAGAGGTTCAGAAATCCGAATACATCTGCCAATTTACGGCTATTAACTCGTATTGAAAACGTATTTCAAATTATAGAATTCATAACTAAAAGTAAAGAGGGACAAACTTATCTTAGAAACATATATAAACTAATCAATGGATAAATTTATATATAGTAATTTCAATTCATAGTAGATATACGAAGTATATACTATACCTTAAATAGTTACACAATAATATATTAATTAATAAGTATTAGTATTTGATAGTTATAAGGTAACTTAAAATTAAAAACATAAAAGGACACATGTCGATTGAAGAATGTGACAAGTATCGATTAAAAAAAGCCGTAAGGAATAATATTAATATTAATAATAAAGAATTTATATTTATTACAACGTACGGAATACATAGGATTTTGTTTATCTAACTGTTGAATTAAATAACTAAATTAATATGATCGAGAATATGGTTCCAAATTTCAAGAAAAATAGGGTATTTTCTATATTAACATAGTTTGATTATATTAATTGTTACAATCCTATAATCTTTTACTATATTTTAGACCCGTGTCCAACACTGGACACAAGGCTTACGATATTATCAATATTACATCTTCATACATTTAAGTCATAAAAGCTTATAATTTTGAAGATATACGGATACAAGTGTTATACTTTGCAAGTTGTAGGACAATAATTACTGTTTCGTCACTGTCATTATTAGCTGAGACATATTGATGAAATTGTTTGTCGTAGTCATTCCACAAGGCACATGCTACAATAATTTCTATATTATAGATTTTTTTTAAAACCAGTTGTACTCATAATGTGATATTATTAGGAAAGATAAATATATAAACATACTTGTGATCTTGTACTTGACATTCAAGTATATGTCTTTGATCCTGATGTGGACCCATAACACGAATAAGTTTATTTTCAATATGTAACATCCGCGAATTTTGACCCGTTGACTTTATGTGTAATTTGACTAACAATCTTGTTGAATGAAATAATTTGGGTTCGATTGGTGATTATATGACTATGTGGTATGTTAGTCGGGTCGTTAATATGTTTATTCGGCGTTTAATTGTGTAAATGGTTGTGTTGTGGCTTGAGAAGCGAAACGGGTCGACCCGTACCCGCGACCCACCAGCCATATGACCCACACTCCCTCCCTTATCCTTCTCATTCACCACACACTCCTTTTCTTTCATCTTTCTCTCAAGTGAAGGCAAAACACCCAAACCATCTCATATCTCTAATTCTTTATCTTACTTGCATCAAATTTGTGTGTTTGAAATTGCTTTAATACAAGAATCATCATCATTGTCATAACTTAATTCCATTGAATCATAACCTTGGAGTTCATAGTTCAAGCATTATCCTTTTTGACCTAATTTGGGTTTGAGCTCAAGGAGGAGTTTCGGTAAGTCTAATTCATCCCTTTTGTACCTACTTATGCTTGTTTATGCATTTCTAGTCATCTTGAAAGTTTGCAAGTCCTAAATCGGCTTAAATCTTGATTTGGGTCAAATTAGGGTTTAATTAGGGTTTGAAGGGTTTGGATGTGATTATGATGTTTTGAATCGAAACTAAGATAGGGGTTATGTTTATTTATGTTGAAATATGTTTGTATAAGCTTCAAAATGAGTCTTGAAACATCACTAGTCGATTTGGTGACTAAAAATGGAGTTTGGGTTAAGTTTGGTTCGTGTTTGAAGTGTTTTGGAACTGATCTGGGCGCAGGTGCGCCGCACCTCCTCTTTGGTGCGCCGCACCAAAGCTTGGACTGGGTTCCCTGGTTGATTTGTGCGCCGCACCTCCTCTTTGGTGCGCCGCACCTGTTTTGGTGCGCCGCACCTCTTTGGTGCGCCGCACCCCTCTTTGGTGCGCCGCACCTCCTCTTTGGTGCGCCGCACCTCATCAATGGTGCGCCGCACCTTTCCTCCAGTGCAGCAAAAACTGTTTTAGTTTGAAAGGTCGTAACTTTTGATCCGTAAGTCCAAACAAGTCGTATGACCTATCGTTGGAATCGTAAGAGAGTCTAGTTTCTAGTGGTAACCCTCTTTTTGTATGAATCCTTTCTCATTTCTAAAAAGGTCAAGTCGAATGTGTCTTGTTTCCTACTCGTTTAAGTTGGAAAGGCGTTTAGGGTTTGTGACTTGACCTAATTGTGCTAAACTAACTTGTTTATGATTGTAGAGTTGACCTTATGTTATTATGATGAATATATATATAGGTTGTGGACGTGTGGATCCCATTACTCGTTTGTAATCCTTTACTAGCTTCCTTGCCGATCAAGGTGAGTTTCGTATCTCCCTACTCGCTTGAGATTCGGGCTGAAAAGTGTAAACCTGGCGTGTTTATTTGCATTGTTCGGTTTGTTGATTGTTTGACTGGATTGTTGGATTGACGTGACAGTTCGTCTAGTTTGATTTACTTGGGTTATGGTTTAGTTAAGTATTACATTTACATTAGGATAGACGTACATACATGGAAGTCGGTTATGCCTTCATTGGGTTTTAGATGTGGTGGGAAGGCTGCGGGTGACCCTATATATAAGCATCTGAGACTTGAAGAGAGTAGAATCCTCTGAAGTATATGTACGTATAGTTGGTTTAAATTGATTGTTGGCTTATGTTTGTCGTATATTGACTATTGATTCACGTTTGTCGAATATTGATGGTTGGCTCAGGATTGGCGAATATTGATTATTGATTTATATTGATCGTATATCGATCGTTGGTTTGTGATTTATGCACTTACATTCGATTGTAAGCATTGCATACTCTATTGTTGGACCCTCGGCAGGGGATTTGCCGGCATCCTGGTGCATAGATGTATGCACCCATTTTGGATGTAGTCATGACCCCGAGTATATAGACATATATAACTCGATGTTTTTGAGATACAGCCTTGTTCATTGCGATGACAGAAGGGTATCGTTGCATTGGTGACCGGCGTTCACGCATAGGATAGGCATGTCGACTTATTCATGCATTTGGCATTTGCATCGCTTCATATATCATTTGTGCATTCTCATTACACATTGTTGTCTTGTGTAATCTTGTGGTTGGACGATATTGTGTTGCTTAGAGGCTCGCTGTAAGTCATGCCTAGCCTCTACTCGTTTATTGTGATTATTGTCGTTGGTTCTTTATGAACCATTGCTACGAACTCACCAACCTTGTGTTGACTATGCTTAGTACACTTTTCAGGTAATCAGGTTCTCCCCGGACGTGGTGTTTAGTTGCTTGCTTGCTGTCTAACCCGGACTTGGACCTCATGGATCAAGGATTCATTGACCCTCCTTTTGCATTATACTTAGGATCGTTTGCCATCTTTGGATGTATTATGTTAGCGTTGATGGCTATTTGCTCCTGTTGTATCTTGTTACTTGTTTTGCTATGTTTTGGATTCACCGAATCGTTAATTGCATTTAGTTTGTTCTATTGTAATTCCACCGGGTGCTGTATGATTTCCGTGACATTTCGAGCTCCGGCTTGGGGTGTTACACAATCATCGGTCCTATGATAATTAGATAACAATTAGGATTGTTTTCATATTCTTTGATAACAATTAGGACTCTTAATTTGAGTGATAATCGTAACTTTAAACAATAAAACGCAAACTAATATATAAAAAGGAAGAAAATTTAAAAGAATATACTTCTAGAACATTGAACACATATATTGTACTTCATCTTTTGAATTTCATATGTTAAATTTTTTTAATTAATTACATGATTAAAACATTTTTGAAAAAATCCTGATGGCTAAAAATAAATATAAATTAAGTATTTAAGGCTAAAAAGTGTAAATTATTGATGGAAAACAAAAAAGTGTAAATTAATGAGACTTTTCTACAAATTAATATAAATACTAATATAATAATATATTTGGATAATGATTATTATGATTTTTAATTTATAGTTAATTAAATGATGACATAAGCGAAAGTCAATTTGATAAAATTGAGCGATTTGATTGGTTAATAAGTCATTAGTTCAACTGTCTTATAGTATATATTAAGATTAAGATTAAGATTAAGATTAAAATCAAACTAATTGTAATTATTTAATATTTCTTGATTTATATACTCATTAAAAATAGAAGTTTTTTTTTAATGCTGGAGACAATTTTAACCAGCGATTTGCTGGACCTCCAACCCCCTCCTCATGGAAAATACCTTGAGATGAGAAACCCAAGACTCGAACCCGAGACCTTGAGGAAAACTCACCTCCGGGGCCCACATAGTGGATTTAGAAGATACCCATGCCAACCCATCTAAGTGGATTACGTTTTAATTTGTGAAAAGTTATAATTAGATTGAGTATTTTTTTTAATTAAATAACTAATGAAAAAATACAAAACATCTCAAGTTGATAGCTATAAAATGTAATAATTGTGAATTAAGTGTTTAACGAAGCTAAAAAGTATAAATTATTGATAAATAACAAATTAATATAAATATTACTGTAATATACTAAAAAAATTATTTTTTTATTTTTTTATTGAAAACCCATTCCAAATAAATTTCTTAAAAAGATAAAAAAAAATAAAATCCCTACACATGTGTAGATTTTATATCTTACACATGTCTATACATGTGTAGATCTCTACACATGTGTAAGTTGTATTTTTTTTAATTGTTTTATTTTTTAAAACTTTTGATTTTTTTTAATGGGTTTATGTTTAAAAAAATTTTAAAAAATTAAAAAGAAAAAAACAAGCTAAAAAAATTTAAAAATGAATCTTTCTCCTTAAACTCTTCTCTCTGGATCTCTACCCTATATATATATATATATATATACAATAATTTTACTTTTGAAAAAGGAACGGCTATAATCAAAAGAAGCAACAATCATTCGTCCATTTTTGTCAAAAGTAGATTCCAATAATTCAAAAGAAGACAAAGTCATTTTTGTCAAAAGTAGATTCCAATAATTCAAAAGAAGACAAAGTCCGGTTGAAGACAATTTTCAATTATTCAAAAGAAGACATTATTTCCAATGACGTGTTTTCAATTATTCAAAAGAAGACATTATTTCCAATGACGTGGAAAGCATTTAATTATCAAAAGAAGACATCAATTATCAGAGAAGACTCCAGAAGACTCAAAGAAGAAGACTCCTCTCCTATATAAGACAATGAAGACTCTGCATCAAAGGCATCGAAAAAATTATCGAATACATATTCTCATTCATGTATGAAAAAATCCCCAAAACCAAAACTTCTATTATCAACTGCTCTATGTTCAAAGAATTTAGATTTTCAAATTATAGTAGCTCCTCCCGATTGTAAGACAATTATTTGTAATCAAGATTTTCAATCAATAAATTCAGGTATTCTTTAAATTTATGTTGTTTTCAATAATGTTTATTGCCATCATGCATTATTAATTCAATCATTCATGTCTATATCTCGATCATCCCTATTTGGTATCAAAGCCATGTTTTCTATCTAATTAAGAATCTTTATAATTGAATCAATATGAAACTTTATTTAATACAAGAATTTAATGAACAAATAAAGTATAATTTTAAGGTGTGGGTAAGTATTGCGTTGGTAAGCCCTGTCGACCGACGGTTGGATTAGCGTAAAGCCCGTTATTTGATTTGAAAAGGGTGGCCGGACCACGACGGTATGGGGGTGTTCCCGGAATATAAACCTATTACTTTAAAATTAAACTAGATTTTTTCATCAAACTCTTTTGTATTAAAATCTTTTCATTATGAATCAATTATCTAGAATCTTAAATAGACGGAATCATAGTTCAAATGCTATAGAGCAGGAAGAAGATATAGACATGAATTCTTTACACATGAATTCAGTTGAATTAAACATTTCTCAAATTGAAAACAATTTATTAGATTGGAGTATTCCAAAACAAAATGTAAATACTATTTACAAAATTGGTACTTTTGATTTTTACAAGATTATTCTATTAAAACTCATGAACAAACTATACCTATAAATAAAGAGTATCAAAACATGCAATTATTATCAGCAGAAGTTATTAAAAGACATAGAAAACTTTATAAGTTTTTACATATAGGATTAATTCAAGTAGCAGTAAAACCTATGTTTAGATTAGGAATAGATGCTCCAGTATTATTAATTCTAAGAGATGCTAGGCATACGAATTTTAATAATTCTCTATTAGCTATGGCTGAATCAAATATATCAAATGGTCCTATTTATTTTAATTGTTATCCTAATTTTACAATTGGTTTATTTGATCCAAATATATTAGATACTTTGACTTTAACTATTAAGACAAAAAATTTAGAATTTAAAGAAAGAACAAATGCTGCTGTAGTAATATATAGAATATATTATAAGACTATGACTACAACCATAGAGCCTAAGACAAAGATAGTATCCCCAAGAGATGAAACTATTATATTTGAAGCTAATACTATGCATACAAAAGTAAAAACACCTAAGAGATTAAGATGGAATGAAATAACTCAATCATTAACATGAAATCTTCAAGATATTAATCCACCAAAACCAATTGAAATAGAAAATCAAACGTCTACTATTATAGAACATTCAGATGGTTCAATAGATATTTCCTTCAATAATCAAGAATTACCAAGAAATTCTATAGGAACTAGTACATCTAGAAATACTATAGATGAAAGTATATTAAGAAGATGTCAATCTATGAAAATTAAAGGAATAGATTTTTCAACTAATATTCCCAGACCTTTATATGAAGAAAATTTAAGTGAAACTAATACTTATAATCCAACTAAATCTGATATGGAAAATTACGAAGAATTAAATGTCTGATTCTAAGGTACAAGTAAGAAGAAATCATAAAGTATTTTTTATGAAATATTGTGATCAAAGAATAAAACAGATAGAAGAAAGTATAAAGAAAGAAGAAAGATGTTTTTATTGGTTAGAAAATAATCAACATCTTAACTTTTTAAAATTTAGATTAAAAGAAGAACTAAAATATAGGAAAAAGCTTTCTCAACAAATTACTGCAACTACTTGTTAAAAATGGATAAAGAAATGATAAAAATTTTAGAAGAAGAAATGTTCAATGAATATAATAATAAAAATTTAATATGGTATTATATGACTTTTGATGAAAACGAAAGATTTTTACACAAAATTGATTGGCATTTATATATGGTACAAAATGATGAAAATATGCCATTTTTCTCATGGTTTTCTATATATTGTGTAGAAAATAAGATTAAAAACCCATTTTTCGAAGAAACAATAATTTCGACTAGTTCTACTATTACCAAAAAATATACTATAATAGGTTTAGAAGAAGAAGTATTAAGTATACACCCTCCACATGATGATATAAAAATAATAAATTTAATAGGTACAACATGATGAAAATATGCCATTTTTCTCATGGTTTTCTATTTATTGGTTAGAAAATAATCAACATCTTAACTTTTTAAAATTTAGATTAAAAGAAGAACTAAAATATAGGAAAAAGCTTTCTCAACAAATTACTGCAACTACTTGTTAAAAATGGATAAAGAAATGATAAAAATTTTAGAAGAAGAAATATTAAGTATACACCCTCCACATGATGATATAAAAATAATAAATAATAAAACAGTTAATATGTACAAAATGATGAAAATATGCCATTTTCTCATGTTTTTATTGGTTAGAAAATAATCAACATCTTAACTTTTTAAAATTTAGATTAAAAGAAGAACTAAAATATAGGAAAAAGCTTTCTCAACAAATTACTGCAACTACTTGTTAAAAATGGATAAAGAAATGATAAAATTTTAGAAGAAGAAATGTTCAAGAAATTGAAGAACAATTTAATAATTTTAAAATAGAAGATTCTATAAATAAACTTAAAGGAAAAAATTATTATAATTTTTCAAAAAATAATTCTTATACTACAAGACCAGAAACAAGAAATTATTATCCAAGACCAACTCCACCCGATTTACAATACGAAGAAAGACATACTTTAGTTCAATCAAAATACGAAGGAAGTTCTTTATATGAATGGAATATAGATGGTCAAACTGAACATCAAATATTAAATCTATTACAAGAAATGATTATGGCTGCTAATGCTTATAAAGCAAATGGTAATAATGAACTCCAAATTTTCCAAATGATAATTATACAAATGAAAAGTTAAATACAATAGGAGAACAATTAGAAAGAATAGAAGTAAATAAGATAAACAATAATGATCAACCCAGTACTTCAAATTCAAAAAATATTACAATAACCTCTAATACAATTGAAAGACCAATATTTAAACCTTTTAACATAGATATACCAATTAATTTGAATAAACAAAATGATTTATTAAAAGATATTTCATCAAAATTATCCAAATTAAATATAATACAATTATTTTCCAAAATAATTATACAAATGAAAAGTTAAATACAATAGGAGAACAATTAGAAAGAATAGAAGTAAATAAGATAAACAATAATGATCAACCCAGTACTTCAAATTCAAAAAATATTACAATAACCTCTAATACAATTGAAAGACCAATATTTAAACCTTTTAACATAGATATACCAATTAATTTGAATAAACAAAATGATTTATTAAAAGATATTTCATCAAAATTATCCAAATTAAATATAAATACAATTATTTTCCAAAATAATTATACAAATGAAAAGTTAAATACAATAGGAGAACAATTAGAAAGAATAGAAGTAAATAAGATAAACAATAATGATCAACCCAGTACTTCAAATTCAAAAAATATTACAATAACCTCTAATACAATTGAAAGACCAATATTTAAACCTTTTAACATAGATATACCAATTAATTTGAATAAACAAAATGATTTATTAAAAGATATTTCATCAAAATTATCCAAATTAAATATAAATACAATTATTTTCCAAAATAATTATACAAATGAAAAGTTAAATACAATAGGAGAACAATTAGAAAGAATAGAAGTAAATAAGATAAACAATAATGATCAACCCAGTACTTCAAATTCAAAAAATATTACAATAACCTCTAATACAATTGAAAGACCAATATTTAAACCTTTTAACATAGATATACCAATTAATTTGAATAAACAAAATGATTTATTAAAAGATATTTCATCAAAATTATCCAAATTAAATATAAATACTATTTCAACAAATATTAATACAATCTCAGGAGACGAAGAAGAAGATTTTCAAGAAATTGAAAATCAATTTAATAATTTTAAAATAGAAGATTCTATAAATAAACTTAAAGGAAAAAATTATTATAATTTTTCAAAAAATAATTCTTATACTACAAGACCAGAAACAAGAAATTATTATCCAAGACCAACTCCACCCGATTTACAATTATAAAATAAACACAATAGGAGAACAATTAGAAAGAATAGAAGTAAATAAGATAAACAATAATGATCAACCCAGTACTTCAAATTCAAAAAATATTACAATAACCTCTAATACAATTGAAAGACCAATATTTAAACCTTTTAACATAGATATACCAATTAATTTGAATAAACAAAATGATTTATTAAAAGATATTTCATCAAAATTATCCAAATTAAATATAATACAATTATTTTCCAAAATAATTATACAAATGAAAAGTTAAATACAATAGGAGAACAATTAGAAAGAATAGAAGTAAATAAGATAAACAATAATGATCAACCCAGTACTTCAAATTCAAAAAATATTACAATAACCTCTAATACAATTGAAAGACCAATATTTAAACCTTTTAACATAGATATACCAATTAATTTGAATAAACAAAATGATTTATTAAAAGATATTTCATCAAAATTATCCAAATTAAATATAAATACAATTATTTTCCAAAATAATTATACAAATGAAAAGTTAAATACAATAGGAGAACAATTAGAAAGAATAGAAGTAAATAAGATAAACAATAATGATCAACCCAGTACTTCAAATTCAAAAAATATTACAATAACCTCTAATACAATTGAAAGACCAATATTTAAACCTTTTAACATAGATATACCAATTAATTTGAATAAACAAAATGATTTATTAAAAGATATTTCATCAAAATTATCCAAATTAAATATAAATACAATTATTTTCCAAAATAATTATACAAATGAAAAGTTAAATACAATAGGAGAACAATTAGAAAGAATAGAAGTAAATAAGATAAACAATAATGATCAACCCAGTACTTCAAATTCAAAAAATATTACAATAACCTCTAATACAATTGAAAGACCAATATTTAAACCTTTTAACATAGATATACCAATTAATTTGAATAAACAAAATGATTTATTAAAAGATATTTCATCAAAATTATCCAAATTAAATATAAATACTATTTCAACAAATATTAATACAATAGGAGAACAATTAGAAAGAATAGAAGTAAATAAGATAAACAATAATGATCAACCCAGTACTTCAAATTCAAAAAATATTACAATAACCTCTAATACAATTGAAAGACCAATATTTAAACCTTTTAACATAGATATACCAATTAATTTGAATAAACAAAATGATTTATTAAAAGATATTTCATCAAAGAATTAAAAGAACAAATTAATAAAATACTTATTGATGACAGTACAAGTGATGAAAGTATTACTGATTATGAAGATAATGATTTAAATTGTTTAAACAATAGTTCAAATTCTAGTTCAGAAAATGATGAATGTGAATGCATTGGTCCATGTATTTGTGAAATTAATGGAGAAATAAATGTTATAACCAAAGATAATAAAGAGTTATTAGATTTAATAGAAGGAAT
>CM067168.1:63587132-63604632 GCA_034093135.1 Erigeron breviscapus | reverse complement strand
CATCTTCAGTCCTTGAAACTTATGTTTTGATCACTTGAAGTCCTCAGCAGCTTAATTCCAGCTTAAATACTCATCTTATTCCATAAGCTACCTGCATATTCACTAATCATACAATAAGCAACAATCTAAGAATAAGATTACATATTTTAACATCCCCCCTTAATCTTATTCTCAAAAAAATTTATTAAACCTAATTTTGTACAAAATACTTCATGAGATTTTGTATCCAACCCTTTAGTTAGAATATCAGCTATATTATTAGCTGAATCTATTTTCTCAACTTTAATGACCCCTGCCAAGATCTTTTCTCTCACAAAGTGAAGATCAATTTCTAAGTGTTTAGTCCTTTCATGGAAAACAGGGTTGGAGGATACTTTGATAGCAGATTTGTTATCACAAAACACTTTTATAGGAAGTACATTCTTAAATTGTAAATCCTGCAAAAAAAATTCAATCCAAATAACCTCACAAGTTACAGCAGCCAAAGCTCTGTATTCCCCTTCAGTAGAAGATTTAGACACAGTGTTTTGTTTCTTACTTTTCCAAGATACTAAAGACCCACACAAAAAAACACAATATCCAGTAACAGATCTCCTACTAGCAATACACTTTCCCCAATCAGAATCAACATAAGCTTCAAGTGTATCAGAAGAAGATTTTAGAATAGAAATACCTTTGCCTGGAGCACCTTTCAGATATCTAAGAACTCTAAGTGCAACCTTAAGATGAGAAGTTAAAGGTTTATGCATGAACTGACTTAAACAATGTACAGTATAAGCAATGTCAGGTCTGGTATGAGTTAGATATATCAATTTACCAATAAGTTTTTGATAATTGGTAATATTAACTAACACAGGATCAGAACTGGTTTCTTCACTAGAAAGTTGCACATTAGGATCAAGAGGAACATGAATAGGTTTCCCAGCAAGTAACCCAAATTCAGCAAGAAGATCTAAACAATACTTTCTTTGATTCAAGCAAACACCATTTGAAGTTTTAACCACTTCAATTCCAAGAAAATAATTTAATAACCCTAAATCTTTAATTTGAAATTGTGTTTTCAAATAACACTTAAAGTTCTCAATTTCAGTTTCATCATTTCCAGTAACAATAATATCATCCACATAAACAAGAAGAGCAATGAACAAGTTATCAGAATGTTTTGTAAACAAAGAGTAATCACTCTTACTTTGAACAAAACCATGTTTAATTAAAGCATCAGTCAATTTAGCATTCCATTGTCTAGGAGCTTGTTTTAAACCATATAAAGATTTATTTAGTTTACAAACCCTTTTATCATTAACATCACAAAAACCCTCAGGAGGCTTCATATAAACAACTTCATCAAGATCACCATATAAAAAAGCATTGTTTATATCAAGTTGATATAAATTCCAATCATTCTGAACAGCAATATTAATTAAGCACCTAACAGTAACAATCTTTACAACAGGAGAAAAAGTCTCATCAAAGTCTATGCCTTCTCTTTGGCTATAACCTTTAGCAACAAGTCTAGCTTTATATCTTTCTATTTCACCATTTGATTTATACTTTATCTTATATATCCATTTACACCCTATGGGTTCTCTTCCTTCAGGAAGTTCAGTCAAATCCCAAGTGTTATTTCTATGTAAAGCTTCTATTTCTTGATTCATAGCATTTACCCATTCAGCATGTTTACAGGCCTGACTATATTTTTGTGGTTCAATGCTCTTATTTAACTCAGTTACAAAAGAAAAACAATCACTAGTAAGAGCAGAATAACACACATATTTATCAAGACTGTACTTTACACTAGAATTGACAACAAAGTCTGCATATTTTTTGTGAGGAAAAACAGACACTCTCTCAGTCCTTCTTAAAGGTTGATTATCTAAATTTTCATTTTCTTGATTTTCAATGGGAATGTCATGATTATTTAGATCATTATCAAAATGGATATTTTCTTGATTTAAATGATTATCTAAACCATTTTCACCCTCAGAATTCTGAATACTATCCTCATGTGTTGCAGTGGACACACTCTCATTGGTAGCATCATTAATGATACTGCCAGAATGAGAAGCATCATTGCCATCACCATCAGAAATCCCACCATCTCTCTCTTCATCATAGGGTAGGTTAGGATACTCATTTTCATCAAAAAATTCAGAAAAAATACTTTCAGATTGTTTATTAGAAACAGTTTTTTGTTTTAAAGGAAATATATTTTCAAAAAATTTTACATCTCTTGAAACAAAAATTGAATTGTCTTCAAGAGATAAAAGTTTGTAACCTTTCTTTGAAGATGAGTAACCTATCATTATACTTTTGGTAGTTCTACTAGAAAACTTGTCACTGTTATTTAACCTTTTTGAAAAACATAAACAACCAAAAGCTTTTAAGTGAGAGAGATTTGGAGACTGTTTAAAAATCATTTCAAAGGGACTTATTCCATTAAGCACAGAGGATGGCAATCTGTTAATTAGATAAGTAGCAGTTAGAATGCATTCAGTCCACAAATTAAGAGGGAGACCCCCCTGAAACAAAAGAGATCTAGCAACATTTAAAAGATGTCTATGCTTTCTTTCAACAACCCCATTTTGTTGAGGTGTGTACACATTAGAAGTTTGATGAATTATACCATTTGTCTCAACAAATGTATTAAACTTAGTGTTTAAAAACTCAGTCCCATTATCACTTCTCAAAGTTTTAATGGTAGTTTTAAATTGATTTTTGATCATATTATAAAACATAATTACATTATCAATAACTTCTTCTTTTGATTTCAACAAATAAACCCATACAGCTCTACTATAATCATCAACAATAGTTAAAAAATATTTAAAACCACCCCTTCCAGTGACCTTATAAGGTCCCCATACATCTAAATGTATTAATTGACCAAGAAAAGTAGACTTATGATCACTTATAGGAAAAGAGTTTCTGGTTTGTTTAGCTTGATGACAAATATCACAAACAATATCATTCTCATGTTTAAAATTAAGTAAAGGCTGCAGTTTATTCAAAACAACATCAGAAGGATGACCTAGTCTAGAATGCCACAAAGATTTGGACACATTGCAAGTAACAAGCCTAGGAATACCTTTTAAACATTCATCAATATAATACAAACCACCCTGTTGTTTACCAGTTCCCAGAACCTTCATTGCATTCAAACCCTGAGTCATAATATAACACAGAGACTCATCAAAAGCAATAAGAAGTTTACTATGTTTAGCAACTTTATGAACAGAGAGTAACTTAACACAATATTCTGGTACAACAAGAACATCATACAGAACCAAATAATCAGTTAACTGCAGATTTCCAATCTTTTTAATGTAAGCATAAGTTCCATTAGGATGACTGACTTTAATTTTTAAGGCAGAAATATCAATGACATCAACCAAATTTTCTTCAGAATATGTTATATGATGATTTGCACCAGAATCATTTATCCAACTTTTATTTTTGGAAGGTGATCTCATATTAGCATTAGAACAAAAAAATTTATGAAAATTTTCATTAAACAGTTTACTATCATTTAAAATCACACCTGCCATATTTGCATTCACATTTTGAGAAGTATCACCACTTTCTTTCAGCAAATTCATGATTCTGGTTAACTGTTCTTCAGAAAAAAAAGGTGAGGAAGAAGAAGCAGAAGTATTATTACTAGAAACTTTCTTGTAGTTAGACTGTGACCCTGCAAACCTTTTTTTACCAAAGTCTGGAGGATATCCAATGATCTTAAAGCATTTATCAATAGAATGTCCATTAAAACCACAATTTTCACACACAATAGAAGAACCTTTATTATTATTTTGAGAAGTGCCAGCTTTGAAATTCTTTGAAAAACTATTGCTATTAGGAAACCCTTTAGAAGGATACACTTTAGACACAAAAGCAGATGACTGAGATTTTTGAGAAGTAGTACCACTAATACCCCTATGAGATTCATCTCTAGACAAAATAGAATAAGCAGTCCTAAGATCAGGTAAAGGTTCTTTAGTCAAAATAGTACTTCTCACATTAACATACATATCATCAAGACCCATTAAAAATTGCATAAGCTTCATTAACTGAGTATGTTTAGCAAAATCAGAAGCAGCATGACAAGTACATCTAGGTAATTGCACTAAAGCATCAAACTGTTTCCACAGAGCATTCAGTTTATGATAATAATCAGATAGAGGCATACCATTTTGACACAGAGAATTAATCTTATGATGCAGATTAAAAATCACAGAACCATCAACTTTGTCATAAGTCTCTTTTAATTCTTTCCAAACAAGACTAGCTTTCTTACTAAAGATTTGCCCTAAATACAATTCTTCATTAATAGAATTAAGAATCCAAGAAAGCACAACAGCATTACATCTATCCCACTGTTTTCCTAACACTTCATCAGTATTAGACCTTCTACAAGTTCCATCAACAAAACCTATTTTATTTTTTGCTTCTAAAGCCAAAATCATAGCACAACTCCAGATTTGATAATTTTCAGTTCCTTTAAGCTTGATAGACACAATAGACAGAGTTGAAGAATCATTAGGATGCAGGTGTAAAGGATTACTTAAATCCAGTTTGCTAATTTGAGTAACACTATCTTCATAATCATTATTAGACACATAGCCATATTCTCCATAACCATTCAAGTTATCATCATCCATTGTTTCAATTAATTTCAATTAATCACAACAGAATCAATAACACAAAAAACAATTAATCTCAAATAACAGCACAACTATCACAAACAGATATCAATTAATCTAAATTAACCAGATAAGAACAAATAAACAAACAATATTAAAAGAGAACAGAAAATATATATATATATATTTGAAAATAAATCTTATCCTCGCAAAAGTGCCAGGGACAGGATTCCTAACCTCTCAAAGAAGGCAGGTCAAGTATTAGCACAGTTGTTTTGAATGAGAATAAGATAAAAAAAAAATTAATCAAAAAATAAGGAAGAAGAAGACAAACAATGTTATCGGATGAACGAAGGAGAAGAGGAACTCTACTATTCAATCGATTCACTTAGTCGATGAATAGCAGAATCAAGAAGTAACAGCCGTACTATTCGATCGATTCACTTAGTCGATGAACAGTAAAACCCTAACCCTAATTTTCTCAAAAATTAGGGTTTACAACCACAATCGGATCTAGAAACAATAACGGTGATCAATAGATCATACGCCGTTAACAATAACCAGATCTAAACACAAAATCCCCAAAAAAGAGCGAAACCCTAAATCGGAGATCTCGAAACCCTAGATTTATTATTATAAAGAATTAATTCGATTAAACACGAAATTCTTCAATAAACCTGTCTCTGATACCATGAACAAACTTTCAATAATCCAGAAAACTAAAGATTAAATCTCAATTTAATCTTCTTTCTTAATTCAATCTAAATTGAATCAAGGAAACAATCTTCTCAACAACCAAATCCTCACTGCTAATCAGGTAGGATTCACACAACTATATATTGTGTGTTCTATTACAATTTTAATGATAAAATTGAAGAAACAATAATCGAGAGAAACTAATCGAATATGAGAGAAAAATAGGGTAATATGTTATCTAACCCTAACTGATACATAACTTTGGTTTTATATAAAAAACTATAACCTAATGACAGAAACAGTCCCTGTACTTTGATGTTTCCAGTATTAGCATCTTCAGTCCTTGAAACTTATGTTTTGATCACTTGAAGTCCTCAGCAGCTTAATTCCAGCTTAAATACTCATCTTATTCCATAAGCTACCTGCATATTCACTAATCATACAATAAGCAACAATCTAAGAATAAGATTACATATTTTAACAGTTGTTTAAGGTGCTAGCTAGTTTTGCAGCGTAATTCCCCGAGCTGTTGTAGCTTGAAAGGTAGAAAAAGGATCCATTCCTTTCATTTCTCCCCATTAACTAATGAAACTCAAAAGCACAAGATTGGTTCTCTTCCTTTAATTTTTATTGTTTCGTCAACTTTAGAGCAACGCGTCAAGAATATGCTTTTGTCATAGACAATGCGAATGAATGGGAGTACTAGTGTCAGGCTTTCAAGGAGCAAGAGCAAGATTATATATGGGCATTGAATAAATATAGGTGGATTAATCTAAATAGCTCCTGGGTCAATATACTCGAGATGATCATGGTAATTTTGGTCCTAGTGGCAGAGACAAATACTATATCAATGGTTAAAAATGTAATTAAGCTAATCTACCAGTTAATGGAAATGATCGATCTGAAAAAGTTTTAAATATTTACTGTTTATATATGTACAAGTTTAATATCCTACTAGTTTAATTTAGACCTTATTTTTCAAAGTTTTAGTAAACCACCAGAGGAAACGAGTTTATGACAGTACCATCTAAATATAATCTCATACGGAGTATTATGAAAGGTGGAGGTCATTGCACTCCGTAGCCATTCAATTGATATTATCCAAATTGGACTTTTGACTCGTTCAAATGGATTTTTGTGCATGTATACGCATCTCTTTTTTCCACACCAAATATCAAGTAAACATGTTCCTTTCTAATGTCACGACTCATATATTGCACTAGTAACTAATAGACAAATCGAAATAGTGACCATCCAAGAAGACTTTCCAAGTCGACTCTTGAAGCAAACAAGCATTTGTGACCAGTAGAGCTATTGTATACTCTCTTCGTCCTACTAGATGTGTTATATTTTGAATTTTCAAAGTCTTCCTTTATAAACTTTGACCTTAAATATTTTGATTTATGTTATATAATATTTGATGAAAGTTATATGAATTGATTGAGTTTTAAATGTATATTTTATTGGCATAATTTTCATCAATTATTATATAACACAAATCAAAATATTTAAGGTCAAAGTTTATAAAGTAAGACTTTGAAAATTCAAACTAACACGAGAAAGTATTTATTTATAAAATTAAAGACTAATTATTTAAACTTACTCCTCTCTTAAGGATTATAGTCAAGCAATCATACATTCTTCCTACTCCTTAAAACCACCATGTTCACCCTCTCTATACCACTATGTACCTTGCTCCTTGTCTATTTCACCGCTGCGGTTGCACAACCAGCTTACAAACCGACAGATCGCATCTTTCTCGATTGTGGTTCATCCACCAATTCCACTTCCAGTTCCAACCAGACATGGGAGGGTGACGAAAAATCCAAATTTGTACCTTCCGACTTCACCACCACTTCCTTTTCATTTACAGCTTCATCTCAAGATTCCTCAGTCGAGACAACCCCTTATTCCACTGCCCGAATCTTTAACACTTCTTCGTTCACCTACACTTTTCCAGTGTCTCAAGGCCCCAAATTCCTCCGCCTCCATTTCTATCCAGCCACCTACTCAAACCAATCCTTCTTCTCTGTATCATCCAATGGCTACTCTCTTTTAACCAACTTCAGTGCCTTGCTACACGTGTCGTTTCAAGAAAAGACTCGCTCGGATGCAAAACTTGTCAAGGAATTCCTCATCCATGTAAACAATACACAAACACTAAGCGTAGTCTTTAAACCATCGCCCAACTCATATGCCTTCATCAATGGTATTGAAATCGTCTCAATGCCCGACGATCTGTATTTCAATAATCCTATAAAACCCGTTGGTATGATTAATGGACCCATTATTGATAACTATTCGGCTCTTGAAAATATATACCGGTTAAACATGGGTGGGGGACAAATATCCGGTATGGATGATACAGGTATGTACCGAGTTTGGGATCAAGATGATAACTACATATATGGTGCAGCGTTTGGGTTGACGCCTCTGTACTACCAGGCTCCGATCACGTACACTCCGAAGACACCAAATTATACAGCACCTGAGCCGGTTTACCAAACCCAAAGGAGTATGGGCAAACACTCTGACCAGTACAACCTGAGTTGGATACTTCCAGTTGATTCTGGGTTTTTTTACATGCTCAGGCTCCATTTTTGCAACATCATGCCACAATACACAAAAAGGGGACAGGTGCGATTTAATATCTTCATTAATAATCAAACTGCTGAAGAAGAGTTTGATCTATTCTACTGGACCCAAGGTAGCGGGTATCCTTTTTTCAAGGATTATGTTGTGCATGTCGACAGCCCAGATGGCCGCCCAAGCAAGCAAGATTTGTGGCTTGCATTGCATCCTAACTTCTATTCTGAGATGTATTCAGATGCTTATTTGAATGGTTGGAAGTCTTTAAGATAAGCATGGATGGTAATCTTGGTGCTCCAAACCCTGATTACGTGAAGAAGAAGAAGAAGACTCCAGGGTATGCCACAATAATTGGAGGTGTAGGGGGAGGATTAGTTTTGCTTATTGTTTTACTTTTTATTCTTTTATGGAAGCATAAGCGGACCCGTAGCAACCATAACCCATCACTTACGTCAGAGGGCTGCCGTCATTTTACACTCAAAGAAGTGAAAGCTGCTACCAATAAGTTTAAGGATAATTGTGTCATTGGCAACGGAGGATTTGGCAAGGTGTATAGAGGGCACATAGACAACTCTACAAAATTTGTAGCAATCAAGCGACTTAGTCCATCATCAAACCAAGGTTTTCAGGAATTCAAAACAGAAATACAGTTGTTGTCTAGATTACGCCACGTCCATCTAGTGTCCCTGATTGGATATTGTGATGAAAATAAAGAGATGATCCTTGTGTACGATTACATGGTGAATGGAACTCTACGAGAACATCTCTACAACACAAACAACCCTCCTCTGTCATGGAAAATACGTCTCAATATTTGCATTGGAGCGGCTAAAGGGTTGCATTATCTCCACTCAACCAAAAAACATACAATAATTCATCGAGATGTCAAGTCCACAAACATCTTACTTGATGAGAACTGGGTTGCCAAGGTGTCTGATTTTGGTTTGTCAAAGATAAGCTCAAATGATCCGTCAGATACACATGTAACGACAATGGTAAAAGGTAGTATTGGGTATATTGATCCAGAATATCGCAAAAGCCAACACCTGAGGCAAAAGTCGGATGTGTATTCGTTTGGGGTGGTTCTGTTTGAAGTGTTGTGTGCAAGACCTGTTATCGATCCATGGGTGAGTGCTGAACAAGTGAGTTTGGCAGAATGGGGCAAGATTTGCTATCAAAGGGGAATACTTATTGAAATAAGTGATCCAAACATAAGTGGTGAGGTTGCAGTGGAGTGTTTGAAGAAGTTTGGAGAGGTCGCAAATAGTTGCTTGCATGAGGAAGGGAGTGAGCGGCCAACTATGGAGGAGGTCATTCGCGGACTAGAGTGTGCGTTGCAGCTACAAGTAGATGCCGAGGAAATGGTCATTGGAAATGTTGGCAAGGAAATTATGCAAGAAAAGCAAAATGGGAAAGAAGATGAGGGAAATGTTGCATTATCCAAAGTGTCAATCAACAATGGTGAATCTGAGGAGTCCCTAATAATCGAACTATCGACAACTTCAAGTAGTTAATATAAGGGTTTAGGTCTTAGGATTTTATTTCCTTTGAATAACTTAGCAATATACTGTAACTTGTGAATTTTACATATCAAAATCAATATACAATTAATGGTGTTATATGTGGTAACCCAAAATGTGGATATTATCTATACATCTATACTATCTAATAAAACAAATCCAGTGGCGGATCCAGATTTCAACTTAGGTAGGTCCTTAATTTTGACTTGACGACTTTGTTCTAGCACAAGGAAAATAAATTAAATGGGTCGGGGCAACTTATCGGGTCACAAATGCATATATATAAACATGAATTTCGATGTAATGGACGATTTTAGATTATTAATAATGCATACATATGAAAACCACTATAAATTTACCCATATACTAGAGGTGGCAAAATGTACGGGTCGGATCGGGTTGGGTGACGGGTCAAAATGGGTCTGGGTCAAAACGGGTAGTTTTGAAAACGAGTCAAAACGGTTCTGGGTCGAAACGGTTCCTGGTCAAAACGGTTCCGGGTCAAAACGGATCCGGGTCAATACGGGTCCGGGTCAATACGGGTCATTTCAAAAATGAGCTTAATTATATGTTTTCTTAATCATTGTTATTGTTTATTAAAAGCAATGTTAATATTTTTATAAAATAACAGTGTATCTTAAATATAAATGAATTTTCAAAAGTTGTGAATTTAATCTTTTAAATTATGTATGCGTTTGCCATATATTATATATATATATATATATAATATTTATAATAACTTTAGCTTTTATTTTTAAATCCTAAGGTAGCTAGCAGTGTAGCAACATACGAAGTCTACTCTCTCCTTTTATCAAACTCTTGTCCAATCCAACTTTCTATTCGTATTCTTTTTTCTTTATTTCAGTCTGGCTTGTAATATATTTCTCACCAAATCAATGTACACATTTCTTTTCACAATGTACAATTTATTGAAGTACACTTTTTCTAAACTTAGCAATTTTAAATCTGGAAATAGCAATGTTTATATATCCACACAGCTGTTTCACCACCACCATATCCTCATACCTGACTTTGGGATTGAAATCATCCTTCCAAAATCACTGTTTTTTTTCATTCAACCGTATTTGCCCATTCTAACCCGTCCAGGCTAAGATCTTTACCCAATTAGATCCAGAGTTTTTATGAATATATTTTCAAATCACCCATTCCAACCCGCTTATATAATAACTATCACCCATTCACACCCAAAGTGAATGAAAAATGATCCAAAATCACCCAGTCAATTGTTTTTGGGCAACTATTGCCACCTCTACATATACAATACAAAAAAAGTTACTAAAATTAATATTGGTCAATGTGTATTTTAGAGGTCAATGTAATAACATAAATTGGGCCTTCAAAATAGGGATGAGCAAAAGACCCGGAAACCCGCGCCGACCCGGAACCGACCCGCCCGAAGCCCTAACGGGCCGGGTCACGGGTCACGTTTTTAGTGCATTCGCGGGTCACGGGTTGGACGGGTCGGGTGAAGCCAAAAACCGAAAAATTGTGAAGGAAACCCGTGACCCGCCCGAACCCGACCCGAACCTTCACGGGCCGGGTCACGGTTCCATTTTTCATGCTCTTGCGGGTGGATCATCCCGGTTCGGGCTGGGTTTCGACCCGTGCACATCCCTACTTCAAAACACATTTTTTTTTACCTTTTCCCTCTAAAATATTAAATTATAAATACAACCTTAAAAAATACAAAATCCTGGTTATATTTTAAAATAAAATTGTGCTTAATACAAATCTATGTTTTGAAAGAATTTATATAGTTTAATTGATAAATGATAATATTAATTTATAAATGACAAATGTTATCCTAGATTAAAAAAAACAAATTTTGTTTCATCCCTACTTCTTGTACTCTATGTTAAAAAAAATGTACATCACAAGTTGGTAGGACACTTTTAAGTTAATTAATTTTAATAAAAAAAAAAAGAAAAATAGTACAGTACTTTCTTTCTTTTACAGTCGCCGGAATTTTTTTTTTCTAACCGTCCACCAGACTGAAAGTTTATACAACAATAGAATGTCAAGGTAGGTCCTGACCAGATCTGTAGGTAGGTCCTTGAGATAATTATCACATAACCTCTAAATATTCTTCAAAACTAAGGTAGGTCCTAGGACCTACCTTCTTGTATGGTAGATCCGCCCCTGAACAAATCACCTTTTTTTCCCCTTAAACTTTCAGCCTTTAAAAAACCAAAACTACCCCTATATTTTATGGGCATATCACACGTACAGCCGCTGTACGTATTCTCGGTACACACCATAGAAAATCAAGGGGCATTTATGATTTATAAATAAGTTTAAGGGTCAAAATGTAAAATTTTTAAATTTTTTGTGTGTGTGCAGTACCTAAGCAGGCTGTACCCATCATTTTCCCTCTTTTATTTACTAATTTATACATCTTTACCTAATATACCTATAATACCCTAATGAAATAATTTACAATATAGATCCCTCAACCCTTAAAATAACTACACTACACCTTTAACATCAATTACTTTTACATTCACCACCATCGCCGCCCCCACCGCCGTCCCCACTTCCGCCCCACCACCGTCACCACCACCACCTCCGCCACCTCTAACCACACCGCCGCCGCATTGCGCGGGCATAAGCCTAGTTTTATTTAACATGGCTTCATGGGTGTAGTTGCTTTTCACCAGCAAAATCATTCATCGACTTAACCTGAGCCATATGAAGTCAATACAATACTTTTATCTCAATCCCCATATAATCCGACATCCTGAAAAATCGAATCCGCGTCTCAAAGATCTATAGGTAGGTCCTTGAATAATTATCACATAACCTCTAAATATTCTTCAAAACTAAGGTAGGTCCTTGAGAATAATTATCACATAACCTCTAAATATTCTTCAAAACTAAGGTAGGTCCTTGAGAATAATTATCACATAACCTCTAAATATTCTTCAAAACTAAGGTAGGTCCTTGAGAATAATTATCACATAACCTCTAAATATTCTTCAAAACTAAGGTAGGTCCTTGAGAATAATTATCACATAACCTCTAAATATTCTTCAAAACTAAGGTAGGTCCTTGAGAATAATTATCACATAACCTCTAAATATTCTTCAAAACTAAGGTAGGTCCTTGAGAATAATTATCACATAACCTCTAAATATTCTTCAAAACTAAGGTAGGTCCTTGAGAATAATTATCACATAACCTCTAAATATTCTTCAAAACTAAGGTAGGTCCTTGAGAATAATTATCACATAACCTCTAAATATTCTTCAAAACTAAGGTAGGTCCTTGAGAATAATTATCACATAACCTCTAAATATTCTTCAAAACTAAGGTAGGTCCTTGAGAATAATTATCACATAACCTCTAAATATTCTTCAAAACTAAGGTAGGTCCTTGAGAATAATTATCACATAACCTCTAAATATTCTTCAAAACTAAGGTAGGTCCTTGAGAATAATTATCACATAACCTCTAAATATTTTCAAAACTAAGGTAGGTCCTGACCAGATCTGTAGGTAGGTCCTTGAAATAATTATCACATAACCTCTAAATATTCTCAAAACTAAGGTAGGTCCTTGAGAATAATTATCACATAACCTCTAAATATTCTTCAAAACTAAGGTAGGTCCTTGAGAATAATTATCACATAACCTCTAAATATTCTTCAAAACTAAGGTAGGTCCTTGAGAATAATTATCACATAACCTCTAAATATTCTTCAAAACTAAGGTAGGTCCTTGAGAATAATTATCACATAACCTCTAAATATTCTTCAAAACTAAGGTAGGTCCTTGAGAATAATTATCACATAACCTCTAAATATTCTTCAAAACTAAGGTAGGTCCTTGAGAATAATTATCACATAACCTCTAAATATTCTTCAAAACTAAGGTAGGTCCTTGAGAATAATTATCACATAACCTCTAAATATTCTTCAAAACTAAGGTAGGTCCTTGAGAATAATTATCACATAACCTCTAAATATTCTTCAAAACTAAGGTAGGTCCTTGAGAATAATTATCACATAACCTCTAAATATTCTTCAAAACTAAGGTAGGTCCTTGAGAATAATTATCACATAACCTCTAAATATTCTTCAAAACTAAGGTAGGTCCTTGAGAATAATTATCACATAACCTCTAAATATTCTTCAAAACTAAGGTAGGTCCTTGAGAATAATTATCACATAACCTCTAAATATTCTTCAAAACTAAGGTAGGTCCTTGAGAATAATTATCACATAACCTCTAAATATTCTTCAAAACTAAGGTAGGTCCTTGAGAATAATTATCACATAACCTCTAAATATTCTTCAAAACTAAGGTAGGTCCTTGAGAATAATTATCACATAACCTCTAAATATTCTTCAAAACTAAGGTAGGTCCTTGAGAATAATTATCACATAACCTCTAAATATTCTTCAAAACTAAGGTAGGTCCTTGAGAATAATTATCACATAACCTCTAAATATTCTTCAAAACTAAGGTAGGTCCTTGAGAATAATTATCACATAACCTCTAAATATTCTTCAAAACTAAGGTAGGTCCTTGAGAATAATTATCACATAACCTCTAAATATTCTTCAAAACTAAGGTAGGTCCTTGAGAATAATTATCACATAACCTCTAAATATTCTTCAAAACTAAGGTAGGTCCTTGAGAATAATTATCACATAACCTCTAAATATTCTTCAAAACTAAGGTAGGTCCTTGAGAATAATTATCACATAACCTCTAAATATTCTTCAAAACTAAGGTAGGTCCTTGAGAATAATTATCACATAACCTCTAAATATTTTCAAAACTAAGGTAGGTCCTGACCAGATCTGTAGGTAGGTCCTTGAAATAATTATCACATAACCTCTAAATATTCTCAAAACTAAGGTAGGTCCTTGAGAATAATTATCACATAACCTCTAAATATTCTTCAAAACTAAGGTAGGTCCTTGAGAATAATTATCACATAACCTCTAAATATTCTTCAAAACTAAGGTAGGTCCTTGAGAATAATTATCACATAACCTCTAAATATTCTTCAAAACTAAGGTAGGTCCTTGAGAATAATTATCACATAACCTCTAAATATTCTTCAAAACTAAGGTAGGTCCTTGAGAATAATTATCACATAACCTCTAAATATTCTTCAAAACTAAGGTAGGTCCTTGAGAATAATTATCACATAACCTCTAAATATTCTTCAAAACTAAGGTAGGTCCTTGAGAATAATTATCACATAACCTCTAAATATTCTTCAAAACTAAGGTAGGTCCTTGAGAATAATTATCACATAACCTCTAAATATTCTTCAAAACTAAGGTAGGTCCTTGAGAATAATTATCACATAACCTCTAAATATTCTTCAAAACTAAGGTAGGTCCTTGAGAATAATTATCACATAACCTCTAAATATTTTCAAAACTAAGGTAGGTCCTGACCAGATCTGTAGGTAGGTCCTTGAAATAATTATCACATAACCTCTAAATATTCTCAAAACTAAGGTAGGTCCTTGAGAATAATTATCACATAACCTCTAAATATTCTTCAAAACTAAGGTAGGTCCTTGAGAATAATTATCACATAACCTCTAAATATTCTTCAAAACTAAGGTAGGTCCTTGAGAATAATTATCACATAACCTCTAAATATTCTTCAAAACTAAGGTAGGTCCTTGAGAATAATTATCACATAACCTCTAAATATTCTTCAAAACTAAGGTAGGTCCTTGAGAATAATTATCACATAACCTCTAAATATTCTTCAAAACTAAGGTAGGTCCTTGAGAATAATTATCACATAACCTCTAAATATTCTTCAAAACTAAGGTAGGTCCTTGAGAATAATTATCACATAACCTCTAAATATTCTTCAAAACTAAGGTAGGTCCTTGAGAATAATTATCACATAACCTCTAAATATTCTTCAAAACTAAGGTAGGTCCTTGAGAATAATTATCACATAACCTCTAAATATTCTTCAAAACTAAGGTAGGTCCTTGAGAATAATTATCACATAACCTCTAAATATTCTTCAAAACTAAGGTAGGTCCTTGAGAATAATTATCACATAACCTCTAAATATTCTTCAAAACTAAGGTAGGTCCTTGAGAATAATTATCACATAACCTCTAAATATTCTTCAAAACTAAGGTAGGTCCTTGAGAATAATTATCACATAACCTCTAAATATTCTTCAAAACTAAGGTAGGTCCTTGAGAATAATTATCACATAACCTCTAAATATTCTTCAAAACTAAGGTAGGTCCTTGAGAATAATTATCACATAACCTCTAAATATTCTTCAAAACTAAGGTAGGTCCTTGAGAATAATTATCACATAACCTCTAAATATTCTTCAAAACTAAGGTAGGTCCTTGAGAATAATTATCACATAACCTCTAAATATTCTTCAAAACTAAGGTAGGTCCTTGAGAATAATTATCACATAACCTCTAAATATTCTTCAAAACTAAGGTAGGTCCTTGAGAATAATTATCACATAACCTCTAAATATTCTTCAAAACTAAGGTAGGTCCTTGAGAATAATTATCACATAACCTCTAAATATTCTTCAAAACTAAGGTAGGTCCTTGAGAATAATTATCACATAACCTCTAAATATTTTCAAAACTAAGGTAGGTCTTAGGACTCTAGTCACAAAATGCTTACCTAAAATATTAACAAAATACTGTAATATTGTTTTAAAATTTCTATAAATGATTAATCTTAGTCAATGTTTGAATATTAAACTAGTTAAAATATTAATAATAAAATATTTTATGTTTTAACATAATTATTATTACTAGTAATTTTAATTCACCAACACAGTTAAATTAAAACTAATTAAACAAACCATTGGTTATTTTTGGCCGTTAACGTACGCACGTGCTAAACACGTGAGGGCACTAATGTCATTTCACGTTACACCCGAGGGACGAAAAGTGAAAAAATTAAGCTACTTAAGGGACGAAAAATGAAAATCATACAAATAAATTTATTCTTCCATTCTTTCTTTTCCGATCATCTTCTCCGATCATCCTTTCCGATGGAATTTTCCGACTAGACATTTATTTTCCGATGATATCTAATAAAAACTCGCCTCCTTAATGCTTTATAGAAGACGAAATTGAGTGAATGTTGATTATAGCTTGTGGTTATTTATGAGTTTTGATTCGCTTTATAAATATGGTGTAAGGATGCATGGAAAAATTCATTTTTGTTTTCGTGGCATCCATAATTGGTCAGCTAATTTGCGACTTTATCATTGTAAATGAATGGTATTTCTTCCACTCAAAATCCCCAACAAAAGCCAGACACAGCTTAACAACTTGTTTACTACATATGAGTTCATTGTTATTCAGCATGATATACTTGATGTTGTGTTATACATCACTGTTCCTTGACAAAATCTCATGTGCAAAGATACAATTGCTTACGTTCCATATACTTTGCAATGTCATGGCACGAAGTACCGAATGAATATTTTTTTAGCTTTGGAAGGCTACTATTTAAAATCGCTTCATATTTTCCATTATAAAATAGAGAGTTAATTACATTTTTCGTCCCTGTGGTTTGTACCAATTTTCACAGATCATCCTTGAGACCACGAAATTACGTGTTTCATCCCTGAGTTTGAAATTCCGTGTACAAATTTAGTCCACGACCTAAACAGACGTTAAAATATCCTTAATTACACTTTTGGTCCAAGGGTAGGTTTGTCATTCTTTTTTATGTTTTTTAATTAACAATCACATAGATTCAAAAGAAAGAACAAATTCGTTTTTTAATTAATAATACACATAGATATGTATCTATCATTCATCATCCAATTATAAAGATTTTTCCAGAACTTCAAACATCAACTAGAAAAGCTATCCACCATCTCAATCTATATCTATATTCTATATGTATTAATTTTAAAGTATCATACACAAATCGTGTTTTAAAGTAATTTCTATTTCACCTGGTATATGAAATATATATATATATAAACAAATTCCAAAAGTTCAATAACCCAAATAAGCACACAACAAGTTTTGTCCATTCCATCAAATTAGATTGAT
>CM067168.1:63487132-63582132 GCA_034093135.1 Erigeron breviscapus | reverse complement strand
CGGTCTGTGAAAGTTGGTACAAACCACAGGGACGAAAAATGTAATTAACTCTAATTATTATAAAGGAGTATAGATTAATTATGTAAAAAAAAAGAGTTAATTACAGAAATCGTAATTAACTAAAAAAAAAAACACTAAAAAAAAAGGTAAAAAAGATCTATTGAACTGGTGTGTCAACCCTAAGCTAAAACCAGCTGGCCGCTACAATCGCCCACTGAGCCACCGCCGTAACTGCTCGCCAGAAATTAAATTAATCAACTTTAGGTATGTTCACTCATTTGTAAATCCTTATATCGCATTTTATTATTTTACAATTCATAATTATTTTATTTTAACAACGCCCTCTAATTATTACCATCATTTTTATTGATATAATAATAATATTTTTATTATTATTTAGTAATATTAATGTATTGTATTTTGTTGTTTATTTTATTTTAATATAAAAAAATTGATTATTGAAGGTTAAGCTGACATTGTTAGAAAAATATTGTTACTACTAGATTGTGGCTCAAGATATTAAAAAATATCGATTTAACTAATTTAACCGAACGTTCGGCAAATCGTTCCGGAACTATGCTTGAAATTCAGTTATTCATTAAATGTACAAACATGAACAAATTTTTTATTCCTTCATTTATGTTCATTAAAGTTTGGTTATTTGTTAGTTAAGGTTCGTTTACGAATGAATACGTACAAGCCTTGTTTGTGTTAGTAAGACATGATTTTTAATGTTTTGCTGTCGGATTATTGATCAGGATTTAGGACTTTAGCTAGAATGGAAGTAAACATGTCGTCTCCTGTCCCGGAGATTTCAAAGATGGAAGATAATGGAGGTCATGACGGTGCCGTCAACCCCACTAAATCACAGAAAAACAATAGGAGAAAGGCGTTAAAGAAAAAAATGAAGAAGAATTTAGAATCGTTAGACAAACGAGAAGATACTGAAAATGCTAAGAGTAGTGTTACAGCCTTGTCATCAAATAGTAGTCTCAGTACAACTGCAATTGTTGATCAGAAGACGACAGTGTCAACTGTTACTGCTACCGGAGATGGAAACTGTTCAAACTCAGGGACGGAAAATGATAAAGAAGATGGTGCTGCTAATCTTACTAAAGGACAGTTAAAGAAAAGGAGAAAATTGGCGGAGAAAAAGTTGAAGGCAATGACAGGAGGGCAAACTAAGAATCCAGCCTTGGGTTGCGTGGAGACACATGATAAGTTGATTGCAGAAGAAGGCTCGGGTACGGGTAAAGTTCATCTTAGTAACATTTCAGTGTCATCTCTTCTGGAGAAATCAAATAGTAGTCTCGGTACAACTGCAATTGTTGATCAGAAGACGACAGTGTCAACTGTTACTGCTACCGGAGATGGAAACTGTTCAAACTCAGGGACGGAAAATGATAAAGAAGATGGTGCTGCTAATCTTACTAAAGGACAGTTAAAGAAAAGGAGAAAATTGGCGGAGAAAAAGTTGAAGGCAATGACAGGAGGGCAAACTAAGAATCCAGCCTTGGGTTGCGTGGAGACACATGATAAGTTGATTGCAGAAGAAGGCTCGGGTACGGGTAAAGTTCATCTTAGTAACATTTCAGTGTCATCTCTTCTGGAGAAATCAAATAGTAGTCTCGGTACAACTGCAATTGTTGATCAGAAGACGACAGTGTCAATTTTTGCTGCTACCGGAGATGGAAACTGTTCAAACTCAGGGACGGAAAATGATAAAGAAGATGGTGCTGCTAATCTTACTAAAGGACAGTTAAAGAAAAGGAGAAAATTGGCGGAGAAAAAGTTGAAGGCAATGACAGGAGGGCAAACTAAGAATCCAGCCTTGGGTTGCGTGGAGACACATGATAAGTTGATTGCAGAAGAAGGCTCGGGTACGGGTAAAGTTCATCTTAGTAACATTTCAGTGTCATCTCTTCTGGAGAAATCAAATAGTAGTCTCGGTACAACTGCAATTGTTGATCAGAAGACGACAGTGTCAATTCTTGCTTCTACTGGAGATGGAAAGTGTTCAAACTCAGGGACGGAAAATGATAAAGAAAATGGTGCTGCTAATCTTACTAAAGGACAATTAAAGAAAAGGAGAAAATTGGCGGAGAAAAAGTTGAAGGCAATGACAGGAGGGCAAACTAAGATTCCAGCCTTGGGTTGCGTGGAGACACGTGATAAGTTGATTGCAGCAGAAGGCTCGGGTACGGGTAAAGTTTTTGAAGCAACTGGTGGTGAAATGGTCCCACCTGTTGTGACGATGGTACCAAAAGGAGAACTGCACACAGAAGTTGGTAACGGTAATACTGCAACAGTTAATTCAGCATCAAAAAAGAGAAAGAGGCAGAAAAATGAGAACATGTTTTCAGCCTCGGGTGACATTATGAAAACTTGTGATAAGGTAATTGAAGAAAAAGGCTTGGGCACAAGTAAATCCGTTGAAGCAATAAGCAGTGAGATGGTCACAGGTAAAAACACAATTCCTGATGCGTTGATGGTGTCAAAAGTAGAAGAGCACGCAGAAGTTGCCAATGGCAAAGCTGCAACAGGTAATCCAGCATCAAAAAAGAAAAGGAAGCGGGGAAAAAAAAACAAGAATCCAGTTTTGGGTGAAGTTACGATGATTTGTGACAACAGGCTGGAGAATGTAATTGCAGAAAACGGCTTGGGTATAACTAAATCCATTGAAGCAATAAGCAGTGAGATGGTCACAGGTAAAAATGCAATTCCTGATTTATCGATGATGTCAAAAGTACAAGAGCACACAGAAATTGCTAATGGCAATACCGCAACAGATAATCCAGCATCAAAAAAGATAAGTGAGAACACGAATCAACCGTTGGTTGACATTATGATAACTTGTGACAACACACAGGAGAAGGTCATAGCAGAAAACGGGCCTGAAATAACTAAATCCGTTGAAGCAATAAGCAGTGAGATGGTCACAGGTAAAACTGCAATTCCTGATGTGTCAATGGTGTCTAAAGTAGAAGAGCATATAGAAGTTGCCAGTGGTAACACTGGCCCAGGAACAGCTGCAACAGATACTACAGCATCGAAAAAGAGGAAGAGACGGAAATTAAAGAAAAAGGGCCTAACCTCAGATGGCATTTTGAGTATTGGTGAGAGCGGACAAGATACAGTTATTGTGAATAAAGTCTCGGGTACAAACAAACCTCTTGAAGCATTGAGTAGTGAGTCAAAAAGAGAAGACTTCCCTGAACTTTTTGGTGATGAGAAGGGCCCAAAGACAATTACTGGTGATGCAGAGAGTACAATGTTAAAAACCGGATGCTGCACAAAAGTCAGCAATAGTGAGATTGGGTCAACTGGAACCACAACTACTGCTCAGGACTTGCCATTGCCAAAAAAGACCCCTCGGCAGAGAAAGAAGCAAAAATCGTTTCTTTGATTACTATTAATAACAAAGAAGTCAAGCAAATAACTCAAGTTGCTACATTGGGGAAGAAGCTTGTTATTTTTGATGTGAATGGGTTGCTCGCAGATGTTATTTTTTCCGGACCAAAGGATGTTAAAGCAGATATAGTTATTAAAAGACGAGCAAGTATGAATTGGAAGATAATTTTGATGCTATACTTGTTATTTATAACTGTGTATACTTTTTTAACTAGCTTAGTTTGCATGCAGTATTCAAGAGACCCTTCTTAGATGATTTTCTAAGCTTTTGCTTTGAGAGATTCAACGTTGGCATTTGGTCCTCAAGAACCAAGTACCGTTCTGTTTATATATTTGTCACTTTCTTTGTTTCTTCTTTTCTTTCATCATAGTGAGCAGTAGATATAATTCTTGAATCGTTTTGCAGGCCAGTTTTGGACCCTGTGGTTGACTTTCTATTGGGAGATTTGAAGAACAAATTGCTTTTTCTGTGGGTGAGTCATACTTTTTATTGACTCAGTTGCATCTAGTGTAACCTGTGCATAATCTGAAGTGTACATGTATGGGAATTTATTTATAGGATGCTTCGAAATGCACGAATTCAGGGTTGAGAACTCCTGAAGACAGACATAAGCCCATAGTCTTCAAGGATCTGAGAAAGATTTGGGATAAAAAGGATACTGAAAATCGTTGGGTGAAAGGAACTTTTAATGAATCGAATACATTGTTGCTGGATGATTCCCCATATAAAGCATTGCTCAATCCTGTAAGACTCTCATCATCCTTTAGAACTCAAAATTGTACATTCCTAGTAAATGTTGAATTCATGTACCAATTACTGATACTGATTTAGTTACTGTTAAAAGTTACTCATTTTCTCGTGGTGTCTGTTGTTTTTTTCTTGCAGAAGCACTCGGGAATCTATCCTGCTTCTTACACCTACAAGAATAAGGATGATGACTTCTTAGGTGAGCTACAACTAAGTATTTCTATTTTTCACCATATCATGTCACTTTAATTTATTTTCTTCTTTGTTTCAAGTGGAAGTAGATGTGCCAATTGTAAGTGGCAACCTATATATACTGTATTGGTTCAAATACACATCAAATGAGTAAACTGTTAAAAGTGAGAAAAAGCATTTTAGTTATAAGTTTTTAATGAATTTTGTATGTACATAATTGAAAAAGTGGACAAATGAAGGGTCTGTGCCTTGGTGGGTTGGACCAACCGTCTTACCTGTTTTGACCCCATGTCCAGCGCTGTCCACCTGGCTGTATTGCATCTCTAAGTGGAAGTAATTTTAGAGAACTTTCTATCTTGCTATTGTAAATGGCGTTATCGTTCCTGCAGGTCCCAAAGGGGAACTACGAACCTATCTCGAAGGTTTAGTGGCTGCTGATAGCGTAAAGTCCTATGTGGAGCAACACCCGTTTGGTCAAGGTGACATAGATGAAAAGAGCCCACACTGGTTTTATTATGCACGTGCTCTCAAGGGTCAAAATAGATGATCCTTGTTACACATTGAGCAGCTTATTGTACAAGTCCGAACCCAGGATTAAACGGTTACAATGCAACAGAGTAGCACATACATCAGTAGGAAGCAAATTGACAAGAAGTTCTGCAAAGTTTTTGCCGCTCTAGAAATATGCATATTTGAAGATTGACTGTAAGCTTTCTAGTTCTAGCTTTTGGAATCTGGAATTTCCGCAAAACCATGTGAAATGATCCACACTTGGTTTCTGCTAAGGAAATTTACACCTTTGTTGTAGTAAAAGATAGTCGTTGGCTTTTTTGCAACTTGAAAAATTGCTTAGTCAGATTGTATTGCCGCATGAAGCATGTCTATGTCTTCATCATGCATTGTTTCTTTTACCAATTCATGTTAATCAATTGGGCACATTTTCCTTTCATTTTACTATTTGCAGATTTTATATAAAACAGTAATTACCCAATCCCATAGATAAGTAAGGTTGTGTGGGATGTACAATCATATTTTACAAGTCCACTCAAATGGTGTTGTATACAGTACTTATTTTACACATTTTTGACAACAAGCGTTCAAATCCTTTATGAATACTAGCACGTGGTATCTATTTTTAACCTTTTATTTTGATTTTTACAAATGAAGTAGTCTTCTTTGTTGCTGGGGCCAAAGGTTAGCTGGAAATTGGCATTACATGAGGACTTGTTGTAGGGGATAGGATGGGGTGGTCGTTGTGTACCTGTGTCTAAACGTAAAATATCTAAGCAGTATAAGATAACAAAAAATTATTGCTTAATAGGGATGTTATAATAATGTACATCTTGAAAGAAGAATAAAATGCATTTGATAGGTTGGATATGAAAGTAGTTATATAGTGTAAGAATTATTGCCAAATGCAAAGTCTTTGACTTGGACCACCAGGTGACGTACACACTTACACTGTCTTCACCTTTCCCATGATGTGGCCATCAATATTGACTATGTGTCCACTCAATTCATCAAATTGATTAATTATAAAAAAAAATGAAAAACCAACACCCTCAAATTCCAAATCCCCTGTCCAGCTTCAATCTCACCAGAAAATCAACAACCCCTTAAGGTGGTGGTGGTGGTGGTGGTGGTGGTGGTTGTTGAGGCTTTGCCATCAGATACTTGACATATGCTACCAGATTAGAGACCCACAATCGCTCACTGAGCCCGCCGCTGATACTGCTCGCTGGAAATCAAATAAATTGACTTTAGGTATGTTCACTCAATTTTAAATCCTTATATTGGTTTTTATCATTTTATAATTAACAATTATTTTGTTTTGCAGCTCCCTCTGTTAGTTACTATCATATCTATTGATATAACAATAAATATATATTATAAATTAATATTAAACTGGATTGTATTGGTTTTAATTTAAAGCCTAATGCACTTGTTTATTTTTCTTCTTTATTTTAATTTAATTTAAAATTTTGAGTACTGAATGTTAAGTTGACGTTGCCAGACTAAATTGTGGCTCAAGATATCGAAATATACCGATGTCACTATCCTAACCAAACATTCGGCAAACCATTATGGAACTATTCTCGAAATTCACTTATTTATCTAAATGAACAAACACAAACAAATTTTTTGTTACTTCATTTATGTTCATTAACGTTCCATGTTTTGTTAGTTAAGGTTTGTTTATATTAAACGAATGAATGCGTACATGCCTTGTTTGTTGTATGTGTTAGTGAGAGATGAGTTTTAAGGTCTTCCTGTCAGATTATTGGTCAGGTTTTAGAACTTCAGCTAGAATGGAAGTAAACATGTTGTCTCGTGTCCCAGATATTTCAAAGATGGAAAATGATGGAGGTCATGTAGGTAACATCCGTGAAATTTGACCGTTTGACTTTACGTGCAATTTGACTAACAAATTAAGTTAATGAAATTTTGGGTCGTTTTGTGACTAAATGACAACGTGGTATATTCGTCGGGTCGATAATATGTTTTAATCGGTGTTTAAATGCCTAACGTTTGTAATTTGGCTTGGGATGAGAAGCGGGTCGGCCCGTGGGTAGTCCACGACCCACCAGCCACCCAAGACCCAATCTCCCCCCTTATCCCTTCTCCCCCTCTCATTTCCTATCTATCTTTCTATTTTCTCTCTTTCTCTCAAGTAAAGCAAGACAATTTCATCTCTTGTTCTTCACCATTTCTTGCATCGAATTAGTGTTGGAACGGTCTTAACATAGAAATCATAGCCATCTTCTCCTCGTTTGCTTCCTATCGAAGAATCAAAGTCAAGTTCTTGCATTTTGTCCACTTTGACCTAATTTCGGATTCTAGCTCAAAAGGAAGTTTTGGTAAGTCAAATTCATCCCATTTACTTCTATTTATGTTTGTTTATGCATTTCTAGTCATCTTGAACAATTTCAAGTCTTGAATCGAGTCGAAAGACGATTTGGGTCAAATTAGGGTTTCGATTAGGGTTAGAGCGATTTGTTATGATTTTGATGTTTTGGGTCGAATTTGAGGATTGGGTTATGTTTATTTATGGTTAATGGTGTTTATGTATGCTTCAATTTAAGTTACAAGTTCCTACAAATCGATTTGGGTTGGTTTGAGTCGAGTTTATGGGTTTTGGTCTTGTTTCCTGCACTTGCTGGTGCTGCTGGTGGTTCTGCCCAGAAAAGGGCCACTGCGGCGCAGTGGCATAGGCCTAGCCCACTGCGGCGCAGTGAGCTTGGCAATGGCTCACTGCGGCGCAGTGGTTTGTTACTGTGAATGTGTGCGCGTCAGTTTTCAAACGTCAATAACTTTTGATCCGTAAGTCCAATCGAGTCATATGACCTATCGTTAGAATCGTAAGAGAGTCTAGTTTCATGTTATGACACTCGTTTTATATGAACCTTCTCCCATTTCTAAAAATGTCGAGTCAAAGTGTCTTATTCTTGCTCGTTTAAGTTGTAAAGGCGTCTAGGGTTTGCGATTTGACCTAATTGTGCTAAAACCAACTTGTTTATGATTGTATAGTTGACATTATGGTATTATGATGTATATTTATAGGTTGTGGCCGTGCGGATCCTATTACTCGTTATTAATCTTTTATTAACTCGACTTAAGCTTCTTTGCCGATCAAGGTGAGTTTCGTATCTCCCTACTCACTTGAGATCCGGGCTGAAAAGTGTAAACCTGGTGTGTTTACTTGCATTGATTGATTGATTGATTGATTGATTGTTTTAGTTGTTGGATTGGTGTGATGGTTCCTTTCGTTTGATTGGTTAAATTGGTTTGAGTATTGAATTGTGGAGATGATTTTCACGTTCGAATGACTTAGTTTATATTTGTTAAGTATCTAGTAATAGTAGGATAGATGTACATACATGAAAGTCGGTTATGCCTTCGTCGGGTTTTAGATGTGGTGGGAAGGCTGCGGGTGACCCTATATATAAGCATCTGAGACTTGAAGGAAGTAGAATCCTCTGAAGTATATGTACGTATAGTTGGTTTAAATTGTGGTTGGTGGCTTATGGTTGTCGAATGTTGATTAATGGGTTAAGATTGACGATTATTGATTATTAGTTTATGGTTCATCATAGGTTGATTGACTTGGTTAATATTTTGGTTAAGTATTAATGGCCGATGCTGATGAATGGTGATTATTGGTTTATGATTGACGTTTATTGATTGATGACTCAGGATTGGCGAATATTGATTATTGATTCATATTCATCGTATATCGATCGTTGGTTTATGATTTATGCATTTACATTTGATTGTAAGCATTGCATACATTATTGTTGGACCCTCGGCAGGGGATTGCCGGCATCCTGGTGCATAGATGTATGCACCCATTTTGGATGTAGTCTTGACCCCGAGTATATAGACATATATATCTCGATGATTTTGAGATACAGCCTTGTCCATTGTGATGGCAGAAGGGTATCGTTGCATACGTGATTGAAGGTCACGCTTAGGATAGGCATGTTTGCTTATTCATACATTTGGCACTTGCATTGATACACATATCATTTATGCATTCCTTAATTACACATTTACTTGTCTTGTGTAATCTTGTTGTTGGGCGATGTTGTGTTATGTAGAGGCTCACTGTAAGTCACGTCTAGCCTCTATTCTTATATTGTGATTATTGATGTTGGTTCTTTACGAACCATTTCTACGAACTCACCAACCTTGTGTTGACTATGCTTAGTACACTTTTCAGGTAACCAGGTTATTCAGGACGTGGAGTTTGATTTTTTGCTTACTGTTGAACCCGGACTGGACTGATATGGATCAAGGATCCATTTGCCTTATGTTGCATTGTATTTAGGATTGATAGCCTTCTCTTGTTGTCGTTTGTAATCTTGATGTTTACTCGCTCCTGTTGTATTTTGAGACTTGTTCCCCTTATTGTATGGATTCACTGAATCCTCTAATTGCATTTAGTTTGTTCTATTGTAATTCCACCTGGTGCTATGTGATTTCCGTGATGTTCCGAGCCTCGGCTTGGGGTGTTACAATGTAGGTGGCGCTAAGCTCAGTAGATCAATATGTAAACAATAGGAAAATGACGCTCAAGAAAAAAATTAATAAACATCTAGAATTGTTAGACATACAGGAAGATACTGAACATGTTAAGTGTAGTATTAATGCCATGTCATCACATCAGTAAGAAACCGGAAGTTCATTTCAGTAACATTTCAGTGTCATCCCATCTGGATAAATCAAATAGAGGCCTCGGTACAATTGCAATTGCTGATCAGAAGACAGCAGTGTCAACTGTAGCCGCTACTGTGATTGAAAGAGTTCAAACTCGGGGATGGAAAATGATAAAAAGGAAATGGTGCTGCTAAGCTTACGAATTACAAAGAAGGAGAATGAGAAATCTGGCTAAGAAAGATTCGAATGCAATGACAGGAGGTCAAACTAAACATAAAAAAGTGAACAGGAGGCCAACCACGGGTGAAATTTTGGATCCCCAATACTTGCAAAAACTGGAAGCTGCTAATGGTGGGGGACCAGGTTCAACTGCAACAGATAAGACAGCAACAAAAAAGAGCAAGTCGCAGAAAAATGTCAACAAGAATCCAGCTCTTAGGGATATAAATGATAAGGTGATTGCAGAGAAAGGCTCGGGTGCAGGTAATGTTTTTGAAGCAACAATTGATGAAATGGTCTCAACTAAAAGTGCAGTTCCTGATGTGACGATAATACCAAAAGGAGAACACCACATTGAAGTTCATTTCAGTAGCATCTCAGTTTTATCCCTTCCGGATAAATCAAATAGTGGCCTCAGTAGGACTGCAATTGTTGAGCAGAAGACGACAGTGTCAACTGTAGCTGCTACTGGAGATGTAAAGAGTTTTAAGTCAGGGACAGAAAATGATAAAGGAAATGGTGCTGCTAAGCTTACGAATTACAAAGAAGGAGAATGAGAAATCTGGCTAAGAAAGATTCCAATTCAATGACAGGAGGTCAGACTAAAAATAAAAAAGTGAACAGGAGGCGAACCACGGGTGAGATTTTGGATCCCATATACTTGCAAAAACTGGAAGCTGCTATTGGTGAGGGTTCAGGTACAACCCCAACAGATAAGCCAGCATCAAGAAAGAGCAGCACACAGAAAAATGTGAACAAGAATCCAGCTTTGGGTTGCGGGGATACACATGATAAGGTGATTGCAGAGAAAGGCTCGGGTGCGGGTAAAGTTTTTGAAGCAACAAGTGAAATGGTCGCAACTAAAAGTGCAGTTTCTGATGTGATGATAGTTCCAAATGGAGTACAGAACACAAAAGTTGGCAACGGTAATACTGCAACAGATAATTCATCATCAAAAAAGAAAAAGAGGCAGAAAAATAAGAACATGGATTCTGCCTTGGGTGATGTTATGATAACTTTTGAGAAGGCAATTGAAGAAAAAGACTTGTGTATGACTAAATCCTTTGAAGCAATAAGCAGAGAGATGGTCACAGGTAAAAACACGTCGATGGTGTCAAAAGTAGAAGAGCACACAGAAGTTGCCAATGGCAAAATAGCAACAGATAATCCAGCAACAAAAAAGAAAAGTAGAAGGCTAAGAAAGAACAAGAATCAACGCTTGGTTGACATTATGATAACTTGTGACAACATACAGGAGATGGTTATTTCAGAAAACGGCCCAGATATAACTAAGTCCACTGAAGCAACAAGCAGTGGGATGGTCACAAGTAAAAAGGCAATTTCTGATGCGTTGATGGTGTCAAAAGTAAAAGATCACACAGAAGTTGCCAGTGGTAAGAGGGGCCTAGGAACAGCTGCAACAGATACTATAGCATTGAAAAAGAGAGAGATACAGAAGTTAAAGAAAAAGGGCCTAGCCCCAGAGGGCATTTTGAGTACCAGTGAGAGCACACAGGATATGGCTATTGCGAATAAATTCTCGGGTACAAACAAACCTCTTGAAGTATTCAGTACCCAGTCAAAAAAAGAAGACTTCCCTGAATTTCTTGGTGGTGAGAAGGGCCAAAAAACAATTACTGGTGATGCAGAGAGTACAGTGTTAAAAACTATCGGGTGTACAAAAGTAGGCAATAGTGAGAGTGGGTCAACTGGAACCACAACCGCTGCTCAGAACTCGCCATTGCCAAAAAAGACCCCTTGGCGGAGAAAGAGTCAAACATCTGTTGGTTTGGATACTCCTAATTACACGGAAGTCAAGCAAATAACTCAAGTTACAACGTTGGGCAAAAAGCTTGTTATTTTTGATGTGAACGGGTTGCTCGCGGATGTTGTTTTTTCCCCACCAAAGGATGTTAAAGCAGATAAGCTTATTCTAAGACGAGCAAGTATGAATTGGATGATAATTTCAATGCTTTTTATGTTATATATAACTGTGAATTCTTTTTTAACTAGCTTAGTCTGGATGCAGTATTTAAGAGACCCTTCTTAGATGATTTTCTAACCTTTTGCTTTGAGAGATTCAACGTTGGCATTTGGTCCTCAAGAACCAAGTACCGTTCTGTTTATATATTTCTCACTTTTTTAGTTTCTTCTTTTCTTTCATCATAGTTTTCAGTATATATAAATGTTGAATCGTTTTGCAGGGCAGTGTTGGACCCTGTGGTTGACTTTCTATTGGGAGATATGAAGAATAAATTGCTTTTTCTTTGGGTTAGTCATTCTTTTTATTGACTCAGTTGTTTCTGTTGTAATTTATGTGAAATCTGATGTGTACATATATGGGAGTGATTTATAGGATGCTTCCCAATGCACGAATTCATGGTTGAGAACTCTTGAAAACAGACATAAGCCCGTAGTCTTCAAGGCTTTGAGAAAGATCTGGGAGGAAAAGGATCCTAAAAATCGTTGGATGAAAGGAACTTTCAATGAATCGAATACATTGTTACTGGATGATTCTCCATACAAAGCATTGCTCAATCCTGTAAGACTCTCACCATCCTTTAGAACTTAAAGTCGTACATTATTAATAAGTCTTGGATTCATGAACCGTACTGATCTAGTCACTATAACAAGTTACTCATTTTCTCGTGGAGTATATTGTTTTTTTCTTGCAGAAGTACTCGGGAATCTATCCAGCTTCTTACAGCTACAAGAATAAGGATGATGACTTCTTAGGTGAGCTACGATCAAGTATTTCCATTTTACACTACATTGGTGTGACTATTTATTTTCTTCTTCTTTGCAAGTGGATGTAGATGTGCCTTGTAAGTTTCAACCTATTTACATTATATTTGTTCAAATACACATCAAATGAGTAAAAATGTTAAAAGTGAAAAAGACCTTTTTAGTTGTAAACTAGATTATTACCCGCGTAATACGCGAGAAACATATATAACTAATGACATGTTAAATTTTTATAATATCATAAGTTGACAATTATTTAACCAGGTAAGAATTAAACCACTAAAAAACATGAAGTTACATTAGTGGTCGTTTAGATTCAGGTTAACAGTGACCAGACAGTTGAAAAATGGATACATCATCTATTAGAGGTCTCGCTAAGTAAGGTTTTCGTTTCTTTGGATGTCTTTCATTCATCCGGATATGTCTGCATTGTCATTGTACTCGTGCTTTAACGTTTTGCTCGAATAACTTAGTTATACACTAAAATTACTAAGCAATTTAATTATCAATCTATATATCGCATGTTGTGTTAATCTAAGTTAAAATTATGCATAATATCATTGCAATTTTCATACAATAATTCCTCTATTATATAATTTTTAGAAACCAGTTGTACTCATAATGTGATATTATTATGAAAGATAATTAAGAATTAAAATATAAACAAACTTGTGATCTTGTACTTGACATTCAAGTATATGTCTTGGATCATGATGCGGGCCCATAACACGAATACGTTTATTTTCAATCACCTGCCCTATGATAATTAGATAACAATTAGGATTGTCTTCATATTCTTTGATAACAATTAGGACTCTTGATTTGAGTGACAATTGTAACTTTAAACATTAATACGCAAAACTAATATATAAAAAGGGAGAAAATTTTGTACCTTTTTGTTTGTTTATAACATTTTAAATATAAGATAAATTATTAAATATATAAATTTAAATCTAAAAATATAGTAAAAACAAATTTAAAAGAATATACTTTTAGAACATTGAACACATATATTGTATTTCAACTTTTGAAATATTTTTTTGTAGACAATATGTAACATCCGCGAATTTTGACTCGTTGACTTTACGTGTAATATGACTAACAATATAGGTTAATGAAACTATTTGGGTCGTTTCGTGAATCAAATGGCAATGTGTCGTATTCGGGTCAATAATGTGTTTTGATCGGTGTTTAAATGTGTAACGATTGTAAATTGACTAGAGAAGGGAAACGGGTCGGCCCGTGGGTAGTCCACGACCCACCAGCCCCCCTTGACCCATTTCTCCCCCTTATCTCTTTCTTTTACCACACAAATTCTCTATCTCTTTCTTTTCTTTCTTCCTTTTTCTCTCTAAATAAAAGCAAGACCAACCCATTCAATATTTTCTTTACTCTAGAATCATTTGGCGTTTTGAAACTAGTTTAACTTGAGAATCATCATCGTCTTCATCTCTTTGCCGTCATATCGAAGAATCAAGTTGAAGTTCTAGCATTTTACCCATTTTGACCCATTTCGGGTTCTAGCTCGTGAGAGAAATTTTGGTAAGTCTAATTCATCCCTTTTACATCTATTTATGTTTATCTATTCATTTCTGGTCACTTCGAGTATTTACATGTCCTAAAACGACTTAAAATGAGTTTTGAGTCAATTAGGGTTTAAATAGGGTTTTGAATCGTTTGAAGAATTTGATGATGTTATGGTTGGAAAAGAGGGTTTGGGAAAGTGTATTTAGGTACTAAAATGTCATATGTACCTTTGAAACGAGTCCATAAGTCTTAGATGTCGATTTAGGGTTTTGGTTCATGTGGTTTAGGGTTTTGGGTTCATTTTCTGCATAAAAGAGCTGCTGCTGGTGGTTCTGCCCAGAAAAGGGCCACTGCGGCGCAGTGGCTTGGGCCTAGCCCACTGCGGCGCAGTGGCTAAGGTCTGCCCAGTTCTTGGCTAGCCCACTGCGGCGCAGTGAGCTTGGCAAAGGCTCACTGCGGCGCAGTGGTTAGAAGCTGGAAAGTTTGCGTGTCGTTTTTCAAATGTTAATAACTTTTGATCCGTAAGTCCAAATAAGTCATATGACCTATCGTTGGAATCGTGAGAGAGTCTACTTTCTCATGGTAAGGTCCTTTTGATCTGAATCCTTTTCCATTTCTAAAAATGTCGGGTCAAAGTGTTATAGTTCATGCGGGAGAGTCATTAAGGCGTTGTGGGACTTTGGCGCGACTCATACTTAATTAATCAACTTGTTTAAGGTTATAGAGTTGACATTATGGTATTATGATGTATATTTATAGGTTGTGGATGTGTGGATCCCGATACTCGCTTATAATCGCATACTAACTCAATACTAGCTTCTTTGCCGACAAGGTGAGTTCCGTAGTTCCCTACTCGCTTGAGATTCGGGCTGAAAAGTGTAAACTTATGTGATTACATGTTATTTGTGTTTGTAAATGATTGTTGGTGTTGTTTGATTTTACTCACGTACAAAATGTCTAGTTGGTGGCATTGGATGAATGATGGGTTTGTATGAGATTGTGATATTGTTAAATAAATTAGGATAGTAGTGTATACATAGAGGTCGGTTTTACTTTCAAAAGGTTTTAGATGTGGTGGGAAGGCTGCGGGTGACCCTATACATAAGCATCTAGAACTTAATGAAAGTAAAACCCTCCGAAGTGCATGTACACGTTATTTAGAGGAGTTGATGGATATTGGGAATGTGTTGGGATGTTCATATACGCTTTGTTATACTTGACTTGTGCGGTGCACACTCAAACATACTTTTATTGTTGCATTGATGGCGTTATTGATACGCATTTGATATACATCATGGTCTTACATACGTACGATACATGATCTGACGTTAATAATTCGCGTACTCATTTATTATGCGATGTTGCTTTACCCCATATGATCTTGTAGTGTTTTGATATTGTGATTAGGATAGTGTACATACAGGGAAGACGACGATACCTTTAGTGGATTATAGATGTGGTGGGAAGGCTGCGGGTGACCCTATATATAAGCATCTATGATTCCTTAAAAGTAAAGTCGTATGAAATGTATGTGCAATGTAATTATGGTTGATTCTAGTAAAGGATTGAGATATATATATTATTATGATTATTATTATTATTTAGGATGGACGTGCATACATGGAAGTCGGTTACGCCTTCAAAGAGTTCTAGATGTGGTGGGAAGGCTGCGGGTGACCCTATATATAAGCATCTAGAACTTGATGAAAGCAGAATCCTCCTAAGTGTATGTGCGTATAGTTTATTTTGCGTTAATTATTGATGGTTGACGATTGTTGAATTGTGGTTGGTGTTTATACGCGGTTCACACGCAAGCATATATATATTTTTACGCGGTTCACACGCAAGTATGGCCTATTTATATACGCGGTTCACACGCATGTATATTCTGTTTAAGCGGTTTACACGCAGGCACACCCTATTTGGTGCATTTGTGGCATGATTGTTATGAGTTCGATTTACGATATGATATTGCATTATGATTGTTTATGCTTTTGGCGTTGTATTAATATTTACATCATTTGTGCACTCTTATTTCACGCTTACTTGTTTTGTGTGATCTTGTTGTTGGACGTTATTGTGTTACTTAGAGGCTCACTGTAAGTCATGTTTTGCCTCTATTAGTATATTATGATTTGGAGGATGGTTTTCTTGTGGACCATTACTACGAACTCACCAACCTTGTGTTGACTATGCTTAGTACACTTTTCAGGTATCCAGGTTATCCAGGACGTGGAGTTTGATTGTTTGCTTGCTGTTGAACCCGGATTGGACTTATATGGATCAAGGATCCATTTGCCTTATGTTGCATTGTACTTAGGATTAATAGCATTCTTTCGTTGTCGTTTTGTAAACCTTGACGATTACTTGCTTCTGTTACATTTTGATACTTGTTTCTTTTATTGGTTGGGTTCACTGAATCCTTTATTTGCATTTAGTCATGTTCTACATTAATTCCACCTTGTGCTATATGATTTCCGTGATATTCTGAGCCTCGGCTTGGGGTGTTACACAATATTTCATATGTTGAAATTTTTTTAATTAATTAAATGATTAAAATTTTTAAAAAATCTACTCAAGTTGATGGCTAAAAATAAATATAAATTAAGTATTCAGGGCTAAAAGTGTAAATTATTGATGGAAAACAAAAAAGTGTAAATTAATGAGACTTTTTCTACAAATATTAATATAATAATATATTTGGATAATGATTATTAGGATTTTAATTTATAATTAAATTAAATGATGACATAAGCGTAAGTCAATTTGATGAAATTGAGCGATTTGATTGGTTAACAAGTCATTAGTTCAACTGTCTTATAGTATATATTAGATTTGTAAATTTGTGCATACAAATTTGTAATAGTGGACGAATTAAGTTTGGTGCCTTGGTGGGTCGGACCAACCGTCTAACCTGTTTTGACCCGATGTCCAGCGCTGTCCACTTGGTTGTGTTGTATCTCTAAGTAGAAATGTTAGAAAACTTTCTATGGTGCTATTATAAATAGTGTAATGTGTTATCCTTCCTGCAGGTCCTAAAGGGGAACTCCGAACCTATCTCGAAGGTTTAGCGACTGCTGATGACGTGAAGTCCTACGTAGAGCAACACTCATTTGGTCAAGGTGCCATAGGTGAAGAGAGCCCACACTGGTCCTATTACTCACATGCTTTACGCCGTTACCAGGGTCAAAATAGGTGGTGATCCTTCTTAACACATTGAGCAGCTTATTGTACAAGTGCAAACCCAGGACTAAACGATTCTTAATACAATAGAGTGGCACAGACATTAGCAGGAAATTAATTGATGACAAGAAGAAATTTTACAAAGTTTTTGCTGTTCTAGAAAAATCCATATTTGATTATTTGAAGATCGACTGTAGGCTTTCTAGTTCTAGCTTTTTCAATCTGAAACTCCTTAAAACCATGTGAAATGATCTACACGTGGTTTCTTCTATAAAACCATCTGAAACTCCTTAAAACCATCAGATTGTATTGCTGCATGAAGCATGTCTATGTCTTCATCATGCATTGTTTCTTTTACCAATTTATGTTAATCAAATGAGACACATTTCACTTGCATTTTACTGTTTGCAGATCTTATATATAATACAACAATACCCGATCCCATAGATATATGAAGTATGTAGGATGTACAATCAGATTTTACAATTCCACTCGAATGGTGTTGTAAAGAGTACTTATTTTCGACAATATGCGTTCAAATCCTTTATGAAATATAGCAATGCGGTATCAATTCTGACCTTTTATTTTTTTTTATTATTTTTACAAATAGAGTTCTTTTTTCTTTGTTGTTGCTGGGGGCCAAAGTTGAACTGGAAATTGGCATTATATGAGGACATGTTTTAGGGGATAGGATGGAGTGGTGGTTGTGTACTTGTGTCTAATAGTAAATTATTTGGTTCCATCATGTTTATAATGTTGAGCTTGAAACCAAAATTTCTAATTTGGCAAACTTTGTGCTGTTTGACATTTATGCTATTATCTAAGATAAAAAAAGAAATATTGCATAATAGGAATCATGAATGTTATAATCATGTACATAATCTTGAAAGAAGAATAATAATGCCTTTGATAGGTTGGATATGAAACAATTTGGAATAAAAAAGTAGTTACATAAGAGTTGGTCTGCATGACAAAAGGTAGAAACAAAAGTGAATCATTGCCAAATGCCAACTCTCTACTTTGGGCCACTAGGTGACCTACACAGCATATAACATATTGTCTTCACCTAGCCCATGATGCACAATCTTTTTATAAGTAATAAATAGGAAGTAATCTCTATATCTATTTGCAAATTCTTAATTTTTTAGTGAAAATTTCTATTAGAAATCCCAACAACCTGTGATGAAAAAGGATCTTGCTAATCAAGAATAATTTTATGTATGTAAATATCTTACAGCATTGCATCAAATATTACACGAGATACTGTACTTTGGTGATACCAAATCGACGTGCTAAATACCGAGTAACAAGTTGCACATAACTTAGGTGCAACAAGATAGAAAATCGGGAAGTAAACCATGGATATTTATAAAGTTAAAGGTTTGAATATATAAGTAATAACCATTTTTACAAATCTTCTATTTACAATAGGGCTTCGGGTTAAAGTTTGAAGCACAAATGATTTTCTCTTCTATAAAATATATTTTTACTTTGCATTTTAAACTTGAAAACTATCTAAGTATCAATCAAAATAACGCATCATTCTTTCTCCTTACTCGATAACAATAGTTTGTTAACCTTATTTTTCCTACTAAACACATTATCATTTCTCCTCTTTTACACCGCCATCAATCCCCGTCGCTTTTTATTACCAGTCATGACCACTACCGCCGAAAAAGTCATTACAAAGCATTCAACACCACGCCGTGCATTAGTATAATAAGTACAATAGCTAATATATAGCAAATCCGATAGTTAGTAGAGTTGTTAACTCGAACCTTAAAAAGGCATGAGCTGGGATTGTGTATAAATGTTTATACAAAAATAATAATAATGAGGACTAATAGTAATGAGAACTGAATTTGGTGGTTTGGAAACAAAGCATGTGCAATTAGGTGACTTTTGATTTCATTACCTGGCCATTTTTGTAATCTGATTTTACTTGATACTGACTTTGACACTGACCAATTCATCTAACCTAAACAATATATTTCCAAAGATAAGCAAATCAAACCTACTACTAAACTTTACATAATCCTCTTCAGGAAATAAAAATAATATTTTGTTAAACATGCTTTATTTAAGTTGGCTTATTTACCTATACCAGTTCATACTATATGACAAAACAGGTAAAAAGATGAGGTTTTCTTTGTTCAGGTTATACGGAAATGGCGAGCCTTTCTGAGTTAACTGGCTTATTTACCTATACCAGTTTATGACCGTTTTGACCATCTCCATAGACACTCTAAAGATGTTTGTGTAGGAAAGTTTTGAACATGGGACCTCTTGTAGGGATACGATACGCCTAACCTGCTAACCATTAGACCACCATGATGTGGTTTTACGTTATATGACCAATCTCCTAGTTATTCATAAAGGTAATGCCGTTTTCATATTTTAGCAAAAATATATAACTTAACAGTGAATACTGATAATTCAGAAAGGAAAAAGAAAACTAATAACAATGAATTTATTAATGTAGGCAAATTGAGAAACAAGAAGTTGGGATGTTTCTTGGTTAAACAGTCTTTTCACATCGTGTCTTGGTCCCTAAATCACCAAGTAACTTCAACACTACATCTTACTTTCTATTCTTTTTCCATATTTATGATTGCTTCACATCCAAATAATTAAATAAATTTACTTAATATATATACTAACAAATTTCTTTCACATGTTTTAGATACAGGACTATTTTATAATGGGATGAAAAGTGTTTCTTTTTCCTAAAGAAATTGGTCCCAAGATTAGATGCACAAAAACTTTTATGCTCTTTCACTTCTTTTCATGTGATGAAAAAGGGATAAGAGGGAATCTTGACTAGTAAATAACATTCACTTAACAACTTGTAACCCCTTGTTTAATGGTCACACAATCTTCAAACCCCTTTTAGAACCTTAGAATAATGTGCAAAAAAGTTACATTCCATTAAATATACATATAAGAAATATCTATATCAAGCACACAAACAGTCTTTTCACATCGTGTCTTGGTCCCTAAATCACCAAGTAACTTCAACACTACATCTTACTTTCTATTCTTTTTCCATATTTATGATTGCTTCACATCCAAATAATTAAATAAATTTACTTAATATATATACTAACAAAGTCTTTTCACATCGTGTCTTGGTCCCTAAATCACCAAGTAACTTCAACACTACATCTTACTTTCTATTCTTTTTCCATATTTATGATTGCTTCACATCCAAATAATTAAATAAATTTACTTAATATATATACTAACAAATTTCTTTCACATGTTTTAGATACAGGACTATTTTATAATGGGATGAAAAGTGTTTCTTTTTCCTAAAGAAATTGGTCCCAAGATTAGATGCACAAAAACTTTTATGCTCTTTCACTTCTTTTCATGTGATGAAAAAGGGATAAGAGGGAATCTTGACTAGTAAATAACATTCACTTAACAACTTGTAACCCCTTGTTTAATGGTCACACAATCTTCAAACCCCTTTTAGAACCTTAGAATAATGTGCAAAAAAGTTACATTCCATTAAATATACATATAAGAAATATCTATATCAAGCACACAAACAGTCTTTTCACATCGTGTCTTGGTCCCTAAATCACCAAGTAACTTCAACACTACATCTTACTTTCTATTCTTTTTCCATATTTATGATTGCTTCACATCCAAATAATTAAATAAATTTACTTAATATATATACTAACAAAGTCTTTTCACATCGTGTCTTGGTCCCTAAATCACCAAGTAACTTCAACACTACATCTTACTTTCTATTCTTTTTCCATATTTATGATTGCTTCACATCCAAATAATTAAATAAATTTACTTAATATATATACTAACAAATTTCTTTCACATGTTTTAGATACAGGACTATTTTATAATGGGATGAAAAGTGTTTCTTTTTCCTAAAGAAATTGGTCCCAAGATTAGATGCACAAAAACTTTTATGCTCTTTCACTTCTTTTCATGTGATGAAAAAGGGATAAGAGGGAATCTTGACTAGTAAATAACATTCACTTAACAACTTGTAACCCCTTGTTTAATGGTCACACAATCTTCAAACCCCTTTTAGAACCTTAGAATAATGTGCAAAAAAGTTACATTCCATTAAATATACATATAAGAAATATCTATATCAAGCACACAATCAGTCTTTTCTTGACACCCTGTTAAGAATCATACACCATATCATCTCCAAAGTCATTTAAAGTTTTAACAAATCATGGATAAGATTTTACTTAATATATATACTAACAAATTTCTTTCACATGTTTTAGATACAGGACTATTTTATAATGGGATGAAAAGTGTTTCTTTTTCCTAAAGAAATTGGTCCCAAGATTAGATGCACAAAAACTTTTATGCTCTTTCACTTCTTTTCATGTGATGAAAAAGGGATAAGAGGGAATCTTGACTAGTAAATAACATTCACTTAACAACTTGTAACCCCTTGTTTAATGGTCACACAATCTTCAAACCCCTTTTAGAACCTTAGAATAATGTGCAAAAAAGTTACATTCCATTAAATATACATATAAAATGCCATAAAGTTTCCCTCTTAATCTTGAAATTTGACACCATTGCTTTTCCCACATAAACTAATCCAACAATACTTGCATATAAATTCCCCTTCCAACTAAACCTCTAGCAGCCTTTTCTTAGGAGCCAAAACTAACAGAACTTAATTCTTTTTTCCTTTCTTTCATCTAATGACTCCTACAAACCGAGTCCAGTAATTCAAAACGCTTTTCATAAAGAATGACCTATACCGTAATCTTTCTGTAATAAGAAGAGTAACATCAAAAAAAATATTTCCTATAAAGAGGGGAATAAAGAGAGAGAGGTAGTTATTTGATTCTGCACATTTTCTGTGCAGCTTTACAGTAAAAGAGCATAATAGAAGATCATTGTACCTGATAAGTCTCTGTACACTTGAACAGGAAAAGCATTTACTGTTTTTCATTTTTTTTCTTGTAATAGAAAAAGAAAAGAAGTCCCATTGTGAAGAAAAAAGCTTTCAAGTAAGGGTGGTGGTGCAAATGGCTACTCAGGTTGTATGCACACTAAGAGAAGATAAACAAGGGTTACGTAAGCAGTTAGGATGCATAAATGGGATTTTTCAGCTCTTTGACCGGCGTTATCTTCTCGGGTTACATCGCCATGGGCGGAACCAGAACAGATTAAATGCAGGTACACATCAAACATATTCTCTTAATAATATGTTCTAACTATGTGTGTGTGTGTTCATCTGCAAAATCTTATGGTCAGATAAAAGATTATAAGTTCACTTGACATATGCTGATATGCACCCAAAAAAAAAACAGCAAAAGTATATTTCTGTAGATACTATAATAATGATACAATATACAATAAAGGATTTCAAGTAAAGTATCAGTTTTTACTTTGGATTCATCATGGGTTCCAAGATTTTAAATAGCTACAATTTTCATTTGATCTTCATGCCACAACTCATGAACATTTCTTTCGGTTTCGAGTCTTTTGTATATGGTTTCCAACTAGCATTATGTGTGATAAAATGAGCAAATATTAATATGATGTAATGTTAGTGCTTATCAAGGGAAGTTATGTCAATATATATTCATTTTGATTTGTTACCCCACCGAGATTGAATGAGAACGGATAAGAGACTTACTAATTCCTGAGGCCTTCACAAACAGTCATGTATATTGGGTTTGATATCGCTCTCCAACTTTAATATATTTATCACAGCCGGCCTGGGGTGTAAAAAGCTAGTATAAGAACATGAAGTACCTTGGTCAAATAAAATAAATTATATATTGTATAGTACTATATAGTGGGCAAAATTAATTTACATCTATAGCAAAGAGGCTAAATGCTTGCATAGAAAATCATATGAATTTAATTAGCAATATAGCCTAAAAGAGTTATCAATTGTTGTGTAGGTGAAGGTGAAAACATTGTAAAGGTGTTCAAGATTTCATCAGAGAAAGCAAAGGTAAAGACTAAGAATTAAATTGATAGCTTAACATCTTTGAATCTGACAAGAGATATTAATACCTGTACTTTATTTATAACAGGAGAAAAAGCCGAAGGAGATGATAGAAAAGAACCGGGTGTCCGTTGAATCATCAAGAAACTCCTTTACTTCATCTTGCTCATCTACCACCTTCTCATCTTTAGACTGTAGTAGAAGAGTTCAAACCGAATGTCAGCTTCCCTCGGAACCCACTTCTCCAAACTTTCACAAAAAGCAACCAGATTGGCCCATTCAGTCAGCTGATATTAGGAATGTGGTCAAGGACTCGATGACTAAAGAGATCCGTGTGACAAAAGATGAACGAGCCAGCCTTGTCATGAAACACGTTGATTCTCCAAGGCCTTTCAAGCCCCAAAAATCCGTACATTATGATAGAAAGGACCAAAATCTTGGAAAGGTTCAAAAAGCATCATTAGGAGTAAAGGAAGTCAAGGATAAATCACGGCTCTCTTGTGATGAAAGGGAATCACAGTATTCTTTGAAGTCAACCTTCAGAGTCAAAGAGCTACCACGTCTATCATTAGATAGTAAGCAAAATACCAACAGGAATTCCATGAATGAGTCAAAAAGCGAGCCAGGAAGTAATAAGAGGCCATCATTGGGTGTTGTGGCTCAGTTGATGGGTCTGGAGAGTTTAACAGACTCCACCCATGAGGTTGAGACCTTGAAGATTAAACCAATTTTCGATGACCAATTAGTTCCAAATCCAAGATGGTCAAGAAAAAGTGAATGTAAGCATGCTCATGTTTCAGTATCTCCAAGGATGCCCTTGGAGATTAAACAAGCTTTGCGGCAGCAAGAAGGCTGTGACCAAAGCTCCAATAAACCAGCACTAAAAAACACCAAAAATGCCCCCGTGTCTGTTTATGGTCAGATGGAGAACAGGTTGAGTGCACTTGAGTTCAAAACATCAGGAAAGGATCTCAGAGCACTTAAGCAGATACTTGAAGCAATGCAAGTGAAAAAAAGTGTGTTAGAGAACAAAGAGCAGTGTCTGGAAAACCAGAAAACCAACCAACCACGTTTACCCGTGATCAACCTGACTAGCTCTCCAAGGAGCACGTTCATGAAACCAGGGAAGGTGGAAACAGAACCTATGGTGATCACAGGTGTTCATAGTGTTAACCATGTCACTAGAAATCACGTCAAAGAGCCAGCGCCAAGAAATAAAAAGGCAACTGGTAGAGCACCAAGATGTCTTTCACCTTCAAACTCGCCGGAGTATGCAACTGAAGAGAGACCTGTCTCAAGCCCAAGGCTGCAAAGATTAAAGAATGGCGTCGACAAGCATGAGCCGTCATCTGATTCGAGCAAAATAAAAGAGCAATCAAATGTGCGACCTGCTTTACCAGCCTTGAAGACCAGAAGCCCCAAAATCAAGCCCATAAAACAAATGCAAAACAATCAACAATCATCTAGGTATATTAATGATGGTGATCCAGTTCCCTACAAATTAGAGAGCAATATTAAATTGGCTTCTCAAATAAATCTGGAAGTTACAAGAACTGATCAACCAAAGGAAAATCACAAGGTGAGTGAATTTGGTTCAGTAATTTAACACAGTAAATATTTATACATACACGTGTCTCTTAACATGTGTACATTTTCTGTTTCTAGATTATCTTTGCTGGGGAATTGATAGAAGACAAGCCAACGGTTGAACTCACCAAACTTACTGTGGAACAACCAAGTCCTGTCTCAGTTCTTGATGCATTTTACATAGAAGATGCACCATCTCCAATAAAGAAGAAATCCAGTGCTTTCAATGGTAAGATCTTTCATTGTCAGGTTTACATGCCTTAGTACCGCAAAATCATTTAATCTTTCACAATAGCTGACACACTACAAAACTAGCAAAGAGTGAATTTAACATGATTCATATGTAACTGAACAATTGCATATCAACAAGCTGTGACCATTTTCACTTGTGTAATCATCTTTTCAGATTATGAGATTTTACACGATGATGAAAGGAAAGGAAATCGTGTGGGAATCGATATCTTGTTGAGAAGTACAGATACAGATCAGTACTCTGGGTTCAATCATAAAAAACAAGAAAACAGAAATCATCTCATTCATCAGATTGAATTACTGAATCCCATCAATGAAACTATAGCATCTCCATGCAAAAGCACAAACAGTGACCACAGATACATAAGCGAGATACTATTAACCTCGGGTATTCTAAAAGATCCCGAATCTGCCATCAGAATAGTCCAGCTTAATCCAACAAACAGTTTGATAAAACCTGAGTTGTTCCATATTCTGGAGAAACCAAATGATGAATGCCATAATAGTAGCCCAAGATCCAGAATCAGTGACATAATGGAAAGAAAACTGATATTTGATTGTGTGAATGATATCCTCGTTCATAAATTAGTAGCATCAGGTACCCATGGGCTGTGGACTGGAAGAAGATGTGGGCAACTTGCGAATGGAGAAAAGTTACTGAAAGAGCTATGGTCAGAAATTGATGATCTCCAAAGTAACTTGGAGAGATGCCTATATGATGAAGATGATGAGGTCAAAGACCTTGTAAGTGCAGACGTGAATAAAAATTCAGAAGATTGGGACAAGTTCCATTATGAGGTTCCAGGTCTAGTTTTAGACATTGAGCGTCTAATTTTCAAAGATTTGATTGATGAAGTTGTGAATGCTGAGGTGACAAGTGCACAATATCGGCCAAGGAGACATTGTAGGCGATTGTTTTCCATGTAGAACACTGAATAGTGAAAGCATGTATCCACCTATCAACTACTAAATGGTAATAAAAGTTGTAACATTTAATGCATATAGACTGTAATATTAATTTAACTACATTTGGGTAAAACTCCTTCGTCACTGTTTTTTTTTTTTTTTGCCAAGTAAGCAGTTTCACACAAGCAGCCATGTTCAGTATGTCATTCAAAAAGCCGACTAGAAAATCATAAATAATCTTATGTGTGTTGTTCTAGTGCTTCTTTTGTATGATCATCTATATATATATAAGCATAGGTATATATATAAGCTTTCAAAAAATTCCGTAGTCAAGAAGAAAACAGTAGTGACGGTGAATCCGGTGATTATGTCAACTAAGGTTGTATACACAGTAATAAAAGATAAGCTAGTGCCACAGGTGCCAGTTGAACTTGCATATTTTCAGCTATTTTTTTTACCTATTATACCTTCTCGGCCAACACCCTACACGGAACCAGAACAGGTTAATTCCATCTAAATGAATTATAGATAACTGATTGATACTTGAAAGGGGGGAACATTATAAGGATGTAAAGAGTTCAAGAGCAAACACCAAATGCTCATGTCTTAAAATGCTACAGAGAGCATCATGTAGGATTTTAAGTTAAATATTAATTCTATCATGGAAACATATAGGCTTTCAAGAGTTTGAAAAGTTTTGATTTTTACCCACAACTTACAATCATTTACTACAATTTTCGATTGTGTCTATGTGAATTAATACTGACATTATCGACAAGAAATTGAAAGTACAGTAAATGTCGAGAACGCAATGTTTGGTAAATTAACATTCGGAAATTACGTCAACAAACCTAACTTACTAGAAGAGTAGTCGTATTCATATAACCATGATATCTCATGTCCATCCACTTTTTATCCACCAGTCCTTTCTAGTATATATATATATATATATATATATATATATATATATATATAATAGTTTTGTCCTCATTGTAAGTATGTATATTTTCACCAAATAGTGTGCCTTAGCCCTTAGGAATAAAGGATGGTCAAATGAATAGCTTGTCATAGTTAGCGGCCGGTGTCATTTTACTAATAGCAAAGGGGGCAAATATTTGTATAAGAAATCATATGCAGGTAACAATCAAGTCTATATAATGACAAATACAACAGATTTCGACACCTACAAGCATTATGAATTGCTGTTTGGGTCAAGCTAAAGCTGAGTTTAAAATTTCATCAAAAGTAGGTAAGTAGAGACCAAGAGGTCCATGAATGAAATTAATAACCTACCTAATAACATACCATGCCTGAGCTTGAGCACCGGTATTAAAAATTACCTTAAATTTGGATAACGAAGAAGAAAAAACCAAGGAAGATGATGATAGAAAAGGACTAGGCCTCCATTAGATCATCAATAAACTCCATTAGATCATCTTTCAATTGTAGTATAAGAGTTTAAATTGAATAGAACATTACTCTGAACCGGCGCCCACAACAGATAGGTTATTTTGCAAGACTTATGAAATATTATGACCAGATACAAAGTTCGTTTACTATAAACATTTTGGACTTCTCAGGCGTTCCGCACAAACTCACAAATTGGCAAAGAGGCTATACACTTCAATGCTTACAGATGCTAGCAGCTAGAGTATCTGATTCGCAGGAACACATGATATTAATTGATGTTGGGGCCATCTCTGTTTAATTGCATCAAAAACACAAACACCAAAATTTTCCTTCACTTAAAAATTCCAACTGTTAGTGAATTTTCTGAGTTATACACCTTCTTTAAATGTATTCTACTCTTGCTAATTATAAACCTGTCATGAGTCTATGCCCAATTGTTGAAATTTTCAGGAGTTAGGCATGAACTCACTATAGAAAAAAAAGAGAGGCTATATGCTTAGTAGTTAGCCTGTCTGGTACGTGAACCTCAATAATGTTAATTAGTGGTAAGGACATCCCTGTTTTGATTAGTACTGAAAACACAAAGCCCAAAATTTTCCTCTACTTCAGGATTGTACTGAGTAGTGTCAGTCAATTATACCCCTTCTGCCTGCTAATGTCACCTTTCACGAGTCTATGTCAGGATTTCCTACCAAAAGTTCCCTCTTACTGGTACATATTAATGATAGTCCAATCAATTAGTCTAAAAGTTATTCCAGGAGCTATGGTCCCTATTGAAAAGTCACAGAATCCCGACAACGAAATGAAAACAAATAGCATATTCTTTCTTCTATGAAACAATTACCCTTAAAATGGCTCCAGGAAAAGATATCATCCTGTTTGTATATATCATTCTAAGCTAGCAAGACTATAAACATAGGCTACCCATTTGATATAAGAAAGTACATTACCTTAAATTTTTAAATGACAATCATGCCCACCAAAACAAATAAATTTGTTAAATTTTGCATGTAAAAATAACTGTATAGTCAATACTTCCTAAAAGTACATCCTCATGGGTTCCATATATAACAACTCAATGAGGTAGCACATCTCTACCCCACTTTGTTTGCATAAGATCATAAGACAACAGACTGCATAATTAGATCACTTCTTGCTTATATAAAGAGTATCTTATTTGAGCTATGACTGCAAACAAACTTTTACTTTGCGTCTAACATGGGTAGTTTTTTATATCAATACCTTATCTCCAATTGAACTTACATATCCTTCAGCTAGTCATCTAATTAGATTAACTTTTTTACGGAACCATGTGACAATAGTCACTCTCACTCACATCTTTCTGATACGACTTTTTATTCTCCGGGAAATAGATATTAATAAGCATTTATGAGTTTCTATTATTATGATGATTTTACTTTATATTAGGCAAGTATTTGACTAGGAGTTGACCTGGGGAACAGATTTCTTGTCCTACAAGTATGAAGTATCAGTCTTGGGATATTTTGGATTAAGTAGGGCTTTAGATTTTCTGTGAAGGAGGTTGAATATTGACAATAATTGCTGATTAAGGATTGCTGGGAAAACTGACCGACCTCTTGGATGCTGATTAAATCATTTGTTTATTATTTTCGTTTGTTTTAATCAGAAAAGTATCGGTCTTGTCACTTATGCCAATTATTTGGGTAAATGAGGTGAAAATGTAACGACTGCCAAAAATGTTCCATGGTTATGAGCATTAACATCCTTGTATAGCACATAAGTTACACAAGCATGCATGGCATTATATTATTCATACATAATATAATTTACAAAAAATCTAGAAAAAAAAAACTTGGCGACGTTTGTGTGGCATGTATATCACAAGTTGCAAAGTAAAGAATTTCAATTGAAAAGAATTATCATTCACTAACAAGGTCATAATGGAAACTACAAACATACCTCAGAAAACGTGTTAATGCGGGACATTCCCCACTATGGAAGATATATCCCTCTGACTTAGACTACTCCGGACTAGCATGTGCTGCTAGGATATCAAAATAGTATACAAACTACTCTAGTCTTCCTAATGTACAACTGAATCGTTTCCAGTATGTTCTTCAACATCCATTACCTCCCTTGGAAGTTTCTCTGATCTCCTTTCTTTCTCGTCCCATGCCTCATCATTCCGGAACCAATATGCAACCTTTTCTTCCCCTTTGTCATTATGTCTAACAGCAATATCCAATGACTTTTTGGCAATGGAAAATTTCATTTGCACTGTAGGTCTGTTGTTCAAGACAACATTTGCACTAATTTCCTCGGTATCAGAACCACTTCTCTTAACTCCCTGATTTACTGGAACAAACGTGTCCAATTCGGAAACATGATTGCTATGATTTTGCACCACATCTTCGTTAAGCTTAGCAGGAAGCGAAATCATAGAAACCTCCTTTTCTCCAGGCTGCAGAGGCACAGCAAGAAAAGGATTACCCGGTCGCTCCCTTTCAGTGTTTTCTCCATGTTCAACAGACACAGGAAATTCAGACTCATTATGTGCCCAAAACTGATACAATTTCCATGGTGGTGGTTCTAGAACCTTCTGTTCTTGCTCAACTTTATCAGGCCTGGTTTCAGCTTCTTCCGTAACAGCCAAAGACATGCTCGTATATGTATTCGAATCAGGAAATTTAGGTAACCAGGGGGGAATATCATCAGTTGGTGGCGTTTCACCAGCTTGCAAAAAACTTGACGTAGACTCCCGTTCTTTAACTACCGGAAAAGAAGGAACTGAATAAGCAAACCCAATTTCTTCCGACAAACTAACATACTGCGAAACCTCTTTAACAATCCCTGACTCCAACAAACAATGATCTCGATCAGATGCTCCAACAAACCCTTGTGCAATGCTCAAATCTTCCAACCCTTGAATTACATCGAACACATTACATTCTGTCCTACCAGCTAAATTAGCATAGAAACTCGACGTCTTCCCTATCTCACGAATATACTTGCAAACAGTATCAGAAAATGTATCAAGTGCAGACTGCTGAAACCCGTGAAACCCTACACTTTCACACACTTGAGCCACCGCAATCCTTGAAATTGCCTGTGCAAATTCATCGTTTTTTCTTCTCCTTTTATTTAAACTTGTATCCACTTCTCTGGAACTCTCTCCATCGCTCATATTAGCAACTTCATATCACTTCATTACAACCTCTTCAACATATAACAAAAAAACCCAAATCAAAAGCTTAAACTTTCAAACGGAAAAACCAAAACCGACTTCAAATCTTAACCTAAAAATCAAAACCCACATCAAAAGCTTAAATCTTTAGCCCTAAAATCCAAAACCCACATCAATAAATCAAATCTTTAAGCCTAAAAATCTATAAAGATTTAATCTTTAAACCTAAAAGACAAAACCCTAATTCCTAAAACCCTTAATAAACCCAATTCATTAATACCCACTAATATCTTGAGCAAAAATGATGTAATTACACCTAATTATCATTAAATTCAAATCAAATAAAACAAAAAATGAACACTTACAAGTGGTAAAGCACATTAGCCTCAGTAATTCAAATTTCTTTTGAAAAAAAAAATGAAGCAATTAATGAACACCTGCAGTTTGAATTTAAAGATTTGGGGGGAATTGAATTGATTTGATTTATGTGAATCACAAAAGGGGGGTTTTGAATTTGAATAAGAAAAAGCCCGGATCCGAAAAAGATGACCCGAGTTTTAGAGAGAGAAAATAAAGCCTTGACGAGCGAGGAGAGGGGTTTGTGTTTGGATTTATAGGAAGTGCATTTGGGTGGTGGGAAGTGTAAAAAGAAAGAGTATGTTACATAAACAGTCCCTGTAGTAGCTTAACTATATGGTTTTTGCACTTTTTTTTTTTCTTCTAGCGTTCGGAAGCATCTCAAAAGTTCCACAATTTATGGTTGATGCCGCACTCGAACTCCGACTTTTGAGCTAACTTTTGGGCCTGTTGAAGAGTGAAACTGGCACCCAAATTCTAGTCATTCTCAATGACATCATTTGCTTGGTTAAATTTTGGATGTCATATTCTTTAGTAAAAGTGAGAAAATAAGAGAAAAAAATGATGGAATTCGATAAGAAATATATTTTAGATAATTTTTGGGAGGAATAAGTGATGTTCTGATTTGATATTGTGTGGTAGTGAAAAAGCTTTTTTTCATATATGTATCATCAATGATTACTCATATCATTTGTCTAGTTGTAATTACTCATACTCATTTGCACTAACCATGTAGTCGACGATCTTTTAAATTAGTTATCGTCTATGCTTTTAGTTGTTGTATGTCAAGCATCTCATTGATGCATGACTCACCAGTGTTTTTAAAACCTGACAGCCCAGCCGACTGAACTAGTTGGACAAGGAACCGAAATGTTTAACGGTTTCAGGCTCGTCCGATGGACTGATAGTCTCAGAATATATATATATATATATATACACGAGAGAAAGGTACCCGCGCGTTGCGGCGGTGATGGAGGTGATGGCGGGGTGGTGATGTAATGGCGGTGGTGGCGGTGGCTGATGGGGTGATCTACCTGACGGGCTCCGCCCTTAGCCGTACGGGTTCCGCCCTCGGATTTAAAAATTCGTCGAAAGTATATCGAATGACCTCTCTAATGAAAGAGCATGAAATTTTAAGAACACCCATATAATTTTTATAATTTATCGATGTACGGTTTTTGAGATAAAAGATTTTGAATGCATCCGTGAGTTTTGACTGTTTGACTTTCCGGGGGCGCGCGCCCCCCTGCGTGGTTAGATTTGAGGAAAAATAAAGGGTATTATAGTTATTTTAGGTAAATATAAATTAGATAAGAGGGGCATTTTGGGGAAGTAAATGTTGAAACTTAAAATTTTAGACGAGGACTATCTACCAATATATATATATAACAAGGTCCTAAATTTCTGAAAAGGTTAATATAGCTAAAGAAGCTTTGCGTGTGGCAAGAGAAAGGCAGAAAACTTATGCAAATAAGAAAAGGAGACCGATTGAGTTTAATGTTGGTGATTTAGTGATGCTGAAAGTATCACCTTGGAAAGGAGTTATTCGATTTGGAAAGAAGGGAAAGTTGAGTCCACGTTACATTGGACCTTTTAAAGTTGTGAAACGCATTAAAGACGTGGCATATCAGTTGGAATTACCTCCAGAATTGGATGGAATTCACAACACTTTCCATGTATCCTACTTGAGGAAATGTTTAGCTGAGGAGTCAAGTGTGATTCCTATTAAAGACGTGAGTATTGACCCAATGAAGAGAATAGTAGACGAACCGGTCGCGATACTTGGAAGAAAGCAAAAGAAGTTACGCCGAAAAGTGATTGACCTCGTGTTGATAAAGTGGAAGCATAACCATGGAGAAAGCTTAACGTGGGAAACTGAAGCAGTAATGAAGGAAAAGTATCCCGAGTTGTTCCTTAATGAAGAGATTCCGGGGACGGAATCCTCTTAAGGGGGAGGTAATTGTAACATCCCAAACTTTTCTTTACTAGTTGACTAATGTCGTTAAGTCAATATTGTGTGTGTCGTTAAGTCTATTTTAGATTTAAATGTTTATATGTAGCTAATGTGTGTTATGTGTGAGGCTTGTAAGCCTAAATGTTAATGTAGTATAAATGTGTGTAATATGAAGGTTAATGTCTATGTAGTGATATTTAATGAAGGATTAATGATGTATATGGTCAATAAAGTAGTTTGTGACCAATAATGAAGGATTAGGAAGCTTAGGGGTTAGTTTTGACATGTGTGCAAAGTCAAAAACGGGTTTAGAGGTTTAATGGTTGTCATTGAGAGCCTTATGCAGATTTTTTCCTCTAAAACAAGCCCTAGTTGATCCCCTCCCTTCCCTCTCTAGTTTCTCCCTTGATCTTATTCGTTTTGGAGCCGAATCGATCGTGTATTGCTTAGATCTTGGATCTTGATCACCAAATACAGGTAATATAGGTATTCCTCAGTTGAGGATTGATTGTGTGAGTCTTATATTAGTCTTAATCCAGGCCATAAGGGTTTGGGTTGGGTTATTTGATTAAACGTTCATCAATTTGATGTTATTAGAATGATTAAATGGTTGGTTTATGATGTTAATGATTAAAGGATTATAGTATGGTTAAAGATGATGAAAGTGCAATTAAAAGGATTAATTTTAAGTCCCCAGGTTGGATTTGGGGTATGGGTTAGTATGGGATTCGTTTGATCAAAGCGTAAAAGTGTAGTTGCTGGTCTGCACCCCTGGTGCGACGCACCAAAGGGCTGGTGCGGCGCACCCACTGAGGATGTAAAGTTTCTGGAGTGTTTGTGCGACGCACAGTGTGGGAGGTGCGGCGCACCACTGGCCAGTTTGGTTTTTGGTACACCCCGTTTTGCGACGCACCAAAGGGTAGGTGCGGCGCACCTATTGATAGATAAGTTTTTCTGATGGTTTTGTGCGACGCACCAAAGGGTAGGTGCGGCGCACTCGTAGTTATTTTGAATTTCCCTGGAGGAATGGTGCGACGCACCACATGGAAGGTGCGGCGCACCACCTGCCCAGATTTTACAAAAGGTGTCGTTTAGCTTATCTTTCGATCTTATATTTGTTCTAGGTTATTGGAGACACCTAGTCATCGTTGTATTGTGCTTGTAGCTTGTTGTTAAGTATCAAGGTAAGATACACTACTTTTGTCACGCTGAGGGTTCAACAAGCAAAGGTTTCATACTTAGAACTTCCTTAACGGTAACTTATGATATATGTGGGTATCTCGGGTTACACGGGAGGCATTATGGGATATGTAGTTGACCATGAGACCTGAAATGCAGACCCTATCGTAGTGAAATGAAGTATTGCTTAATGTAGTATATTGTTATGCAGTTTATGTAGTATTACGAAGTAGCTTGTGATGCTTTGAGATGTAGTGTATGTTGTTGATTGTTGATATGTGCATGATTGTATGGCTTTGCTCAACTAGTACACTAGACTCGTTAAGTTGCCATGACACGTGCATGTTTAAGGGCCCAAAACGTAAAAGCAGTAAACGTAGAAAATGTTTAGGTAATGCAGTCACCTAAACTAAATAATGCAGGATCGAGCTCGTTAAACTTTGATGCAGGAAAGTGTTAAGCTTAACCCGTACTTGCCCTAGCCCGGCTAAGTGCGTTGACGTAGTTGTTGCTGGGGTGGCTCCTTGCAACATGGTCTTTATAATGCAGGGCGAGTAATACGAGGGGTCTGACCAACCTCCACATACGGATTACTCTTGGATTGGCTTGCCATTCCTTAACGACGCTTGATGTACTACCGTGTGGGGTTTGTCATCTAGTCGGGTGTAACTTATGTTACACATTAACGCAGTTAATAACGTAGTAAAGCAGTTAATGTAGTAAAGCAGTTAAAACGTAGTAAAGCAGTCAATGTAGAAAGCAGTTATGTGGTTAAACGTGTGTAATGAAGTAATGCAGGATAGGCACATTAGGGTGATTCATCCTAATTGATATGAAGTTGTTATGCAGTTTTGTGTGTTGTGCGTTGTGCCTAATGAGCTTGTCTAGTAATGGAGAAATGTTTTAATTGGACAAATGCTTTTAAATTAAGTGTGATCTTACTTAGCTATTCTTATAGCTAACACTTGTTTCTTTAATGTGGTTGTTCCCTCAGGTTTAGCTTGATGGACTAGTGACGCAGGACTTATGAGCTTGGGTAGATGCAATGAAGGAGCCTTAGCTACCCATAGTTGCTTATTATGGAGACTTTTGAATACATTTCATTTTGATGTCGAATTTATGTAATAATGTGTGAACGGTTGTTTAATGTTGGGCAACCGTTGGGTTTTCATTTGAACTAATGTTTGATATGGCATGTAACACCAATAAAACGTAGAAACCGAAATGTTTTTATCGGTTTGACTTTTAAAGTCTTTTCTTCCGCAATTTAACACCGTTAGGTGAAAGTTTTTTGAAAACCCATATTTTTAAATGTCGGGTGTTACAAGTTGGTATCAGAGCATTGGTTTAAGTGAACCAAAATTCGACATATGCCGTAGGATTTTGGACTTAGACCGATGAGAAGTAGGTTAGGCTTAAGTAGGATGCCTAGCTAATGAAGTGGAATGCTCTAGGACGGGTTGGGGAGTGAGTGAGAGTGTGATATAAGGCTTGTTTATTGTGTGTGATAATGTAGTTATATGTAGTAGAGCCTTAACATATGTAGTCACTCTTTAACTCTTGCTAACCGTCGTCGTTGCTTTGTAGAGTTAATGGCAAACACTAGAGCTAGTAATCAGAGAGCAGGAGGAAATGGTGATGGTGTTCCTCCTAATGGAAACGGGGCTGGAAATGAAGTAGAGCAAAGGCCACCCCGTGCACAAAATCGTCGTCTTGGTGATCCACCAACTGTCTCTGAAGTGGATAGGGCAAACCCGGTTATAGAGCAGGTTCCTAATCAAGCCCAACTACATGAAGAATTGAGAGCTATTCGAGCTCTCTTAATGAGAAATGAAGAAGAGTTAGCTCAAATGAGGGCTGAGAGAAATGCAGAAAGGATGGGGAGTGAACAAAGGGGTGAGCGTTCGGAAGGGAATTACTCTAATCCCTCCCAAAGTGCTGAACCATCCATGGCAGCCGTGGGTGCTAATGGAGTTAATAATGGAGGACATGGAGTTGTTAATGCACCTCGTGTTAATAACTTCAAATACGAAAGTTTTCAGAAATGTGGTGCTAAGGAATTTGATGGTACCCAAAATGCAGTGGGAGCTATGGAGTGGATTGAGGACATTGAGGTAGTTTTTGCATCTTGTTATTGTCCGGATGATATGAAGGTTTTGTGTGCTAGTAGGATGTTGAAGAAGAATGCCGTAATTGGTGGAGGGCTACTACAGTGTCTATGGCTCCTGAGGTACTTGCAGTTATGCCTTGGGGAACTTTTAAGGAGAAATTTCTTGAGGAGTATGTGGGAACGCGTGAGTTAAGGTTGATTGAAAAAGAGTTTAGATCGTTAGTTGCTAAACCCGGTGCAATTTCTGAATATGCACACTCGTTTATGGAGAAGTTGAAGTTTGTTGGACACTTGGTTCGAAGGCAGGAGGACCAAATTGAGGCTTATTGTGATGGTCTTCCCGCTAACTATCGTGGATTATGTAGACAACATGTGACTTTATCGGCGGCTATTAAGGAGTCAAAGAGGTTGGATGATGACTTCAAAAGTGAGAAAGTTGTGGTGAAGATTGATGACAAGAAAGCAGGGTTCAAAAGAGGGTCAAATTGGTCATCTAACTACAATAATAATAATAAGAAGTTTCGTGGGAATTCTAGCTCGAGTGGTGACAAAGATAAAAAGAAGAATGGGTCTTGGTGTGCTTTTTGCAAGAATGTTCATGAAGGTAAATGTTCCGATAAGACAAGAAGGTGTCATAAGTGTGGGAAGTCGGGACATCTTGCAACAGAATGTAGAGACAAGGTTCGTTGTTACAAGTGTCAAGAAACGGGTCATCTTATTGCCGATTGCCCACAAATGAAGATTGACGGGAAGAAAGCAGCTACTTCAGCAACAAAAGTGAGAGCCTTGCAAATGACTGTTGATGATGCTAAGAACAACGACGAAGTGGTATGTGGTACTTTCCTTGTTAATTCGAAACCTGCTTCTGTTTTATTTGATTCGGGTGCAAATAGGTCGTTTGTGTCTACTTTATTTGCTCCTAAGCTAGGAAGAGTCACTACCCCTTTAGATTGCTCGATAGAGGTGGAAATTGCTAATGGTACGGTTAGTGATATACGTGTGGGTTATGATGATTGTGACATTGAGATTGAAGGTCGTTTGTTCCCGGTCCAGTTATTGCCTACTACCTTAGCCGGTTTTGATGTAGTGATTGGTATGGATTGGTTGTCTAGAAATGAAGCTAGTATTTTATGTTCCCAAAAGATTATTCGGTTTCCTACATCCGATGGTAATGTGGTAACGGTTTATGGAGATAAGAAGAGAGGGGGAATAAAGATCATTGGTATGATGAAGGCTATTAAATGTATAAGGAAGAATAAGAATCATTTCTATGTGGCTATTAAATGTATAGAGGAAGAATAAGAATCATTTCTTGGCCTATGTTATTGAGTGAGAAAGGAGAAGCCTTCTATTGCTAATATTGATGTGGTCACTACTAGAAAAACAGCTATTTATGACCCGCAATGCGCGTCATAAATGGCTCAGATGACGCGCAAATGCGCGTCAAGGAAGGAGGGGGTCATAAATTTTCATGACCCGCATTTGGGCGTCATCCGTCTATGACGCGCACTTATGACGCGCACTTATGACACGCATTTATGACCCTTTTTTATGACGTGCGTTTTTGCGCGTCATAACCTAATTTTTTTTTTTAAAAAAATAATTTTCTTCAGTTCCTAATTTTCTATTAAATGAGAATTAAAAACCTGATAATACAAAATTAAAAACACAAATATCAAAATAACGCATTTCATATATATCAAAACAACGCGTTTAATTCAAATACAAACTCATTTACAATTCTAAAGTTCATTACACATCAAATAACTTATTTAGATGTGATTCAACAAAATCATTTACAATTCTAAAGTTAACCATTACACATCTAAATAACGTTATTTAGATGTGAAACAAACTGCACAAGACAAGTAACAGCTTAACAATTGGAAACACCCAAATTTATAACTTTAATACTCAAGCAGAACCTCTTGTATACCAAGCCTCTGTGGTATAGCAAATTTTTTAGAACATATCCCATCCTAGCCTGCAAAATATAAATAACATGTATGATCATCTCACACTAAAACTTCCATTTCATATATAACAGTAGCAACTGCAACTCGAAGTATCACATAAGATTGTGCAAAATCTAAAGCTTCTGGCTGAAAGTGTTCTAGATCAATCCTACCTGTTCAAAACATACCCATTTTGAACTGCCCAATTGTCAACTCTAATACTGCATATATGGTACAATAGGAAAAACTTGATAAAAGTAAGACATGGGCCAAACAAGTAACATAATCTGCCACAAAAGGGCACTCAACATGAAATTCATGAGTTCATCAGAGGAGCATTTGTAGGCTGTAGCACCTAAAATGGCCAAGTGACACATAATTATGCATATTCACAATTCAAGTCTTTATACTAAGCTGTTCATTTTATCTTGGTGATAAATACATAATGGCCAAGTGTATCTATCTATATCCTTCAGAGTCATATATAAGATGCAACTTCAGATTCCATACCTTATTATCTTGACCTTGAGCTGGTCTAGGGATTCGCTCAGCTTCAATGTCATACTTCAGAATTCTGAAGCACTCAAGTCGTTCCTCTAAGAAAAGGCCATATGTGCGCACCATTGGTTGTCCCATATATTGAATACAATAAAAATGAGATTAACGTGTAGTTAGCTAGTAACATAACATAGAATGGTTAGATAAACTGTATATACCTTTTACTACTACTACACACTGCTTGCATCGAATCTATCTATACACATAATAAATCAATCTAAATAAACTAAAAACAATATTAAAAACTGGAAAAAAAAAAGAGAAGCAAAAATAACTAAAAATCATACCGTCCAGTTACGGGTCTTGGCTAATCTCCTAGCTAAAGCATGTAAACAATACTGCACATCGGCTCTCGGCCTAATTGCAGACGTATACGCCAATATCTCTATACACAAAACAAACCATCAAGCGAAATGGCCAAGTGTGCATCAACTTCCTAATTTCACAAACAAACCAACCCTAATTATTATTAATATTTAATTATCATAGATAGATATAGATAGATACAACATATAATACGAAATGGCCAAGTGTGCATATTCTACTGCGCCTATATCCATATTAATATCCATATAATAATCACACAATGCCTAAATCCAAAAATTCACTCCCAAATTCTTCAGTTCCTGCAGATACTGCTTGTTATCTCATACTTCACATGCCAAAATTTCTAATATTATGATTAATTCTATAAGATACTTACACATTTTTAGTGTCTATGATATATGCGTAAAACAATGAAAATGTGCAGATCAAAATCAAGCAAACTGCAACATGCATACATGCTCATTATGTTACAAGTACAAACTAACAACAATATATGTTCAATGATAATAATGAACGCATTGAAAATAATCATATTGATATGATATGAACGCAATGGACATGCTCACTATGCTACGACCTTACTTGAACAAGATCTGTTATATGGTTCATACCTCCATATTCTTGATTCCTAAAATATTATAGAACTACATCACCATATCAGCTATATGAAACACCATTCCAATTTTATATTAGTAACATATAGCACAAGCATAACTAAAGAAATCCAATTGGGAATTGTAAAAACCTTAAGAGACCACTGATATTAAACAAAAAAGAGATACCCAGAATGAAGTCCACAGCTTGGTGTGACCAGTTCGCAATATTAGTATCATCTGGCTGCACAATAGCACACGCAGAAAGTAACAAGATGAACATAAGGCTTCGACTTACAGAGTTATAATAAGATGTATGAAGGACTGTACAAATCCAGTTAATTAGGCTACCAACACACACTTACAGAAGTAGTATCACATAGACCATGAGAACGAAAATAAGTTACTCAAAATATAATTACTTTCAAAACCAGTATCAAATAAATCACTTTCAAAATGCACATCTCGAATCTTGTCTCTGAACGAGCAGCAATCTGCTTCTTTTCGGATAAGCTGTTGTAATATAAACACTAGAAAAATCGATTGAAGAAAAATTAGGACAAATCGATTGAAGAAAAATTAGGGCAAATCGATTGTGAGACAAAATTAGGGCAAATCGATTTAGCGAGTTTCAGAACCGATTATGGCAAAAGAATAGAAGAAACGAACCTGTAACCATTGATATCCAACACAATCTGCTTCGATTTAGCGACGCTGGTGAGCGAGTAGCGTTGTGGTGGTGGTGGATCGATTGACGATGTGGTGGTGGTGGATCGATTGACGATGTGGTGGTGGTGAATCGATTGACGATGTGGTGGTGGTGAATCGATTGACCATGTGGTGGTGGTGGATTGAGATCTGAGAAGTGACGATGTGGTAATGAGATAAGAGGGTGGGTTTCAATAGATATGAGGGAGTTCAAATTTTGGCAAAAAAAAAAAAAAAATATTAAGGCAGAGATTGTAAAAAAAACATAAGTAAAACACGTTATGACCCATATGTTATGACGTTTCTGAAAACGCGTCATCCCCAACTGTAAATTTACTCGTAATGACCCTTATTTTATGACTTCTCACTTTGCGCGTCATCTATTAGCGTGGGTCATAAAAAGCGGGTCATGGATAGCCCTGTTTCTAGTAGTGGGTATCCGATTTTCCCGATGTGTTTCCCGAAGATCTTCCCGGTATTCCTCCCGACCGTGAAGTTACTTTTCAGATAGATCTTATACCCGGTGTTGCACCTGTTGCTAAAGCACCTTACCGATTAGCTCCTACAGAAATGAAAGAGTTAATGTCCCAACTTCAGGAGTTACTTGACAGAGGTTTCATACAACCTAGTTCCTCGCCTTGGGGAGCTCCGGTTCTCTTTGTTAAAAAGAAGGATGGGTCTATGCGCATGTGCATAGACTATCGTGAGTTGAATAAGCGAACGGTTAAGAATAAATATCCTCTTCCGCGAATTGATGATCTTTTTGATCAACTACATGGTGCTTCATATTTTTCAAAGATAGATTTGCGATCCGGTTATCATCAATTGAAGGTTAAGAAGGAGGATGTAGCAAAGACAGCTTTCCGGACTAGATATGGTCATTATGAGTTCTTGGTCATGCCATTTGGGTTGACTAATGCTCCAGCCGCGTTTATGGATTTAATGAATCAGGTATGCCGTCCCTTTCTAGATCATTTTGTTATTGTGTTTATTGACGATATTTTGATCTATTCTAAGTCAGAAGATGAGCACCGTGAGCACTTGAAAGCAGTTTTGGAGGTGTTGAGGGAGAAGAAGTTGTATGCCAAGTTTTCTAAATGTGAGTTTTGGCTTCGAGAGGTGCAGTTTCTTGGTCATGTTATTTCATCAGAAGGTATTAAAGTGGATCCTTCAAAGATTGAAGCTGTTTCAAAGTGGGAGCAACCAAAGACTCCTACTGAGATTAAAAGTTTTCTTGGTTTGGCTGGATATTATAGAAGGTTCATTCAGGATTTCTCCCGAATAGCCAAGCCCATGACTGAACTAACAAAGAAAGGAGTAAAGTTTGAGTGGACCGATAAGCAGGAGAATGCATTTCAAACATTGAAAAAGAATTTGTGTGAAGCTCCTATACTTGCCTTACCTGAAGGTACCGATGATTTGGTTGTGTATAGTGATGCATCTATCACGGGTTTGGGTTGTGTACTGATGCAGAGGGACAAGGTGATCGCCTATGCTTCCCGCCAGTTGAAACCACATGAGAAGAATTACCCTACCCATGATCTTGAATTGGCCGCAGTTGTATTTGCATTGAAATTGTGGAGACACTACCTTTATGGTACAAAATGCACTTTGTTTACCGATCATAAAAGTTTGCAGTATGTCTTTAATCAAAAGGAGATGAACGTGAGACAAAGGAGGTGGATGGAATTACTTAAGGATTACGATTGTGAAATCAAATACCATCCGGGAAAAGCCAATGTAGTGGCGGATGCTCTAAGTAGGAAGGTGCAAAGTTCTTCTTGTAAGTTGATGAGCATGCAAGTTCAAGCCAAGTCGGGGCTACTTGATCGAATTAAGGAAGCACAAGTGAGGGCATTGATGAAGGATAACATTGACAATGAAAGCATTGGGAAGAAGAAACGTCTTGTGATGGAGACTAATAGCCGTGGGTTCAAAACATACAAGGGTCGAATTTGGGTGCCATTGCTTGGTGGTAACCGAGAATTGATCCTTGAGGAAGCCCATAGAAGTAGATATTCAGTACATCCCGGTGTCACCAAAATGTATGCAGATTTGAAGCCGATTTATTGGTGGCCGGATATTAAAGGAGAAGTAGCTCATTTCGTAGCAAAGTGTTTGACGTGTGCAAGAGTGAAGACGGACCATCAAAAGCCGTATGGTTTGTTGCATCAATTAGAAATTCCCGAGTGGAAATGGGATCATATTACCATGGACTTTGTAACGAAGCTACCTAAAACGCCGAAAGGGAATGATATGATATGGGTGATTGTAGATAGATTGACGAAGAGTGCTCATTTTCTAGCTACCCGACAGGATGTACCTTTAACGAAGATGGCAAAGATGTACATTGATGAAGTAGTTGCGAAACATGGAGTTCCTTTATCTATTGTTTCAGATCGAGACTCGAGGTTTGTGTCAAACTTTTGGAAGGGTCTTCAACGAGAATTGGGTAGTAGAATAAATTTGAGTACCGCCTATCATCCCCAAACCGATGGGCAAAGTGAGAGAACCATTCAAACCTTGGAGGATATGTTGAGAACGTGTGTACTTGAATACGGTGGAGCATGGGATGATCATTTGAGGATGATTGAGTTTGCTTACAACAATAGTCACCATGCAAGCATTGGAATGCCACCATTTGAGATGTTATATGGAAGAAGGTGTAGGACTCCAAGTTGTTGGATGGAGCCCGGTGAAAAGCAGTTGACCGTTCCTGAAATTATTGAAATTACCTCTGAAAAGGTTAATATAGCTAAAGAAGCTTTGCGTGTGGCAAGAGAAAGGCAGAAAACTTATGCAGATAAGAAAAGGAGACCGATTGAGTTTAATGTTGGTGATTTAGTGATGCTGAAAGTATCACCTTGGAAAGGAGTTATTCGATTTGGAAAGAAGGAAAGTTGAGTCCACGTTTCATTGGACCTTTTAAAGTTGTGAAACACATTAAAGACGTGGCATATCAGTTGGAATTACCTCCAGAATTGGATGGAATTCACAACACTTTCCATGTATCCTACTTGAGGAAATGTTTAGCTGAGGAGTCAAGTGTGATTCCTATTAAGACGTGAGTATTGACCCAATGAAGAGAATAGTAGACGAACCGGTCGCGATACTTGGAAGAAAGCAAAGAAGTTACGCCGAAAAGTGATTGACCTCGTGTTGATAAAGTGGAAGCATAACCATGGAGAAAGCTTAACGTGGGAAACTGAAGCAGTAATGAAGGAAAAATATCCCGAGTTGTTCCTTAATGAAGAGATTCCGGGGACGGAATCCTCTTAAGGGGGAGGTAATTGTAACATCCCAAACTTTTCTTTACTAGTTGACTAATGCCGTTAAGTCAATATTGTGTGTGTCGTTAAGTCTATTTTAGATTTAATGTTTATATGTAGCTAATGTGTGTTATGTGTGAGGCTTGTAAGTTTCTGGAGTGTTTGTGCGACGCACAGTGTGGGAGGTGCGGCGCACCACTGGCCAGTTTGGTTTTTGGTACACCCCGTTTTGCGACGCACCAAAGGGTAGGTGCGGCGCACCTATTGATAGATAAGTTTTTCTGATGGTTTTGTGCGACGCACCAAAGGGTAGGTGCGGCGCACTCGTAGTTATTTTGAATTTCTCTGGAGGAATGGTGCGACGCACCACATGGAAGGTGCGGCGCACCACCTGCCCAGATTTTACAAAAGGTGTCGTTTAGCTTATCTTTCGATCTTATATTTGTTCTAGGTTATTGGAGACACCTAGTCATCGTTGTATTGTGCTTGTAGCTTGTTGTTAAGCTGTATCAAGGTAAGATACACTACTTTTGTCACGCTGAGGGTTCAACAAGCAAAGGTTTCATACTTATAACTTCCTTAACGGTAACTTATGATATATGTGGGTATCTCGGGTTACACGGGAGGCATTATTGGATATGTAGTTGACCATGAGACCTGAAATGCAGACCCTATCGTAGTGAAATGAAGTATTGCTTAATGTAGTATATTGTTATGCAGTTTATGTAGTATTACGAAGTAGCTTGTGATGCTTTGAGATGTAGTGTATGTTGTTGATTGTTGATATGTGCATGATTGTATGGCTTGCTCAACTAGTACACTAGACTCGTTAAGTTGCCATGACACGTGCACGTTTAAGGGCCCAAAACGTAAAAGCAGTAAACGTAGAAAATGTTTAGGTAATGCAGTCACCTAAACTAAATAATGCAGGATCGAGCTCGTTAAACTTTGATGCAGGAAAGTGTTAAGCTTAACCCGTACTTGCCCTAGCCCGGCTAAGTGCGTTGACGTAGTTGTTGCTGGGGTGGCTCCTTGCAACATGGTCTTTATAATGCAGGGCGAGTAATACGAGGGGTCTGACCAACCTCCACATACGGATTACTCTTGGATTGGCTTGCCATTCCTTAACGACGCTTGATGTACGACCGTGTGGGGTTTGTCATCTAGTCGGGTGTAACTTATGTTACACATTAACGCAGTTAATAACGTAGTAAAGCAGTTAAAGTAGTAAAGCAGTTAAAACGTAGTAAAGCAGTCAATGTAGAAAGCAGTTATGTGGTTAACGTGTGTAATGAAGTAATGCAGGATAGGCACATTTAGGGTGATTCATCCTAATTGATATGAAGTTGTTATGCAGTTTTGTGTGTTGTGCGTTGTGCCTAATGAGCTTGTCTAGTAATGGAGAAATGTTTTAATTGGACAAATGCTTTTAAATTAAGTGTGATCTTACTTAGCTATTCTTATAGCTAACACTTGTTTCTTTAATGTGGTTGTTCCCTCAGATTTAGCTTGATGGACTAGTGACGCAGGACTTATGAGCTTGGGTAGATGCAATGAAGGAGCCTTAGCTACCCATAGTTGCTTATTATGGAGACTTTTGAATACATTTCATTTTGATGTCGAATTTATGTAATAATGTGTGAACGGTTGTTTAATGTTGGGCAACCGTTGGGTTTTCATTTGAACTAATGTTTGATATGGCATGTAACACCAATAAAACGTAGAAACCGAAATGTTTTATCGGTTTGACTTTTAAAGTCTTTTCTTCCGCAATTTAACACCGTTAGGTGAAAGTTTTTGAAAACCCATATTTTTAAATGTCGGGTGTTACAAATATACCCTTTTTAATTATCATAATATACCATATTAATAATAATAATAATAATAATAATAATAATAATAATAATAACAAAATAGATTGTTCAAACCTTACATTCCCTACTTTACAAATTGTGATATTATATTATTTACTAGCTTTGTTAATCATTAATTTGCGTCAATCTATCTTTTAGTAATTTTTCAAGTATGTCGGAAACAACAACAACTAACCCAAGCTCATCCTCCTTCATCAACTACAGGTCTGTTAACTTTTTTTTCTTAATTCCTAAATTTTATATTATACTTTTTGAAAATTTTTATTATTCTACACCTTTCGTTTTATATCGAATTTTTTTATTAAATTATCAGTTTATATCGGATTTTTATCATATAACGTAATAAATATTGGTTATACGTATTTAATTTTACATTGTTAGTATCTTATGATATTTAGATAAAATATATTACCGACATTTATACGGTGCCTACAATAATCAAGAAAATAAAAGATTGTAAAAATAGCAATATCACCATTTTTAACATCTTTTATCAATATTTGTTAAATTAAGATATTATAAAAATAACTTTATTATTTTACAAATTACGAGATCTCATATATAGATTATATTATATTTATATATTTATTTTGGATCTACTGTTTTTAAAATCTATACATAAAGAATAAACAAAAAATATATGTTTGTTAAACTACCATAAATAACCCACCCATTGATTAAATATCATACAATTTTATTTATTTTGCAAGAAGTTACAATGAGTACATATTGATATTAATTAAAAAAATTTAATAAAAAATCAATGATTTTTAATAAAAAGTTTCAATTATATTTTCATTTTATATTTTCATCGTCAATCAAAGAGATGACAATTCACATAAAGGACCATCAACGCTTGAAAATCGGCTGAGTACTTTGTATCTTTTATTTTCATGTTTAACCAATCCCAATGTTGATTCCAATAACCAGAAGTAGATAAAGCACCTTAAGACCTTTACACAATCATAAGTCTCAGGTTGTTTATCCTAGCTGACTTCTACACCCAACTTTGTCTTCTATCTTTGTTTATCATCAACTTAAATCAAATGCTATAATCTATATTAATGCATTTTGAAGAATCATTTCTTAAGGTTATTACATCAATACATGTGAATAATGGGTCAGCTTAGACATCTAAGTTGATCTAACTTAAATGAACATAAGTGACTCAGTTTATTACTAAAGATTTAAACATTCCTTTACACTATTTGTTATCAATAAACCTAATCAATTACATTATGACTCAACATGTATATCATACTAAAAAACTTCGAAACATATTGAAAATACGATACTTTCTTTTTACCCAAAAAGTAATTTTAATATGTTTCTTCTCAAAAACATCGATATCATCACAAACCCACTTTTCATATGTTTTGTTTCTCATATATTTTACATATTTTTATATTATATTATATATACATATATACATGGGTCTAAATTGATATTATCGATGCCCTACCTTATTAGATAAACAAGTAAAATAATAAATTCAAATATTCAAAAGAAAGTCATATCTTAATGTTATACATACTTTTAAAGTTTTACTCCGTAATTAACTATATATTTCTCTCGCGTATTACGCGGGAAAATAATCTAGTTTGCTTTATAATATAGTATAAATATATCAAAGGTGAATATCAAAATAATAAATACAAAACAGGTGAAATATAACAAAACATGAACAAAACAAATTTAAAAGAAAAACCCTTTTGTAATAGAAAAATAAGTCATAATCAAACTACAATTGACAACAAACTAAATTAAAAGAGATGAAAAATAACAATAACATAACAATTCAATATTAAATAATAAACAAAAACGAACAAAAAACCAAAAATAAATTCAAAGTGATATAAAAAAACTGTATTTTTTTGGGAAATTTACTGAACTTGATTTATTTATTAAAGATAGAGAGGAGAGGAATAATATGAATAAGAATGATTAATAAAAATTTAGGTTGTATATATAATAATTTATATTTGTAGAGAGAGTTTTAAAGATATTATATATCTTTAAAATTTAAAAAGATTTGTTTTGATTGAAAAAGATTTATGATAGAGTTTTAAATATAATTATCTATTTAATAAGCAAATAAAAAATTTTAAAAAATCTAGAAAAAATGAGAGAACTCTATAGTAATTAGGAGAGAGTTTTAGTCCTAAAAAGAGCTTTAAGGGGTGTCAAGTGTACCCTCAATCTCTTCTTTTAGTCATAAGATAGATAGATTATCCTTTTGTTGTGCATCCTTTTTTTCCAATTGCTCTACGTCCATATAATTGCCTTTTGGTTTGGTTAGTTTTATATTTCTAGTAATAAAATACTTTGCTAGTTTGCTATGTGGTTTGTATTACATTTTTTTTACGAATACTATGTTTAAGTCCCCTTAACTCGAGTTCCTGGCTCCGCCTCCGTAGCCCGGTTCTGAAAATATTATGACTCATGTCTCATGGTGATCTAGCTTGTGGATGTAATGATTTTAGATTCTGAAAAAAAAATATATACAGAGTTAGAGACTATTTTAGGCGAATTTGTTTTACTGACTGGCCAAACAAAAATCTAGCCCATACTAGCAGGCCCATTCTAATTTGGCTACTTAAAACCTCAAAGACTGTCAAGGTATGATAGCATATTAGCATGGATCCAGTTCCAATCTTCAGATAGGTCAATTAAAAGGAAATATTTGGACCGGTCCATGAAAGGAAAGACTTTTCACTTTTTCAGTTCACAACTTCACAATGTTAAAGACACACAACACCATATGGTTATTCGAAGTATATATAGTACTACTGGTTTTTAAGAGAACTATGTAACATGTAGAAAAATGGTAATTTATCCTTGACTTACAATAATTTGCCCACAAAGTTCTAAGCATAGTATAATATACATATAAGCCATGACATTTATTGCCCGGTAAATGATGTTCTAACAAACTAATAAAGATAATTAAGGAAAAGGGTAATAAATAAGTAAAAGAATAAAGGTTTTGCTAAACGAAGCTATAAGAGCTTTTGTAAGGTGCATTAAATAGTTGTATACTTAACATAAAATTCAGGGGTAAGTTTTTGATATGAAAATATACATTTTTTTTATGCATGTTAAGTGAAACCCTAATTAAGGGCTTCATTTAGCATTTTCCAAAGAATAATACTAACAATTTTCGGTAATAGCTAGCCAATATGAGATTAATTAGCTTACATTATAAATTAAGGTTTTTGTTTCTTGGGAGAAACCAGGGTTCAATCCAGGTATACTGGTGCTTTATGGTATGTATTGAAGTAGTATAAGAGTAAACTATACGGAGTATTTGTTAAAAAAAAACAACAATAGTAATTAATAAATTAAAGGAGTAAAATGAAGCAATATATAGTAGAAAGCTAATTTTACATGATGAAGTACATTAATTACTAGAGTTGTACCCTTGAGTAGATTTATGAATTTATGTTGTGGAAAAAGGTTATGGCATTGTGAATTTTAATCTTGGAAGTACTCTACCCAATTAATTAAAGTCACGTACATATGAGTATCAAAATTTTGATCAATATTATTAAAGTAAATATGTGTATGAAATCTTTCTGGCATATATGAGTAGTAGTACTGCAAACTGCATATGCAGTCTGAGTGTTTAATTTGTTGTGTCTCTTTCTAGCTCTTTTATTGTAGTACGTACGTAGAGAAGTAAGTAAGAGTTGGAAAAAGTCCATATATTTAATCTTGAATAACAGTGACAGTCATTTACAAACCCCATCCAACAGAAAGGTAAAAAATACTAGTAAATCTGTCCCTGTCCAAAATTATGTATGATTATTATTTATTAAGCTTGAATTAATTAGGCCGGCGTAATAATAAAAGATTTGGATGAGTGTAGGTGTGTAAATTGCGTTTGTGTGTGTTTAAATAGTTGGGAGAGATGAAATTAGAGCGAAAAAGCTAGAGATGGGAATAGATTAGAGATCGAAAATGAGTTTGTAATAAATGTAAATGGTTAGAATTATAAAAGTGTTTTTACTCACTTATTAAACAAATATAAGATCATTAAATATCCTAGTAAATATCAATCACTAATTAAACAATAATGTTTGATAGATCATTGATATATTAATTAATGTTTGATGCTTATATATTTATTAATGTTTGATGCTTATATATGTATTAGTTTGCTGATCATATTCCTCCAATTCCTATATATATATATTCTTAACTATTTTAGACAGATATATACTTGAGCATGCCCAGTAGTAGTACTTTTGTGCGATCTATGTTTCCACATCCATGGGCAAAGCGTGGTCATTGAATTGTCTCACAAAAAGCAATTATGCCTTTTTTTTCCCAATCTCTGTGTCATTCATTCCTCATCCTTCCATTACAACAGTAAGTTATTTCTTTTGTAAATATCAATTACCCATCCCAATGCCATCTCTTTTAATTTATCACGACATTTATTTTGTACGTACCTATTTCATGATAATAAATGGTCATGTCATTTTTTATTATTTTTTGTTGATAAAAGACTTAAAAGTTATAAGCCTTCGCTTCAAGTAATAATGACTTCAATAATGAAAAGTTTATGAGTTTAAGTCCAGCTCATATGTGAAAATACTAGGAGCCAGGGCCGGCTCAGAGGGTGTGCAAGAGGTGCCACCGAGCCGGGCCCACCTGAGATGTCGAAGGGAAAATACTTGTAGATGTTGTTGAAGCTTTAATGGAGGTGGGGTGAAATTGCAGATTCAAAGGAAGAAGAAGAAGAAGAAGACAGATCTATACGGTGTATTCTTTTATTTATAGTGAACATTTGACACAACAACCCCCTATACTTATGCATGTTTACAGCTTAAACCTCTTGCTATATAACTTAACCATTCTTGAATATGTAGTTTAGTTTCCATTCTTTTTTTAACACACTAATAAAGTCTTTTCAAATTTTTATATAATGAAATTGTTTTAAAATTCTTTCTTTTTCTAATATATATATTTTCATTAAGAACAATAGTCTAGTATTTAATTACTGAGCTTTAGGTTTATAAAACTAATCGTTACAATTTCTTTTCAAAGTTTGTTAAAGAATTTCAAGAAAAACTTTAAATCATATAAGATACATCCGGTTAAGGTCTTTTCAATAAAAAAAAACTTGTATAATACATTCAATAGAAAAAACTTGTATAATACATTCAATTAACGGAGTTGCGAAAATCATATTTTGTTTTGAATGTCAAAATCGTAATCGTCGTAATATTATGTTTTTATATTATTATCATTGACTTATTATTTTAGAGGCCCATTTTTAATCTCGAGCCGGGCCATGAAATTTTTTTAAATTCTCAAAGACGGCACTGCGAGGAGCGAGGTTTTCTTTTACCTATGGCTGAGTTTCCTCCTGTAGGTAGTGGAGATCGATGATTGGATGGCCTAGTGGCTTTGTCAGTGATCTCAATTTACCATCTAGAAAAAAAGTCTAAAAAAACTTAAGCATATATTTGAAAGTTTGAGGGTGTAAATTGTGAACTTCAGATCCTTGTTGTACCAAAGGCAGAGTTGATCAGGTCGATCCATTGCTCCATGCAAATCCTGCATACAGCGAGAGCAAAGTGTTGGTCTGTTAATTTTTAAAGAAGAGATCGAGAAGCATCTGTACGTAAATCGGTCCCCTCTTTAACTCTCTCTCTCTCTCTCAACTACAATACAAAAAGTTGGTACCGGGGCCAATCCCTCCCTAAAGTTGCTTTCATACAGATCTAATGAATTTCTTAATTTTTTTCAAATACTTTTCTATTATTATCCAACTAGAAGAAGTGAATATTTTAAGTCTTTCATTCTGATATCTCATGTAATTTTTAAACATATATGGAATGGAATGACTTGTTCTTCCAATATTATTGTTTGTTAATTAATTAGTGTGTACATATATGGTATCAATTTAACTAATAGGCCGGACATTGTAGTTGTGATTATAAAAATCTCATTAAGAAATGTAATTATAATTGTACTCGTTGTATGTAGTTCAACGAGCATATATATGTTGATCTATTGATCGATTAATATTATAATATATAGTTGAGGTTCAAATAAACACTTGAAAACATGTCATGCATCGCTAAAGTGGAATTAACGAACATGTTACTGAATCAGTACAAGACAACCAAGATTGGCCAGCATGTGTTGACAAATTACTCGGTGACCCCTTGCAACCTCTTAAAATATTGGGCGGTAAAGGTTGAAGTGAAATGTGGGTGACATAAAGGCTTTTACAAGATAGTACATGAAGGACAACAAAAGTAGCATGAACAATAATTGTTTCGAGCCTTGTACATGACGGTCTGTTTTTGTGAAGGTTACGATGGAAGCAATGAATACTTAAGTACAATTTCACAGGATGAGTGACACGTAGAATCCGTTCCCAACCTACAAAAAAATATTTTTATATATATTACCCATATGATTTTGTCTAATTTTTCTTAATATCTTCTTGTCAAACTTGAAAAATAGATAAACCCTTGTATAAATATAATTAAAGTTGTCTTTTAGCTATCTTGAAATTTCTTTGTTTACTCATATATGTTGGCACTAAAAGAAAAATTGAATGTAGCCACGACAATGTTGTGACAAACGTCGTGGCCAAATATTTTTCGAATTTATCTTTTTTTTAAAACGAAAAATATTTAGCCACGACAATGTTGTAACAAACGTCGTGGCCAAATATTTTTCGAATTTATCTTTTTTTTAAAACGAAAAATATTTAGCCACGACAATGTTGTAACAAACGTCGTGGCCAAATATTTTTCGAATTTATCTTTTTTTTAAAACGAAAAATATTTAGCCACGACAATGTTGTAACAAACGTCGTGGCCAAATATTTTTCGAATTTATCTTTTTTTTAAAACGAAAAATATTTAGCCACGACAATGTTGTAACAAACGTCGTGGCCAAATATTTTTCGAATTTATCTTTTTTTTAAAACGAAAAATATTTAGCCACGACAATGTTGTAACAAACGTCGTGGCCAAATATTTTTCGAATTTATCTTTTTTTTAAAACGAAAAATATTTAGCCACGACAATGTTGTAACAAACGTCGTGGCCAAATATTTTCCGAATTTATCTTTTTTTTAAAACGAAAAATATTTAGCCACGACAATGACAAAGTCGTGGCCAAATATTTTTCGAATTTATCTTTTTTTTAAAACGAAAAATATTTAGCCACGACAATGTTGTAACAAACGTCGTGGCCAAATATTTTTCGAATTTATCTTTTTTTTAAAACGAAAAATATTTAGCCACGACAATGTTGTAACAAACGTCGTGGCCAAATATTTTCCGAATTTATCTTTTTTTTAAAACGAAAAATATTTAGCCACGACAATGTTGTAAAAGTCGTCCAAATATTTTTCGAATTTATTTTCGAATTAAATAAATAAGCAAAATTGAAAATTATTTGCGTGGCAAAATAATTTTTCTTTGTTTTCTTTTTATTTCATTTCCGCGCCAACGTAAAAAAAATCCCGCCAATTGTTTAGTCACGACTTTAGCCACGACAAGACAATGTCGTGGCCAAATAAAATTTAATTTTCCTATATTTTCTAGTTCGAAAATAAAATGAAATTTGCCGATAAATTCTAAACTCTTTGTTCCCTCCACACCAAAAGTTCCCGCCAAATATTTGGCCACGACATTTGCCACGACTTAGCCACGACAATGTTGTGACAAACGTCGTGGCCAAATATTTTTCGAATTTATCTTTTTTTTAAAACGAAAAATATTTAGCCACGACAATGTTGTAACAAACGTCGTGGCCAAATATTTTCCGATTTTCTTTACCATTTATTTCTTACGAGCGTGGGACCCATTTTTTGTCGTGGCTAATTTCGTGGCCAAAAGATTAGGATTCACTCATATGGCGACGACTTTTTGTCGTGGCCAAAACCTTTGGCCGCGACATTTGTGTCATTTGGCCACGACTTTCGTCGTGGCTAAATCCAATTTTTCTTGTAGTGTAGTTCCTTCACGTTCATTTATGTTCTTTACGAACAAAATTGAAAAGAGTCAAAGACCAAAAAAAAAATGTTTCTTACGAATGAAAACGAAAACATCGTTTTACTTATAAGCAAACACTAGCTATTCGTATTTGTTCACGTCCCTAACCAAACATTTGAAAATATAATGTCACGATCGAGAGTAATCCAAGCATCATATATATTCTAACAAAGCACATGGTCACATGGAGAAAAATATATGTTAAGATAATCCATAATCAAAAGGAGCCACACCTTTAAACAATACGCTCGATCCGTAAAATCTTTAATGCCAAAATATCACAAAGGCCATTCTTTTGTAACTTCCGATAAAGCACGACCCACAACTTTTCAATAAGTGCAGAATGGTCCCCCAAATATCATTAACCTTTTTAATCTTACTTCAAACATTTTACCAAACCCTAGCTAGATTACTACATGTTTTTCATGGCCAAGTAAATCCAAATCCTTAACCCTAATAACTTATGCATAACACCATCTTAATTAATTAATAATGGTAAAAACTCCATGGATATGTTCCTCACCGTGGCACCTTATCAGCCTTTGCTTTATCTCTTTACTTTTTTACTTAATTCCATTTGCCATGTTTCTTTTCATGTCGCCAGCATTCCCTGGCAAAAGTTTATCCATCTCTTCTCCATTGACCAATATTATCAATTAAGCTATATATCCATCTAGGGTTTACTCTCCAGCAATAATGACAAGTGATATTTAAGAGTTTCTTGCTTCAATTTCCAGTTGATCTTGCTTCAAGTACGAGATATCTATCGTCAAGTAAGTTCAAGCGATTTGTTTTTTGTTAATTTTCATTCAAATGCTTTTTAGATATATCTTATATTTGTGTTATTGTCTTCGAATGACTACTACATAACTTCATATTAGCAGATCTAGCTACGTATACATGTAGTGGAAACTTGTGTGATTTATGTTTTTAATTTGATAAGAATTTTGAGGAATTCTCTAGCAGATATCTTTTTTCTTTTTTTTAACGGCAGAAATTTTAGTAAATATATACCGTCTAGTAAGATGCTAGAGGCGAAAGAATACAAAAAGCTGATATTTCTTATTTATGTGTACTGTTAATTTGTGTATGTGTGATCGTTTGAACGGATGATTGATCTTGTTTTAGTTTGGATCTGATCTTTTCTTTTTCAAAGTGTAGCCAAATTTTCGACAACTATGAGTACTGATGAGCTAAGATGAATAATTCAAATTTAAGAGACACGTCCGATCTTACACCAAAGGAAGAAGGCACAAATTGTGGTAACAAGATCAACCCTAGTAAGCCGAACTATTCCACTACATCGTGGACAAAGTTGAAAGATCCTAGAATCGTGCGAGTATCAAGATCTTTTGGTGGGAAAGACCGACATAGTAAAGTTTGTACAGTGAGAGGGTTAAGAGATAGACGAGTAAGGCTATCTGTCCCAACCGCTATTCAATTATATGATCTTCAAGACCGGCTAGGACTTAACCAACCTAGTAAAGTTGTTGACTGGTTACTTGATGTTGCCAAGAATGAAATTGATGAACTTCCCCCTCTTCAAATGCCACCGGGCAATTTTGCTCAAAGTTTTCAATCCATGATCGCTGCTGCTTCTCAATCTCAAAATATTGAAGGGCCCGGGAAATCAATTGCGAATGGGATCAATTGGGATAATTATTGGAATGCCATTAAATCGAAAGAGAAAGAACAACATTCTTTGGCTCAATCAAATATGCTCAACAATGTTGATCAGCCAAATGGTTCTTTCCTCAAATTGAACCCTTCAAATTTGTCTTTATCACAATTCGGTAGCTATGAATCAATGGCACTTGACAACACAAGTCATCATAACTTCAACATTAACTTGCCGGGGTCTCAATATCTCGTATACCCACCACCGTCTCATGATGATCATAACTCGAGACACCAATTTGATCCAAAGCAACTAAACTTTGAGATGTTGAGCTCTACTTCGTCGACTTCAAGCTCACATAACCCCTTGTCGTCTTCACCTTTATATTCAATAAACCAAGGTATGATGATCAGGCCTTTTCATATAAATATGAACCCCAAAGTGCCTTTTCCTTCTGAAGAAAATGAAGAAGATTAAAGTGCATTACTCAAACACTCTTTTATTATAGTTTGCATAAAACATGTGTGTACTTTGGCTAATAAGACGACCCTTCCAGGTATGTTTACAGTTTGGTTTAATTTGTTTCTATATATATTCATTGATATTTAAATGAATACGTACCTCTGCAACGTAAAAGGCTGCAGCTTGTACTTTTGATTGTAAGAATTATTGATTTTTTGGCTAATTTTGAAAGCTAGTAATATGGTTTTTGTTCAAGTACGTACGTATATATATATAAACTCTTATATATTTCATACGGAGTAGTACGTATTTATTGGCCATTCAAACTATTGCTCCCTCGACTCTTGAACCATATATAGTTAGAGACTTAGAGGGTATTTGGTTTTACTCATTTGCACTGTTTATTGCGTTTAAAATTAGCACTAATCTTCATGCTTAAAAATAAGGGTTAAATTTTTTTAAAACTAATCAACTCTACAGAATATTTATTGTATGTTTTCAAATTTTTTGTTATTGAATGTATTTAGCTATATATGACAACCATATATCAGCTAGCACATCGAGTGTTTTGTTGTCAGTATGTAAGTTTTTTATTTGTCACATACATTTCATAACAAAAATTTGAAATATATGAAAGTTTGATACTTCGAATAAATAGACTTCTAGCTTAATACACATGATAAACATATGCATATATATACCTTTATACCGTGGTTAATTACATTTACTAAAGCCTTATTACACATGATAAACATATGCATATACCTTTATACCGTGGTTAAATTACATTTAATTACAAACCCTTAACCCTAAAAGTAACTGTTTTTCTTCTTCTGGTGCACATCGATACTTTTTAAATTCAAAATATGCAATATGCCGTATATATACTACTCGTAATTTGCATAAACTCCCAAAGGCTTTTTAGTGTTTAAAATAAGTCTTTATATACTTTATACCATAATTTACCAAGCTTTGTTATTAAGTTGGTACTTATTTTTAATTTATAACAGAAAGAGTCAAGAGACGACCAACTAACCATGTTTGTGTTTGTATGTAAATTATGATATCCAAAAAGTAGTTTAATGAGAGAGACAAGTGCTACTGCATGTCTACTATTATAATATTAGGTAGCTAGCTAGCTCCAAAAGTTGCTAGAAACAGAAGGAGCAGCAAAGATTAAAGATGCTATATAGTACAGTACCTTTAATATACTACTGGAAGGAATTCAAGTTTTAGTTTACACTTTGATCAGAGAGACGGAAGATCCCATCCAAACTGTTTTTGGTTTTTTATTTTTCTTTGAACGGCAAATTTGGGCTCAGCAGCATGCCTCTTTATATACCCAACTCCAATTCCAGAGGAAACTAGCAGCATGCCTCTTTATATACCCAACTCCAATTCCAGAGGAAACTCATAATGGGAAAACCCATGTCTCCATTTCTGGGAGCATTTTGCTCACACCAGGATTTGAACCTAAGACCTCTCAGTCTCAGGCTCCACCATATACCAATCCATCTATTGGTAAACTGTTTTTGGTTTTACTTCATGGGTTTTAATATCAAGTTATCATGCATTTCGTTATAATTAAAATAAAAATAATAAGAACAAAATGGGAGCTTTAAAATTAATCATCAAAGGAATATATGCAAATGAGTATTTTGCTATGTAGCATAAAATATAGAATATGGGTAATGATACTTATACGATAATTTTTTATATTTATATTGATACTGTACATTGAACTGTTATACGGTATGCATAATTTATAGTATATTGTCATAGATTTATCAAAAACTGTGATACGAATATCACTACCCATTCGACACGACGTAATTTGTAATTACTTTCATAAATTTGACATCATCTCAACCCAATTTTTAGTTTTATTTAACAAGTAGCATCATCGTAACACTAAAAATAACACGAAGAAAATTACACGCCGATCGTGCATGTGGTTTTCCAAAACTTCATTAATCGTGCCTAGCTTTTAAGAACTACCTCGTTGGCCGATTATGCTGCTTCAATTTAACTTCAACAATAGTTTTCTAAGTTGCTCACGTGCAAAACATGTGAGGACATATTGAATTTTTACTTTTATATATTGTACATCTTATGCAACATCACCTCGAATTTTATTTAAAAAACACCCACAAACCCTAGTACTTATAACTATATAAAAAAAAATAACACCATCATTAGCAAGCCTTTATTGTTGTCAGTTAGTCCAACGATTAGATTAGGGATTAGTTGAAAGGACTTAAGTTTTAATTTAAGTCGACAGAAAGCAAGAAGTCCTTCAATAATCCTTATTCATCAGTAATCACAGTCAACATTAAGTATCTAATTAACTTATAAGCAATCATCAGCGACCAAAGTTCTTCAACATGTGAAAATATTTAAGTTTGACCAAAGACACTCAATTTTGTTAGTCAAAATAATATATCGAGAAGAGAAAAGAGAAAACCGCCCACACAAAAGTGTCACTTGTTAAAAAAACAAGTCAACTAGTGACATGACAATGTCCATTTTGGGAATGGACAATATGTGTAAGAGTTGGTATACATTTTTTATCTTTCACCAAAATCGATATAAAACAGTTGACTAGTAGTTAAAATTGAAGCCGCTAATGTTCACGTACATTACTTCACCAATTGAACTTGACAACTAAAAGAATGCCAACCTCCTCGACCGCGTGGATCGGGACAAGCATGTCCATAAAAAACAACGATTGAAGCAATAAAGGGTGTCGATTTCTTGAGCATTTTGGGAGTTGTAGATTTAAGACCAATGAAATTAATTTGAGGCAATTGTAAATGAGAGTAGTAATATTGCAAAAACAACCAAACACATGAGATTATAAGAAGGAAATTGTTTGGTCACTCAAAATCTCATACGGAGTGTTAGTTTGAAAAGCAATTAAAGGTTAATCAGATACGAAGTAGTGGGAATACAATAAGCAATAGGATGATTAGCTTTAAAGTTTAAAGAATAAAACTCGCGCAGATTCAAGAAGATGTCAGTGTTTTCATTTTATAACACCATTTGGGAGGAGTGGCATTGCAAAATGTTTGATGAGATATACAAATAGACAGAAGCTAGATTGAAATGGAAATGAGGGAAATGAAGCACATTAATTATGTTTGCATTTAAATGAACATAACCAGTGTGATGAACTCTAGCTTTGTGACCAATTGACGTGCAGATATAAAAATTGTTTATGAACAACTGTATAATCAAGAAACATGTGCACATATATATGATCAGTGGCTCCGCTATCAATAACCCATTGAAATCGAAAGCAGGTAGATATGAAACAATATCTCTTACCGGCCATCAAAGAAATAGAAAGATCAGTGCAAGTACGTACTAATTTGAGGAGTCAAACGGTATATTGAGAAAGTAATGCAATCAATTAACTAAGATAGTAATATGTTGAGTAAATGCAAATATACTCAACGATATGACCCAAGCATTGGGTGTTCCCTTGGAACAAGTTCGCTCCTATTAAAGCCAATGTTCTAGGATGGAGAATTGAAATGGAGCGCATACCAACATATGATCAGCTCATCAACAAGAACATCCCCATTACATCTTCAATCTGCTCCTTATGCAATCTCCAAAATGAGTCAACTGAACACCTGTTCATTTTCGCCAACATCCTCTGGAGTTACATTCAATCTTGGTGCAAAACAAACAGCCCAAAGCCTACGAATCTAAAGCATCTCCTGAAACCCCAGTTTCCCCGGGCACAACCCCACGAAAGCAGAGACTTATACACCTTATCCATCTCGCATACTACTGGACGATTTGGAAATGCAGGAATGATTGTATATTCTCTGGAAAACAGCCCTCTACACGGTTCGCAATAAGAGACCTCAAAGGCACGGGCATTCAATGGTTATCGAATAGATCGACCTCCCTAGGAATCACCTCGCCCCAGTGGAGTAGTTTCAGTTTGTAACTCTTACTTTTATACGTTTCTCTAACCATTGTATGCTTCTCCTAGCTTCTCGCTAGAGTTCATATCAATAAAATTTCGTTTTTAATGTTCAAAAAAAAATAAATTAATAGTTTCAGATGGAACATAGTGCATATTAATTACTTCCTTTCTCTAGCTATTAGCCAGATTTACTTTAGTACACATGTCAATGCAATAACCCCAAACTCAACAATTTGTAGAGAAAAACTTGGATCTTCTGCCAGTGGGAGCTAAGCCAAAGATAAAACCTTGAATTTAATGGTAATGTTGCTCCCCTTTGGATATAAATTGGAATCCATTTTCGATTAGAAAAACTTGACAAAACTTTTGTGTTAGCAGCTCATTTTGGTCACGATAATTGTCTTGTCATTTAACTTTTGAGTGCCAAATCCAAAATAAGATAGTGTTTTGAATTCATCATGATTAAGCTTTATATAGTGAAACCAATATATATTATCAAACTAAAACGACTCGACAATTGTATATTGACACCACCATTATTCAACCATTGCCAAAATTATATATATATATATCCCCATCCATGCAACTTAACGGGTAATGATATCATAAATCCAAGAATGACGTTGGTACAATAAGTAAACATTTACGGAGCAGCAACGAAACACAAAAAATATTGCCCAATATATAAGAAAAAACTGAAATGAACCGAGAAAATGTATTTAAGCCCCAATTTATTTAACCGAGAAAGTAGCTCATCTAAGGAATCAAGTAACCAACTGTACGTTCTCAGTTAAGGAAAAGAAAGAGACAGAAAAAAAAATTCGGCTCAAACCGAGGAACAGAAGCAAACTCGGCGGCGAGCAGTTGGAGAAATAATAACATTACATAGTAACGGCAAAACATCTACTTTTTAACTTGTACGGCCAATGAATAAAGCCTCACTACCCGGGGTAACAGGGCAAAAGGCGACCCCATACGGTCGTAAACGCAAACATCGCTGGGTATTATAAGTGGATTTTTTGTTGAATGGAGATTTATATTTGTGTGTATATATATACTCCTCATATATGTGTGTTAATATTTAGTAGAAAAAAGAAAAGTACGTGTTCATAAAAGTAGAAAAGGAAAGTGAAAGTTGAACAGTAAAATGAAAACAGATAACATGGTGTGTTCGACTGGAGAACTACATGCGGAATAGTGACATACATAGTACTTGTTACATACATAATATATCTGTAACACTCTAACACCATGTCTCTTTGTCTGCAAAGTTTGACATACAAAAGTGAAAGATAAAAGCTTAACTGGAATAACTTTGTTATGAAAACCAATGGAATAACTTTGTTATGAAAACAAATGTATGAAATAAAAGTATGATAAACAATTAAATATGTCAACTAATGTCTATACCAAATCTACAAATTTAAATTTTACTTTGTTGGCCCATAAATAAGACTAGAGCGTAGAGCCTTGACATTAAATAGGCCCATTCTGCTACCCCATTTTTTTTGAACGGCGTGTTAGTTTGTTAGTGGTTCGAACCCTAGCAGTTGGAACCCGAAGGCACCCTGGAGACCAATTGGTTATGCTTTTTGACTTGCAGGTGGATTGAATGTTATAATTGTGGTGGTTGGAGGCTTGGAGCTAGCTATGTGATTATGGTTGTTATTTCAAATCAGGGGATGATTATTAACTTTTCAACAAAGCCTTGATAAGCAGCATCAAAAGACCAAGTTCTTGCATTAGTCATAGGAATACATGAAATCAGATACAAATACAGTAACAAAGGTAACATGAATAATTATGATTGTGCACACCATTACAACAAAACCTACCCAATACAACAGCTTGGGTTGTAACTCATTGTATTTATTGGTGGCAGGCAAGTCATCCCAGAGTCCCACCAGATAACCTGGTACAAAGAATATAATTAGCTTAAGCTAAATGGTGGACCAAATATGCAAAGAGCTACACCGAAGCACAATGAATATACCTCAAGTAGTGCTTAAGTTTGTGTGGATTCATAATCACTTAAAACATAAATCAATCAAAATTACAATTATACTCTTTCTTACTTCTATAAGGGTGGGGGGAGCGCCTCGCCACCCCTCCCCCCCTCCCCGATTTTGCTTCTCCTCTCCTCCCCTCCCCTAATGCTAGGAATGCCTCACCACCCCTCCCCTCCCCACCCTTTTCTATTTAATTTAATTTCTATTTATTTTTAAAAACTAAAACATTTTATTTAATAAATTAAAACTAATACAATATTAAAATAAAACACCAAACTACATAAATAAACTAGCGAAGAGATTAAAATATCGTTCCGTCTCGTCGGATGAACTCGAGTCCGATTGCAAATTTGGGGGTGTTGGGCCGTGATTGTCAAAAAATATAGGATTGTTGAAGAAAGGGTTCATGATTGTTGTTTGATAAAATATATGTGTATGTATGATAATATATGTGTGTGTGTTGTGTGATCTGTTTGAAAGGAAAAAAAAAAGAACAGAACGAATGCAAAGAAGAAAAGGAAAAGAAGAAGAAAAGAGAAAGATGAAGATGATGATTTTGAACCGTTGGGGGTGGGACCCATATGCTTTTATTATTATTATTTTTTAAGCTAACGTTCGAATTCAATAGGCATGGAAACCGGCACCACTGTCACCCCTCCCCTCCCCACCCTACCGGTACCGGGGGGTCGGCGCGGTGTGCCAACCGGTACCCATTCCCTCCCCAGGGCGCTCCGTTCAACCTAAAAGAAGTAATAACAAGATGAAGCAGGCTCACAAAAAGTGCCCTGATTATTCATCTAAAGGTGAGGGGCAATAAACACTAGAATGTCAAAGATAGATCAATATCGTTAGAAAATCGAGTTCAATCTTGTAAACTAGGTAAACATTTCAAATGTCTTTTTCTGCCGAGATGGTTTTAACTTATGACGCTCCAACCCAGATTTCAACACATTTTTGTTCTATTTTCTACGCTGGTAGGCAGAATTTACCAAAGACTTCTATGTCAAGCTTCCAAGTAATAATGTTGATGATCTCTATTTCTATATAAAAAGAGCTTGAAATAACCATATAGCATACCACTATCGTTTACATCTAATCAAATTCGCCAGTCCTTTTCAACTCATTACATCATGTGTTCACCTATGTCATAACGAACTTCAACTGGTTACAGCGTCGTAAGTTGAACACCGGACAAGAAACAATGAAAGCAAAAAAAGTTCATAGACGAGTTTTCAAGACACAGTAATAGAAGAACATAGACAAAAAAAAAGGCACTGACTTGATGGAATATCCAGCTCACTCTTAGATGCGAAAGATATGTAGATTTAATATATAAACATACACAAAACTAAATATCATGTTCCACCTACATAAGATTGTGTTTGCAAAAAACTTGATGTTACCATGCTCCATCATGTAGGTCATATCTCTTTTTTGATTATTGACCGGAAGCACACTCCTTAACTATTCTTATACATTGCATAACAATGTTTCATAATCCCATAACATAACATGGCACAAATTTTAAAGAGAGCATCCGACTAACAACAAAATACGAAAAGTAAAACGCCCCTAAGTCCTAACCAAAAAAATGAATAACAAATTCAGAATCACCAAAAATCTTGTAGTGGTTGATCATAATAAAATAATTAAACTTAGAATCCAATCTTGCCCCCCAAAAAAATTTCGCATTTTTTCACAGATCAGTATAAAAGTAATTCTTTGTTCAGTTTTTGGGACTCAGGGAACAAGTGTTTTACTTTACCCATCACTCAAATCATGTAAATCAGTACATACACCACCCACTACAAAAACCAAAGCTAAGACAACAATTACCAATTTTTCATCTTTTCCGATTTGACAGTGATCATTCACCGGTACCGACATAAACACAATAGCCTAAATCATTATAAACTTGTACTTCTATTAACCGAAGACTACAACAATTCCAAACCCAAAACCACCGACCCCCGAAACCCCACCTCTATACCATAATCACATCCTGCTTATACCACATACCTTACTCTATCATACCCAACAAATATCTATGTTAGCATTTCACAAATACAATACCTACATCTAAAAATGTTTAGATGTGCACTAAAATTTATTATTACAGCTTAAAAAAGGGTAAAACAGTAAGGGATCCCTATACAAACATCTATAACTATATCTAAAATATATATATATATATAATAAAAATAAAGGCTGACCTGATGAATAGATAAAATGATTACTTAACATAACCACCACCACAAGCATTATAATCTTCTTCAACAGCTTTTGTCAAATAAACAGGCGGAAAATCACTAACATCAAAAGTTTTCTCCTTCATCGCCTTAACGACGTCGTTTTTCTTCAACACTGTACGTTTGATTGGCGGACGGTTACGGCGTTGATCGCGTGAGAAATACTTGATATCAAACACTGTTTCCGGATCGGAACTCGGAACGATCGCCTTCGCCGGCTCCGTCGCCGGACAAAACGGCCGGTAATCGGCGGCGAGAGGGAGAGCGGATTTGTATTCTGGATCGGCGCATGGACCGGTGATTTCCCATGGCTTTTTTATGTATCGCCTTAGGGTTTGAACTATGGATTTTGCTGTTGATGCCATTTGAGAAAGATGCAGGGCGTTTGGGTAAGGTAGAAATGATTTAAAAGGGGGTTTTCAAAGTTATGGGAGTAAAGTGTAAATAAGAGAATCTGTAGGGGTAGCTTTTGGAATTAACGAAATCAGAACTTTTCATTGATTAACAACTCTTTTACTTTTCTAGTATAAATTAACATTAAAATAAGATTATGATTTAGATTAAGACTACACGATACCAGCGCAATGCGGCGGTGGTTGTGGCGGCAACGGTGTGGTGGGGGGGCAACTGTTGGTGGTGGAGGCGGCGTCGAGTGGTGTAGATAATTGATGTAAAAGGTTAATGGATATATTTTGGATAAATGACTGATATTGTAATTTAATCATTAATGGTATTTTAGATAATTCCTCCATAACTTTTAAATAGAAGGTTGTTTTATTTATTAAATAGTATAAAAGTATAGATTAGGTGTATAGGGGAATTAAGATTAAGAAATAAGGGTATTTTGGGTATAAAAAAGTGCTGAATTTCCTGGTCAATATGCTTTATAAGGGGTTATAGACAGCCGTGGGCAAAAGTCGGTTTTCGACCCAAACCGGACCCGACCCGGTCCAAACCGGGTTGGTGGGCGTTGACCAAGATCGGTTTTGACCGAAAACCCGACCCGGTTTGAAACCGGTTTTGAGGGTGGAATACCCGACCCATTTGGAACCGATTAGGGTTGGGTTGGAACCGGGTCGGGTCGAAACCGATGGTTCAAACCGATTTCAATTTTTTTTTATTTTTTTGCAAAATAAGCCCTAACGGCCGTTAAAAGTTGGCCTAACGCCCGTTAGCGAGTGGGAGAATGGACCTTCAGTGCCTAACGGCCATTACAAAAGTATTAACGGCCGTTACAACCTATTTTTTCATCGTAAATCGATTTTGGGCCAGTTGATTGCTAATACACCGAGCCTTAAGACCTAAAATACCTTCATAATGATAATATCTAGTGAATTAACACAAAAAACTTCAAGTTATTTCACAAAAAGCACTTGGAAAAAATTGAAAACTCGCTAATAATTCATTTAACGGCCGTTTAGGCCAATTTTTTCATCGTAAATCGATTTTGGGCCACTTGATTGCTAATAAACCGAGCCTTAAGACCTAAAATACCTTCATAATGATAATATCTAGTGAATTAACACAAAAAAACACTTGAAAAAAATTGAAAACTCACTAATAATTCATTTAACGGCCGTTTAGGCCAATTTTATAATCGTAAATCGATTTTGGGCCACTTGATTGCTAATACACCGAGCCTTAAGACCTAAAATACCTTCATAATGATAATATCTAGTGAAATAACACAAAAAACTCCAAGTTATTTCACAAAAAGCACTTGAAAAAAATTGAAAACTCGCTAATAATTCATTTAACGGCCGTTTAGGCCAATTTTTTCATCGTAAATCGATTTTGGGCCACTTGATTGCTAATACACCGAGCCTTAAGACCTAAAATACCTTCATAATGATAATATCTAGTGAATTAACACAAAAAACTCAAAGTTATTTCACAAAAAACACTTGAAAAAAATTGAAAACTCACTAATAATTCATTTAACGGCCGTTTAGGCCAATTTTTTCATCGTAAATCGATTTTGGGCCACTTGATTGCTAATACACCGAGCCTTAAGACCTAAAATACCTTCATAATGATAATATCTAGTGAATTAACACAAAAAACTCCAAGTTATTTCACAAAAAACACTTGAAAAAAATTGAAAACTCACTAATAATTCATTTAACGGCCGTTTCGGCCAATATTTTCATCGTTAATCGATTTTGGGCCCCTTGATTGCTAATACACCGAGCCTTAAGACCTAAAATACCTTCATAATGATAATATCTAGTGAATTAACACAAAAAACTCCAAGTTATTTCACAAAAAACACTTGAAAAAAATTGAAAACTCACTAATAATTCATTTAACGGCCGTTTCGGCCAATATTTTCATCGTTAATCGATTTTGGGCCCCTTGATTGCTAATACACCGAGCCTTAAGACCTAAAATACCTTCATAATGATAATATCTAGTGAATTAACACAAAAAACTCCAAGTTATTTCACAAAAAGCACTTGAAAAAAATTGAAAACTCGCTAATAATTCATTTAACGGCCGTTTAGGCCAATTTTTTCATCGTAAATCGATTTTGGGCCCCTTGATTGCTAATAAACCGAGCCTTAAGACCTAAAATACCTTCATAATGATAATATCTAGTGAATTAACACAAAAAACTCCAAGTTATTTCACAAAAAGCACTTGAAAAAAATTGAAAACTCGCTAATAATTCATTTAACGGCCGTTTAGGCCAATTTTTTCATCGTAAATCGATTTTGGGCCCCTTGATTGCTAATAAACCGAGCCTTAAGACCTAAAATACCTTCATAATGATAATATCTAGTGAATTAACACAAAAAACTCCAAGTTATTTCACAAAAAGCACTTGAAAAAAATTGAAAACTCGCTAATAATTCATTTAACGGCCGTTTAGGCCAATTTTTTCATCGTAAATCGATTTTGGGCCCCTTGATTGCTAATACACCGAGACTTAAGACCTAAAATACCTTCATAATGATAATATCTAGTGAATTAACACAAAAAACTCCAAGTTATTTCACAAAAAACACTTGAAAAAAATTGAAAACTCACTAATAATTCATTTAACGGCCGTTTAGGCCAATTTTTTCATCGTAAATCGATTTTGGGCCCCTTGATTGCTAATAAACCGAGCCTTAAGACCTAAAATACCTTCATAATGATAATATCTAGTGAATTAACACAAAAAACTCCAAGTTATTTCACAAAAAACACTTGAAAAAATTGAAAACTCGCTAATAATTCATTTTTCTGCATGATTACCCAATGTTGTGTTCGCCTTTGGACACAATAACATTTGACATTTTTTGCAACGAGCATTTTTCTCACCATTCGACATTTGACAAAAATCAAAGTGTTCCCATACTTTTTTACTTCTAGTACATTCAATTATTGCCACCACCGTTGATGAACTTGGAGGATTTGAAGCACCAACGGTATTGGATTGTGTTTGAGAAGCGGAATACGCATCCATATTATAGGATTTTTTGATAAAAAAATTATATAAGTGATTTTTGAGACATAATATAGTTTTGGTGTGTTGAAAATATAGTTTTTGTGTGTTCTAAATAAACAAAATACAAGTTGTAAACTTATAGGAAGCTTAGAATGGCAAAATGGTGAATAAATGGTGAAAAAAACGGTAACTAACGGTCACTGACGGTCCCTAACGGTCAAAAACGGTCACTGGCAGTCCTTTCTAACGGTCAGATCTGACAGAGCTGACAGTAACGGTCAAAACCGGTTTGAAACCGATTTTGACCGAAATCGGTTTGGTTAGAACCGGTATTGAAATCGATTTTGTCCCAGGAGTCCAGAACCGGTCTCAGTTCACCGGTTTGACATAGAACCCGAACCGATTTGGTCAAAACCGAGTTTGACCGGGTTCGATTTCCGGTTTGGTCGAACCGGGACGGCCCAAACCGTTTTTTTTTGGGCACGGCTAGTTATAGATAATGTATTATAGTGCCAATTTACATGCAAATTTTAACAAAGTGATACATGATTTAAAACAAGAAAACATTATTTTTTTTTCCACACTTAAATTTAAGTTGCTTAATAACCATCTACTATCTTCATCTACTCCATTTTTATAGCTAAAACCAAGAGGTGAATAAAAAATATGGACAAATCTTGCTCGAAAATCTGCATTCAAATTTAGATAGATCTTGTTCTGAAATCATATTGAAACAAATCTGCATCTAGTTCATAACTAGCAATGCAAACTAAAATAGAGACCAAAAGAAAAGTATTCAAAATAATGTACCTGAAAGAATAAATACACATGACCAACAAGGGTAAGAACTAATTTACTACCCACACGAATGATCCCAAGATGACAAAACTGAAGAACATATCTTTCATATTTGTTTTATAAAATTTAATATTTATTTTTTTTTTATTTTTTTTTTGAAAGGTGAATTTCGATGGAAACTTCGTGTCGCGATTCGATAGCGGGAGGTCTAGCATACGTTGTCTTAACCGGGTCCGTGCTAGAGAGCTCCCTCGAAGTAGAAATGCCTATTTCAAATACCCGATGGGGGAAAACCCCCTACTAATCCGCCCGAAGGCACGACGATTAATAGGGGTAAACCCTGCCCCCTCAGACTTGAACCTGGGTATACCCAAGTCAAGCCCTCATAAAGAGACTTAATTCATATGTCTTCCCCAAGACTTGAACACAAGACCTCATGCAAAAGGGATGTTCTTTCAACCATTGAGCTAAAGCTGAAGGACTATTTGTTCTTATATTAACTCCCCATTTTTCAGATTTATGTTACCTACCTACTTCATGTTCATGATCCTCTGCTCACTTTAGACTTACCTTTCGGAGCACCAACCATTACGTTAAACATAAAAAAAACATATTTGTTGGATTCTTTAACTCTGTTATTTTTGCTTCATTGCCACCTGCAAATTTGAATTTCAAAACTATCATATTGGATAGTCTTTGATGGTAGATCCTCAACTAGAACCTGTAACTCGAGTCAAGGCAATGGTCCCCTGATATAATCCCTTTCTGCTTATAAAATCTTCCTTAAGGTGGTTGCAGTATCACATTTGTAACTATATAATATAACAACGATACCTGTCTTTTCAAGTCAGGTCAACTGTAAATCAGATTTCAAACCTTTTTTGTATTTCTAAACAAAATGGAATGATGGTAGATCCCGGAAAATTCTCTATTTTTTGCTTTTATTGAACAAATGATAGAGATGATACAAGAACTGTTACATGTATAGAACAAGAAAAACTATGCTACAATTTACAACCTTACAACCTTTAATAACCTAAATATACAAAACAAAAATGGCTGCTCCTATACCTAACAAGACGGAGGTTGCAGTTGTTTTAATCTCCGTACAACTTGTTTCATCGTAGGTCGTGTTGACAAAGAATCGACAGTGCAAACCACTGCCAAATGAAGCACCTCCACCAAGTCGTCATGTGGGCCTGCATCCCATAGCCCTGCTGTGAAGAACTCCTTAGCACGACCCTGTCTTAGAAGCATACAAGCCCAAGCCACAATGTTGAACCCGTTACCATAAGATGAAAAAGATGGGTCCAATGCTTTCTTGTCAGATATTAACTCCAACAGCACTACCCCATAGCTGTAAACGTCTGCCTTATCGGAAACCCGACATGTCATTGCGTATTCTGGAGCAACGTAGCCGAAAGTTCCAGCAACCCCGGTGGTTGCATGAGTCTCAGAGGTACCCAAAAGCCGGGCCAAACCAAAATCTGACAGATAAGCATTGAAATCATCGTCAAGCAAGATATTACTCGGTTTCACATCACGATGAAGGACACGAGGAACACATTGGTCATGGAGGTAAGCCAGTGCACGAGCAATATCGAGCGCGATTTTGTGAAGGACTCTCCAATCTACAGCCCGAACAGATCTTTCTTGGATGAATCTCTCCAAGTTGCCACCGGGTAAATAATTGTAAATTAAAAACATTTCGGTTTCACTTGCATGATACCCAATTAAGGTCACTAGATTTGGGTGGCGAAGCCGACCCAATGTTTTAATCTCTGCATCAAACTGTTGTACACCCTGAAACCGCCCAACTGACAGACGTTTTATAGCAACCAAAAAACCTGGTGATATTTCGGCCTTGTAAGTAGCTCCAAACCCACCATTTCCAATACAGTTGCTGGCATTGAAACTACCAGTGGACCGAACAACATTCTCAAACGTTAAGGAGACTCCAATGTCCGTAAAAACCGTAACTTCCTTACGAACAGACCCACGATTTTGAGCACCAGGTTTGGGCCGCCATTTCGTGCAGAAGAACAGAACCATGAGAGCTAGCATAACCGAAAATATAGCAGACGCAGATGTTATGGAAGCAATTGCAATCGAATTTAAGCCACCTCGACCCTTTGGTGCAGACACTGGCGAACCAGACAGATTTGCAAAACCACTACCAGGGGGCTGATCAGGAGAAGAATTTGGGGAGATCTTACACGACTGTAAATATGGATTTCCAAGAACACTACTGCATTTCATCAAATTATCATTTGATGGCAACGGCCCTGACAGGTTATTAAAAGAGACGTTAAATTTCAACATCGTCTTCAGGTTTGCCAAACCAGATGGGATCTGCCCAGAAAGCATGTTGTTGTTGAGCAAGAGAGTCGTTAAATTTTTCAGCTCTACAAGATCTTCTGGGATCTCCCCGGACAAGGAGTTTGAAAAAAGTTCAAGAACTTCTAAAGAGCTCACCTTTCCCAAGCCCGAGGGAATTCGACCCGTAAGATTGTTACCCGACAGTGAAATGTTCTTGAGATTCTTAATCTTGTTAAAGCCAATAGGTATATTTCCTGTTAACATATTCCGACTCAAATTCACCGCAACAAGAGAACCCAAATCACCAAAGCTGGTAGGAATAGTCCCAGAGATACGATTCGTGGATACATCCAAAAAGGTTAAACTTGGGCACATTTGACCAATATTCATCGGGATTTCACCAGATAACATGTTGGAGCTCACATTAACAACCATCGATTTCAGTTTTGCACAAATTTCAAATAAAGTTCCAGGAAACTCACCAGTAAGCTCGTTTTCACCAGCAAGGAAAGCATATGCAGTCTTCGCCCCTGTTCTTGCAATCGGTACAGAAGCTAACTGGCCTGTGAAATTGTTGCCCCCAAAATTATGGGTTATTGCAAGATCTCCAACGTTGTTCGGAAAAAACAACGGGCTTACAGTTTCTGACGTAAAATATCCAAGATATGTTGTTGAAAGATCGGTAGGTTCACATGTAGTGTAATGAAAAGACGGAATTGGCCCAGAAAGATGATTACCACTGACATCAAAAACCGTCATACAAGGAACACGAAGTTTATCACTGATCTCACCACTCAACTTGTTTGAACTCAAATCTAGAAAGTGCAACTTCTTGCAACTATCAAACCCTTTGGAGATTTTACCAACAAAAAGGTTCTGGGCGAGGTTCACCATTTCTAAGCTAGAACAAGCTCCCCAATTGTCGGGAAATACTCCCTCTAAAGTCGTTCTTGGTGCCCATAACAACTTCAGACTTGGAAGAGTAGTGATTTCTGAAGGTATCGTCCCCTCAAAGTAATTAAACTCATCTTCAGGAGCTAATGCTGATAAATCGTCATCAGAATAAAAAACCGAAGGAATAGGATTCAACAAGTTGGATAACACTAGGATCGATAAATTGAAACAGCTTCCAAGCTCCCGTGGTAATGCACCACTAAGACTATTTCTGGATACATCCAACACTTGCAGCGCTCCAAGCCTACCTAGTTCAACAGGGATTTCTTCTTGAAGCAAATTTGAATACAACAAGAGTGATTGTAACTTCGTACAATTCCCTAAACTAGTCGGAATCTCACCAACCAAAAGATTACCCGAAAGCTCTAAATGTTCAAGATTCCTACAATTATACCCAATCTCACTAGATATATTCCCAGATAACTGATTAAACGACAAATACAACCCTCTCAAATCTCCAAAAACATTAACAAACGCTGGAACCGACCCATTAATCCGATTTCCAGCAAGATTCAGCACCTGCAAAGTCTTAACTTCCACCAAGGAAGCTGGTATCTCTCCAGACATCCGATTAAACCCCAAATTAAGAACCCGGAGACGCCTTAACCCACTAAACCGAGTCTGCAAATTCCCACTAATCAAATTCCCTTCAAGATCAATCACTTCTAACTTCTCCATACCCCAAATACCAACAGGAATTTCACCACTCAAATCATTAAATGGAAGAGACAATATCCTAAGCTCAGAAAGCCTTGAGATTGAATCCGTTAACTTACCAATTAACTTAAACTTATTTTCTAAACATTTTTTCCTAATTCCAAACCCATACAAAGAAAACATATCATACTTATTACAAGTAAACTCACCAGAATTACCTCCACCAGTAATATTAACAGCCACAACCCGAGAACCCGACCCGCAAGTGACTCCGATCCATGAACAATGATCCGGGTTACTCAAATTCCAGCTTGTCAGCACTCCATCAGGATCCAAAAAAGAAGCCTTGAACTCCAAAAGGGCTGATTTATCAGAATCTTGACTGTAAACATGGTAAAAATGAAAGACAAAAAACACAGTAAACAGTAAAAATAATTGATTTTGAAAATGACCCATTATATTAAATCCAAATGGGTATCTAAAAAATCAAAACTTGATGGATTAAATTATGAATATTGAAAATGGGGTTTTGTTGTTAAAAACCCTAACCCTAGAATAATAATAATAATTTGTGTTTGGCAAAGAGAGTAGAGAGAACATGGGGTGAGAGAGAAAGACAGAGAGAGAAACAGTGAAGGAAAGGGAGTTCATTGAGAAAACGCGTTTGTGAGTTTGTTTTTTGCATTCAATTTTATTTCATTTTCAAATTATTTTATTTTTGGTTTTTATGTTATGACAAAGCTTCTCGTAATATCTAAACAGAATTTAATGCATTATCGAAGTTAACATAAAAGGAAACTATTACAATACTATCGACAACGGTTTTACATATCAATTTTCATTGTGTATCGTATTATTTTAAAAAAAATACGAAATACATAATAAGAGTTATAACATGTATAAAATAATTATATTTTTCTATTAAAAAATTACTTTTTAATTTTATGATAAGAGTACAATTATTTAATACACGTTAATTATATTTCCAAATATTTTAGTTAGCAAGACCCTTATATTTATTGTCGTATGATAATTTTTCATATTTTTTATATTTACTTAATATTATAAGATATTTTAAATTGGTAAATACACACGTAATAAAGTCATTATTCAAATTGCAAATTGATCTGGTTTCAAACGAAATCAAGGAATCAAAACAAGCAAAAAAAAATCATCTACAAAAAATTGATTATAATTTTTTATTTTTCTCGACTTAATCTCATATACTGAACACCCCTAACGTATATTAACTGTCATTGATGGTAAATGTATTGATTATGCATATAAATAAAAGAACGAATTGCATTTTAGATCTCTGTGTTATCACACATTTTGCAAGTTTGATACAAAAGTGTGAAAAGTCACGAAACCCATCCCTGTCATATCACATCTGTTGCAATTTTGGTCCAAAACTAACGTGTCGTTAGAATTCAGCCGTTAATGCCCCCATGTGCTTGTCACATGGGGGGTAGTTTCGTCCATTTATTGCTCATAGGACCATTTCTGCAAAAAAAAAATATTTTGTATAAATCTAAAAAAAATTATTTTGTATAAATCTAAAAATTTATTTTTATATAAATCTAAAAAAATTATTTTGTATAAACACAATCGAAATAAACAATTTGATCTCATTCTCTTGTTCCTTTTTCAACTCCGATCCAAACCATGCCTAAAAAACCTAATCAAAATAGTGGAAAAAGTGCAAATAAATCTAAAAAAGTTGATGTTGAGTTCGACGGCCTTGATCCTAAATCTTTAGGGTTTAAATCCGATTTTGTTCAAGATAATGAAATCACTCGATCAAAATACAATCTGAGATCTAATTCCTCCAATTCTGAGTCATTTGTTGCAGATTCATTCGAATCTAATGTTGCTGCTACGCTATTTCCTTCAAAAACGGTGGAAAACCCTAAAATCACCACACAACTGCCGCTCGCCGCCGCTGGGGTGGCTGCCGGCCACCAGGGGGAGGCCATGGCAGCGAATATCGATGGTGAGGGGATTACTTTGATTAATTCTGACTAGAGAAACGATCTGGGGGCTGGGGGATCGAACAAAAACCCTAAAAATCCAGAAAACCCTAGCCGCCCCATATTTTCTTTCCCACCACCCACGGCTGCCGCTGCTACTGTTCAGATTCTGGTCAGTCACCAGGAGGCTCCTGGTGGTGCGACTGATAGATCCCAAGTGGCTGCTGCTTCGGGTAGTGTTGGGTCTTTGTTCAAACTTGAATGAAACACAAACCGAAAACACTTCTTTTTCATAGACTCATAGATATACTCGTATACAAATTTTATTTTTATTTTTTTTGCAGAAATGGTCTTATGAGCAATAAATGGACGAAACTACCCCCCATGTGACAAGCACATGGGGGCATTAACGACTGAATTCTAACGGCACGTTAGTTTTGGACCAAAATTGCAACAGGTGTGATATGACAGTGATGGGTTTCGCGACTTTTCACACTTTTGTATCAAACTTGCAAAATGTGTGATAACACAGGGACCAAAAATACAATTTGTTCTAAATAAAACCATTCAAAGAGTTTTGAAGTTCTTATCTCTAGTCGTCTATGCATATGTAATTTAATAAGCCGATAGTTAATAGAAATCAATTGTTCACTTGCCCAACCAAATATGTAAAAACATTAATAATGGTTTACATCACCACATCGGGCCACCGCCACCTCATCATCAAACAACACCACCCATCAATCACATCACATCTATAATACTCCCTAATAATTACACCATGCCATATTATCTATACTATTATATAAAAATTATACCCCCTATGTTGAAAGTTTACAAAAATGGGACATGCAAAATGACCAAATTACCCTTTAGTGAATTAAATCAACACCACCCTTAATTTTAAATTACACCATTAGTCCTTTATATTATAAAGTATCTCTACTACTCCCTTTAAATCAAACACCTTTACATCAATTAACTACACCATTTGACGCCGTCACCACTATCATCATCCGTCGCCGCCATCATCACCGCCGCATTGCACGGGTACCATGCTCGTTTATATATATTGAAATATTATATAAGTTAAAACCTTTTGAAATAGTTTATAAATTTAATGTAATTGTAAATTCTAAAACAGAAATCAAAGCTTAAAATCATTAAATCAAATATTAAAATTCAAAAATTATATGTGAATCGTGACATATTTCAATTCAAAAGTTGTTATCCTTTTAACTTGACCCCCTCAAGTTCTTCGACTTGATGATATCTTAATCCATTTGAAATTAAGATACATTTGCTTTGTAAGATTCAACAAGTTGGAACAAGTTGGTGCCTAAAAAAGTCAATCTCTTTGTGTGGAGTCTCGTTCGAAATAACATCCCCACAAATATCAATTTATTTGGTCGTGGTGTGGACGTAGACTCGTTTACTTGTAAAATTTTCTCTTACTTATCTCTTGTTTCTAATCGTAATAGGAAGCATCATCACTGTTGGAACAATTGAATCGAGAATCCACTGAATCAAGGTTGATTGGATTTTCCTTTTGGCTGATCTATTCGCTTTGTTGGCTTCTCATTGTGATGGTGCGCTTACTAAGTTGCAGTGCTGGTCGAGATTTGTTGTTCATTTTTCATTTTCTTGTGGTTACCTTAGCTTGATAGGTTCATTCCTCGTGTTTGGGATTACATCAAAAACTACACGAAAACCGGTGGCTCGGCCTTTGTGTTTGGGAGTTTTTCTCGCGTCTTGTTCATGGCACGAGTTATTTCACTCCTTTTGTAATCCTCGCAGTTAATGTTTCGGGATGTGTCTAGAGTACTGTTTTTTAGAGGTGTGTATTATATTCTTGTATGTATTTGTACTTTATTAGCTACTAGCACCTTGCTAGTAGTCTTTTAATATATTTCCGCCGTTCTAAAAAAAGAGATACCTAATTGTCCACGATATATGAATGAGCAAGTAACAATTAAACAATTTATCAAAACCCTTTTACTACAACCATTACTTCATCGATTTCGCTAAAATTATCATTTCAACAGCCTATTATATTAGATATACTCCCATTGTGATTATACATAGATATATGCCCAATTGTGATTATTATTACATAGATTAAAGGAAATATTTATGTTCAAATAAGTAAGGAAAAATCACAATTAAGTTGTGAGTATCAAGAGTTTAATCAACCCTGTTGGATTTTTTAAACTTTTAGTGTAAACAACCCGTCAAAGTTCTTCAAGTATCCAGAGCATTCGTGTCTCCAAACTTGGTATCTTTAATCTGCAACATTAGTAGATAGCTACATAAAGTTATCGTATGTCATAATGACACGAAACATGTAAATTTATGTCCTATGCTGGTAATTACTGGTGTATATAGCCGAAGGTTGCGAAACTCGAGAATCAGTATTGGATCGGCGAGGAGGAGACAAGATTTTTTAAAAATCGGATCGGAATCGGATCGATGAATAGTGTGTTTTTTATGTATAAAATAATAGTTTTTGAAATTATATGTAAGAAAAAATTAAAAATATATATAAAACTTCAAACTTAAACATAACATGATTTTTCAACTTAAACATAATTGTCTAGAAACAATAACATAATTAATAAAAGCTTTAAAAAAAAGAAAAAAAAAGTTTGACTTTGGTTGACCCGATCCGATACAGCCGAGTCTTGACCGATACAGCCGATTCTTGACCGATACAGCCGATTCTTGACCGATACAGCCGAGTCTTGACCAAGTTGACCTGAGTCTGGAACCCTAGCTGACCGATTTTCAGACCGAGTATGGTAAACTCGTATCGTTAGCCGGCCGATACACGATCCGACTCGGCTGTATCGGCCGAGTTTCACAACACTGATATAGCCAACATTGAAACACAGTTAAAATTATATGCCCGGTTTCTAGCTTAAGCCTTTCATAACCAAAAAAATTTAATTATTATATCTTTTTGATTTTGTACACTTCTTTAGTAATATGAAAAAATAAAAAAAGATAGTAAATATTTTATTTTATTTGTCAGCCCCATATTAGAGTGATCCAAGACCCCCGGCCTCTTACTCTTAAATATTTTAAGTTTGATCTTACATATAGTTATATACTTATAAAATAATATATGGTTATGCGTGAGGTTGTAGAAGAGTTTGTGAAATGAAATGATGTTTTCTTAGACTTGGTTCTTGCAAGTATACCCTTGGAAACTGGGGACATGATCGAATCCGTGGGACTTGTATATCTACACATGACACAAACCACAAATGAAAAATGCACATGTACGTACTTACTTGGAAAAATATTTGAATATATATATAGAGAGAGGAATTTGTAAAAGGAGAATTGTAAAGATCGAGGACGTTGATTACATTTCTGGGTATTTGAAAGCCTTTAAGAGGAGTAGGGGATGTGGTGGTTGAAACCGTGGTGTTCGATAACGATGTTGATGGTGGTACTGAAGATTTTGGAGATGTTGTTTGATCCATTGTTTATAGTGTTTTATTTTTTACGAGTATTTTCTTTCTTTTTTAGGAAGAGCGAAATGAACTACAAATAATGATGTGTGACTTTTTATTGAGGTAGGAGAATAAGAAGGTGGGTTGGCTATGGGATGAAAGCAACCATCCAATTATGTGGGCCACGGTGGCTGATGATGACTATATTGGTTTGTCTTGAATGGTGTTTGAGACTCTTTTAAAATTGCTAGCATTATCTGCATGATGATCATGTGATGACAAGTAAACAATTTATCGTTTCTCGATTCGACGATTCATTTGGACTTTGAAACTTTATCTAATGTTACAATGGGTTGATAAAAGTAAAATTTGTACTAGTTTAATGTCATAATAGATTGATATTAATTCAAAAATAAAATTATTATATGCTTAAATTGATATCAGTAAATAAATATAATTTCTAGAAATAAATCTACGGTTAATTTAGCTGATTTTGAAAGTTATATACGGTAGTTCTAATCTATAAAATTACTTAAAATACTTGGATGGAAAAAAGTTATTGTAGTTTGAAAATTTGGGATTATATTAGACATATATTAGTTTCTATATATTAAGTTTTCATAATATTAGTTTCCATGTATTAGTTTAGACTACTTTATAAATATAACCTTTTATAATCACAATTCAATACAATAACCTATAAGGTTTATCAGGGTATCAAAGCCTATTTCCAGCCATAAAATCCGGACACAATTTCGGCCAAAAATTCCGACCAAAAAAAATATACCCTAAATCTGTTCGACTACAATTAACCCTCTAGATCTTCGAATTAAACTACACCTCCGCAACCATTAGCTTCGGAATTCAAATCCGAAAAACCCCAACAAATTTCGTCGCCGCCAGAGCCGTCACGCGCCGCCGTAACCCTCGCCTAAAAACTTCAAATTCTGGCTTTTTCACCCTTTTTCCCGGCGCATAAAGATTCACCGCCTCCACCACTTTACTCCTTGACAAAATCCGGTCAAAACCCTACTTTCAATTTTGTTGCAAGCCGTCGTCCGCCGCCACCGGCGGCCGCTGCCGAAACCCTAATTTTCGAAATTTTTTTTCCAGAATTCCATATAAAAAAACAAAATAAAAAACAAAATAAAACCGTTCTCAACCCATGTTGCTCCAACAAACAACCGTTCTCACCATCATTAAAGCATACAAACTTATGGATACCGCCACCATCTGCCACTATACAACAGTGCAGTTGTCGCCGCTATACAACAGCGGTTTAGAGACCATTCGACAGTTTTATACACTTTGTAGAAACAACCTGCATATGGAAACCTAGTCGTCGCCACAATGCGTCGCTAATGGAAGAATAAAACCATAGTATACAATCAGTGAAGCACACAGTTGCTTCAACTAAACCAAATTGTATCTACTAACCCAATTCAACAAATTCCCGCCATACAAAGGCGGCATCGCTCACAACATCGATTTATTTTTTTAATTTTTTCTTTTTCTAGCACAAATACAAGTTGGCGGCTGAAACGGGGGAGAAAAGGTGTTCGAAGAGCAGAAGTTGAAGATGAAGACATTGCTTTTAGATTTAAGTTTTTTATGTTTGTTCTGATTTGTTGTTCTTGTCTTTTTACGTTTCAAGCTAAAATTGCTCCCGCGCTTAGCTTGCGGGGGAGTATTAGACATATACGGAGTACTTAGTTTTTATATATTAAGTTTCCATAATATTAGTTTCCATGTATTAGTTTAGACTATTATATAAATATAACCTTTTGTAATCTCTATCAATCACAATTCAATACAATAATCTACAAGGTTTATCAGAAAATATACAGAGAAAAAAAGGTGTTTGATAAACCACTTTTAGAAATGATTATCTAAATTTTTCTAGTCTAAAAAGATAAAGAACTTTTTAAAAATTGATCGGAACATGATTTTTAAAACATCGTTATGGGAAAACAAAATCTGTTTGGAAATGGAATCACAATTTCATGATAAATTTACAAGTGAAATATGTCATTTTGAATGATGTGCTTATTATGTAGATGGGCAATTTCAATTTATGATCAATACACTTTCAGCCAGCCATTATTCATTAAGTTGTATGAAAACTAAGATTGACAGGTAAAATTTACACATGGTAAACGACTAAAAGGTAATAGAAACTCGTCGTTTGTTGTTAAGTACTTAAAGTATGTTGAATAAACTCAATGTAGATGTATATCAACGTAAAGATAGGCCATTGAACGAGGGATTGACATATCATTAGATGAATCCGCTAAATCGTAAACGATATTGTTAGAATATGCGAACATAAATCATATAAATATTCACATAAGCGCAACGGAAGAATCGAATATGTAATCACATTAATTAACAAAGAGAGAATCGAAACGTGTACCTTATGCAAAACTTCCAATAAAATAAATAATAATAAGATTATTATTATTATAGGGTTTAAAGTAAAACCCCTCTACGATCGCACACTAGACACCTCTTATATCGTATGCTAGTACCCCGATCACGATCAAACAACCCTTTGTTTAAACCCTTGAAACCGAAACCCTAAAACCCGAACCCTGATGTGTCTCAATATATACATATTTCCCACATCTTATTTGGACATTTTAGACACGTTTGTTAGCCATTTATACATGTTTTGTGGTGCTTTATGGTATTTGCTAGTGATTTCAGGTCTACAGCAGGTACATCGCTCATAATTGGTAGAAAATAGCTTAAGAATGGTCCATATGCACTAACGATGAAGAACGAAGCTGAAATGGCAAAACTGGCACCCAGTCGCGGCGCCACCAGAATCATTCGCGGCGCGATCCTTCACAAACTTCGCCTCGCGGCGCGATCCTGGAACCTCGCGACGCGACAATAACCCCTGTATTGAAATGCTCCAGCTTTGGCACACCTCGCGGCGCGACCAAGGAGGCTTGCGGCGCGAATTCTGTCTGACAAGTCGACTTTCTCTCTCCTGGGGTATAAATACCAAACCCCACTCAACCCTAAACCTAATCTTGGACACTCCAGCCTCCATACTTTTTCTCTAGCCGATTTTGAAGGTTTTTCAAGGGTTTTTCATCATCCAAACTATTTGATGAGATTTAACGGTTGGTGGTACCACGTTTCTTTCACAAAGATAAAAATTGTTATTTAAATAATCAAACAAACTATTTAGTTCGAGGAATTGTAATAGGGTTGGTGGTACCACGTTTCTTTCACAAAGATAAAAATTGTTATTTAAATAATCAAACAAACTAGTTAGTTCGAGGAATTGTAATAGGGTTGGTGGTACCACGTTTCTTTCACAAAGATAAAAATTGTTATTTAAATAATCAAACAAACTATTTAGTTCGAGGAATTGTAATAGGGTTGGTGGTACCACGTTTCTTTCACAAAGATAAAAATTGTTATTTAAATAATCAAACAAACTATTTAGTTCGAGGAATTGTAATAGGGTTGGTGGTACCACGTTTCTTTCACAAAGATAAAAATTGTTATTTAAATAATCAAACAAACTATTTAGTTCGAGGAATTGTAATAGGGTTGGTGGTACCACGTTTCTTTCACAAAGATAAAAATTGTTATTTAAATAATCAAACAAACTATTTAGTTCGAGGAATTGTAATAGGGTTGGTGGTACCACGTTTCTTTCACAAAGATAAAAATTGTTATTTAAATAATCAAACAAACTATTTAGTTCGAGGAATTGTAATAGGGTTGGTGGTACCACGTTTCTTTCACAAAGATAAAAATTGTTATTTAAATAATCAAACAAACTATTTAGTTCGAGGAATTGTAATAGGGTTGGTGGTACCACGTTTCTTTCACAAAGATAAAAATTGTTATTTAAATAATCAAACAAACTATTTAGTTCGAGGAATTGTAATAGGGTTGGTGGTACCACGTTTCTTTCACAAAGATAAAAATTGTTATTTAAATAATCAAACAAACTATTTAGTTCGAGGAATTGTAATAGGGTTGGTGGTACCACGTTTCTTTCACAAAGATAAAAATTGTTATTTAAATAATCAAACAAACTATTTAGTTCGAGGAATTGTAATAGGGTTGGTGGTACCACGTTTCTTTCACAAAGATAAAAATTGTTATTTAAATAATCAAACAAACTATTTAGTTCGAGGAATTGTAATAGGGTTGGTGGTACCACGTTTCTTTCACAAAGATAAAAATTGTTATTTAAATAATCAAACAAACTATTTAGTTCGAGGAATTGTAATAGGGTTGGTGGTACCACGTTTCTTTCACAAAGATAAAAATTGTTATTTAAATAATCAAACAAACTATTTAGTTCGAGGAATTGTAATAGGGTTGGTGGTACCACGTTTCTTTCACAAAGATAAAAATTGTTATTTAAATAATCAAACAAACTATTTAGTTCGAGGAATTGTAATAGGGTTGGTGGTACCACGTTTCTTTCACAAAGATAAAAATTGTTATTTAAATAATCAAACAAACTATTTAGTTCGAGGAATTGTAATAGGGTTGGTGGTACCACGTTTCTTTCACAAAGATAAAAATTGTTATTTAAATAATCAAACAAACTATTTAGTTCGAGGAATTGTAATAGGGTTGGTGGTACCACGTTTCTTTCACAAAGATAAAAATTGTTATTTAAATAATCAAACAAACTATTTAGTTCGAGGAATTGTAATAGGGTTGGTGGTACCACGTTTCTTTCACAAAGATAAAAATTGTTATTTAAATAATCAAACAAACTAGTTAGTTCGAGGAATTGTAATAGGGTTGGTGGTACCACGTTTCTTTCACAAAGATAAAAATTGTTATTTAAATAATCAAACAAACTATTTAGTTCGAGGAATTGTAATAGGGTTGGTGGTACCACGTTTCTTTCACAAAGATAAAAATTGTTATTTAAATAATCAAACAAACTATTTAGTTCGAGGAATTGTAATAGGGTTGGTGGTACCACGTTTCTTTCACAAAGATAAAAATTGTTATTTAAATAATCAAACAAACTATTTAGTTCGAGGAATTGTAATAGGGTTGGTGGTACCACTTGTTGCAAGAAATTGGATTGAATAGGTGATTGAGTCGATTTTACAAACGGAGTGCACCCGGTTGTGTTTTTGTCTTATCACGATTATTATCACCAACACATATGAATTTTGAGCTTAACCTATATGCAACCTAGACTTTTTGCGTAGCGGATTCGACATAGATGGCTTTTTAATTATTTGTTTACAACTCAAACTCTTTTCGTGTGCTCTCGATTAATACCGGTTGAGTACTTTACTTTACTCGTTAATTACATAGCTTTCAGAAACGCAAAGTGACAATTTGGTCACACCAAACTTTTTTACTTGTTTCACATTTTTACAACCTTTAGTACAACAATCAGTCTTGTGTTCGATCCTGGTCTTGCCAGTTAGCTATATTACATACGAACGGGTACACTGCCCGTAAGTGTGTTGTAGTCAGTTAGCGGTAGATCTTGTTATAAATTATAAACTAGATTTCACACATCAAGTTTTTGGCGCCGCTGCCGGGGATTGATTTTAAGTACTTTTGGTTGAGATTCTGTGAATCGATCCTTTTTCGTGCTTTGCACGGAGAAGTTACTTGCTTTATTTCATTTTAGTTTGTTTTAATTGTACCCGAGGTGCTATTAAGGTTTTTGTTTGTTGTGTTGTGTTCGCAGGTTATTCACAGGTAGTGGATGAACACTCGAACTTCTGGGAGACCATTAGTGAAGGCTACATCCAATCCTGAAAAACTCAAAAAGCGCACCAAAACACAAACATCACAACCATCAACTTCCGATCCATTTTTCATAGACACCACTCCTAGACCCAAATCCGACCACATACTTCACGAGACTTATTACGAGTCGGGAAGTAACGAGTGGGGATACCGTTCCAAAAAAGAAGAACCACTCTCCGATAAAACAGCTACTCCACCCGAATCACCGGAAACAACCGTCAACATGCCCGGTCAACAAAATCCTCCCGATCTTTTAAACATGAAGATCGAGGACCTTTCTCGAACTATACCAACATCTCGCCAATCGGCCATTCGTGCACCCGAAATTGACACTTTCACGGTGAAAGGCAACCACTTGCAAATGGTTAAAGATTTGTGCTTTGACGGAAGGCACAAAAGAGATCCTCATGAGCATCTTGACAAGTTTGAGATGATTTGCAATCTATTCAATTATGGGGAAAATCAGGCCAACAACGTCAAGATGAAGCTTTTTCCCATGTCTCTCACGGGAGAGGCTCACAAATGGTTGAAGGGTTTAGCACCGGATAGCTTGACTACTTGGGGTGCGGTTAGGGAAGCTTTGATTGAGAGATTCTTTCCGGCTAATCAGGAAAGAGAGCTCATACTTGTAATTAGATCTTTTAGGCAAGATGAGGATGAGTCTATTGTTGAAGCTTGGTTAAGAATGAAAGATCTCTTGTGGGAATATCCCGGGCATGGGGTGAGTGACACCGAGATTGTGGGGATATTCATGGATGGGATGAATAGGGAGAGTTATGAGAAGATGGTGATGACATGCGGAGGTAGCATTAGTTACAAGACCTCAAGTGAGCTTTGGAAGATGTTTGAGGATATGGCGAAAGCTCAAGTTTCTAGGACTTCAAATAGAGATAGGAGGTCGCGTAAGGTAGTAGCTAGAGTTGATGAGGGTGAAACATCCGAGGTAATTTCTGAAATTCGGGCACTTTTAAACCGAATGGACGAAAGGTTCTCAATGGTGGAGAACAACTTTGGTGGACTTGAGCGGGATGTGAAGATTATGGCCGGGGGTTGTACTAATTGTGGCGGACCACACCATTCCGATGAGTGTAAGTCGATAGTTAATGAAGATGTAAATTTCGTTCAAAACCAACGTCAAGGCCAATATCAACCTTTTTTCCAACGTGGCGGAAATTTCCAAGGCCGATATCAAGGTAACTATTCTAACTCTTCTAATACTTATTCTAACAATCGTGGTGGAAATTTTCAAAATAGGTGGCAAAAGGATGACAATCATGGCGCGCCTAACCAACAACAACCACCATCACCTCCAAGGCGAGAAGAAGACGAGGGCGAAGGATCACCGCTCATGGCCATGATGTCCAAGTTCCTTGACAAACAAGACAAACGAGAGGAGGCCCAAGAGAAAAGGAATATCTCGATGGAGAACTATTCCAAGCTTTTGAATGACAAGATCGGGGGCTTGCATGACAAGATTGATATAAACAATCGCAACACCCATGCTTTGATTTCTAATTTGGAAAAGAGAATTGATAGAATGGGCACTCAACAAAGGCAACCGGGTACTCTTCCAAGCAATACCCAACAAAACCCAAATCAAGACAAAGGCTCATGGAGGAATGGGGATGACAAATACAAAGGTCCCCAACACCGGAACGAAACCGTCAGTGCCATAACTACGCGATCCGGCAAGGTAATTGTCCCTCCTATTGATAATTCTTGTATTTCTAATGTTTCTCCTCGAGTTGGGCAGTTTGAAGAAGATGTTGATGAAGAGGTAGAGATGGAGTCACCGCCGGTGGTGACCACTTTGGTTCCTAAAGCCACACCGATCAAGGAAACCGTGTTGAAACCCTACCAACCGAAGATTCCTTTTCCACAGAGATTGATGAAGGAAAAGATGAAGGAGCGAATGGATAAGTTTGTAAGTGATCTAAGGAAGTTGCATATCAATATTCCGTTTTTAGATGCAATTGTGCAGATGCCAGGATATGCAAAATGTTTGAAGCAAATTTTGATGAACAAGAAAAAGTTGGCTGAGGTGGAGACTAAAATTTTGGAAAATGTTTGCTCGGCGGCAGTGGCGGGTAAGTTACCCGAAAAGCGTAAGGATCCAGGTAGTTTTACTGTTTCTTGCAAGATTGGTGATTTGACTGTGAGTAAGGCATTGACAGATTCAGGTGCTAGTATTGATTTAATGCCTTCATCTATTTATGCTAAACTGAACTTAGGAAAACCTAAACCCATCAACATGAAAATTCAATTGGCCGATAAATCCGTTATAAGACCTATGGGAATTTTAGAAGACGTGTTGGTCAAAGTGGGTGGTTTGGTCTTTCCGGTGGATTTTATTCATTATTGATGTGGGTGAAGCATTAAACGTACCCCTTATTCTAGGAAGACCATTTCTTGCTACGGCCGATGCTACCATTGAGGTCGGGCGTGGTAAGCTTACATTGAGAACGGGGGATGAATCGGTAGAATTCTTGAACACTACTTCTTTTTCTTCACCTAACGTTGTTAATTCTATCGAGACTGTTTGTGTTAGTTTCTAGTGATTCTCATAATGATGAATGGTCGGAAGATGAAGTGGAGAAAAAGGGAAATGACGGGAAGATAACACTAGTGATTAATTCTCGACCGACAAGTAGCCGAAGTGTCAAGTCCGCGATTTCTCATTGCAATGTGAAGTTGTCCAAAGAACTATGTCCGAATTTGTCAACCAAAGAGAAAGAGGAGTTGATGTTGGAGGTGGATGCTTTTGGTAGAGCAAATGATTGCATTCGGACGAAGATGAAAGATGATTCCTTCCCACCTATTAAGGATGGAACTCCCAACAACTTAAGTGTGGGGAGGGGGGTTAAAGGCCCCGACTTGGTTAATCTTTGAGGTTTGATCGAGTCAAGCTAATGACTCGTAAATAAATAAAGCGCTTCTCGGGAGGCAACCCGTGTGTTTTTTTTTTTTCATTTTTAGTTGTTTTTTCTATTTTTTTTTTTCTCTCAAAACACACACACACACACACACACACACACACACACACACACACACACACACACACACACACACACACACACACACACACACACACACACACACACACACACACACACACACACACACACACACACACACACACACACACACACACACACACACACACACACACACACACACACACACACACACACACACACACACACACACACACACACACACACACACACACACACACACACACACACACACACACACACACACACACACACACACACACACACACATACACACACACACACACACACACACACATACACACACACTAGTTTTGTGTTTCTTCTTCTTCTTCCATCTCTTCTATTCCATCATCATCATCATGTCAAGAGGGGTATGTGATTCTCAACTCTTTCTCTTTTCTTTTAAATTTTATTTCAATTTAATTAGGATTTATTTATTTTCTTGAATTTTCTTTCAATTAATGTTTGTTAATTACTTAGATAAGTTAGTATTGTTGTTTATTGTCCTTAGAGGTGATTAATTTTGGAAGAATCTTAAAAAAACCTAATTAGGGTTCTTAATTTTTAATTTGGGGGTTTTTAAGATTTAGTCATCCTTAATTTATTTTAATTCAAATTAGTTAAAGCATTGTTAATTAGACATAAAACCCATTCAGAAAATCCAAAAAAAAAAAAAATAAAAAAATTCAGAATCGCGGCGCGAGTGGGGGACCTCGCGTCGCGAGATTTTGCCCTGTTTGCCCGTTTTTGCCGTTTGTCTATCTTAGCCTTTCGTGAGTGCCTCCATTCGTTTCCTCTGACTTATTTAGCACATTTTGAATGTTTTTGCAGAAACAACCTGTTGGACAAAAATACGAGGGATGGGTGTGGCCGAATAACTACCAATTTGACTATGTAGATGATAGCTACACTCCACCAACCGCTCCTGCTAGCAAAACATTTAGGTTACTCAAAACACACACACACATCCTTGGCTGGAATTCAGGGATGTCCCAAAGGCGGAACGCCAAGTGTTTTTAAATAGGTTAGCGGAAATCCAAGACTATGAGTTGATTCCCGCTCGTACAATGGACTGGCAGATAATTCGCGATGCACTCCTGGATGACTACTTTACAAACAGGTTTAGGACATAATATACTGATGAGGAAACGGGGTGGGTAGCAAAAATTGATATGTGGAAAAGGGTTTTTGAGCTGAACAAACCGGCTAAACAGGAATGGTGCCAGGAATTCTACTCATCTCTTAGAGTGGGATTTCTACCTGTTGAGGACATTAGTGAGGATCGGGTGATCCACTTTCGATTAGGTGGCAAGCAGCGCCATTGCACTATTCCCGAGTTTGGTTATCTTTGTGGCATGTTTGAGAAAAATGAGTTTAATGATGGTTTGGTTCATTCATTTTTGGATAATACCATATTGGATATCTCCCATTTTGATGATGGGGTTAGTTTTCATGAGTATTGGAATAGGATTTCAGGGAAGCCTTCGTTTAGCTCGGGCGTGAGCAAAGTGTCGGACATTCGGTCCAAGAAGTTGAGGCTTTTGCATAAACTGATAACATACTCTTTCATCCATCGGGGCAATGCAAATGACAAAGTCTGTAGCGATGATTTGTGGTTGCTCAGGCAGTTCCAAGACTTCACCCCCACCAGATATGGGTGTGCTCCTTATATCCTTGCTCGTCACATGCAGAAGCACCGGGAGCGTAGGTATTTATGTGGTCATTTCGTGACCTCGATCATGGAGAGGTTGGGCATGGCAAACACTAGTGAGGGGAGGAGAGTTTCGGATATTGAGCCTACGATTATCATTGATGCCACAGAGTTAAAGAAGGCAAGGTTGATGACTTCGGCGAGTGATTTGGGGGATGAAACGGAGGATGAGCAGGAGCCGCCGGCTCAGAGACAGAGGGTGGAGCCGCCACCCCAGATGGAGCAGCAGCCTAACCCTTACCCGGCTTATGATTTTGCAGGTTGGGGAACCAAGCTTGATGAGATCCTGGGTAATCAGCGGGAGCTCAGGGACACTCAGGACATGATGATGGATGGACAGAGGACGATGTGGAGCCAAGTGAACCGCCTGGGCTTCCAAAATGAGTACTGGTCTCCCTACATCAACCATTGGATCCAACCGGAGTCTCCACCTCCACCACCACCTACTCAAGCATTTAGTCCTCCTCCCATTTTCATGCCGGCCAACACCACTTATGGATTTTTCTGTCCACATCCTGATCAGCAGCAGCAGCCCGGTTGGGCAGGCCCGAGTTTGAGCGCAGTAGGCACTAGCGGGACCACAGGGGGCGCTCAGGATATGCCCCAATTTGGGACATATAGACATACCACTGGAGAGCGCTATTCGGGGCCTGGTTTTGATTTCTACCGAGGCATATTTGGTGAGCCGGCAGATCCTGATGCTGGTGACGGTGTCCCCTCCTCTCATGACATGGAGGAGTATTGATCCATCCTATCTTCTTTTCTAATTTCTGAAACTCTTGAAACTTTGAACTTTATTTCTTTTCGATTTGGTTGTAATTCCGCCGTTTAGGCGATGAGACATGTGTAGTATTTTCCGTATTTCCTTTATTATGAACTATTTAGTTGTTTTGGGTATTTTGCTTTTGGTGATTGTCAGGTGATTATTTCAAGTTTGCAAGTTGAATTGTGAGAGAATGCCTTGGGAATTTTTGGAACAAACAAGCGGGTTTATGCTGGCAGTCAGTTCAGCACCCACTTAAATTTTGGCTTCAACTTTGCATTGGTGAATTCTTGCTTTCACCCGGAGGTTTTTCATTGTTCCTTTCTACATTTTGCATTTTTTCCTTTTCCCATTGTTTGCCTTAGTTATTCGTCCATTGAGGACAATGTACAACTTAAGTGTGGGGAGGGGGATGTAAACTGGAAAAATGAAAAATTTTGAAGTTTCTTTCCTTTACTAGCATTTTGGTTATGTTTTTAAATTTTTGAGGCTATAGGTTTTGTGCAAAGATGAGAAATGAGGACTTTGAATTTTGCTAATCTAGGATAAAACTTGAGATTGTTTACCTTTAGCTTTCCTTTCCTAGTGCTTGTGGCATTTCATCGTTCCAAGGGGTCATAGGCTTGTTCCGAACTTCAAATAATCTAGGTTGCTTGCAAATTGTACCTTAATGATGAATCTAATGTGAATAATAGCTTCACTAGATGATGTATTGGTAGGCACCGCTTGAGGTTTTCCATTTGAATTTTGCAACTTATGTGCATGAAAAGCTCGAAATGTATTAAATATGCTTGTGGTAATTTGACTTAACATATGGTTTGCACACCGGATGTCCGGTCCTTAATTCTTATGTTATAGGTTGTAGCTCTAGTCATTATGTTTGGTCTTTATATCGGGGTGTCTGGGGTGCTTCGGCATCAAACGGGTGGCACATGTGGGAATGCGCATAATCTTTTTCTAATAGTCTAATGCTAATGTGGTCTTTGAGACTCGAACAAGTAAGTCCTTGGGGTAACTTCGTTTTACCTAGCTCACCTAAAGCTTCCAACTTGGGATGGGTTGTCAGAAAGTTCGTTACACGGGTCTCATCGAAAATCACGGGTGTTAAATTATAAAACTTTTTATTCTCACATGTGTTTGTGTTTAGAGCATGGTCTCTGGATATGCAACCCAACCTTGAGTTCTGGCGTATGTCTCTTAACGATACTCACGTATCCGTAGCGAACCGCTGGTCGGACACTTAAAGTACACTTTCGTATGATCACCTGATGTGTGGATAGAGTTGCAATTCTAAACCGTAGGAGTATGTTTTGTCAAGGGACTCATAAGTATAACGTAATGAAAACCTTATGGAAAACCAATGGCGTGAGTGTTTAAGTGGACAAAATACCGGTAATCATTGTGGAATATTGCTTATGTTGCCAATAATAATGTTGATGCTTGCTAGTAGATTATAGCTTAGTAGGAACGAGCCTAAGGTCAATTGGAATGATAGAAATGTTCAAGAGGTGTTAACACAAGCATATGGAGGATTCTAATTGTAACCGAAAGATGGTTTTGCTCTAGATTAGTCGAATTTTCTGATTTTGTCTTAAACTTTGCTCATTAGTTTTTAAATGCATTTGCTTTTGGTATTCGACACGCTTGGTAGGAAACTTCACTTATAACCATGTTTTGTTTAGTGAAATCGTGAATTGTTTGGTTATTGAGAATTGATTAAAGTGCATACTTGCTTGAGGGCAAGCAAGGTTTAAGTGTGGGGAGGTTTGATGTGTCTCAATATATACATATTTCTCACATCTTATTTGGACGTTTTAGACACGTTTGTTAGCCATTTATACATGTTTTGTGGTGCTTTATGGTATTGCTAGTGATTTCAGGTCTACAGCAGGTACATCGCTCATAATTGGTAGAAAATAGCTTAAGAATGGTCCATATGCACTAACGATGAAGAACGAAGCTGAAATGGCAAAACTGGCACCCAGTCGCGGCGCGACCAGAATCATTCGCGGCGTGATCCTTCACAAACTTCGCCTCGCGGCGCGATCCTGGAACCTCGCGACGCGACAATAACCCCTGTATTGAAATGCTCCAGCTTTGGCACACCTCGCGGCGCGACCAAGGGGGCTCGCGGCGCGAATTCTGTCTGACAAGTCGACTTTCTCTCTCCTGGGGTATAAATACCAAACCCCACTCAACCCTAAACCTAATCTTGGACACTCCAGCCTCCATACTTTTTCTCTAGCCGATTTTGAAGGTTTTTCAAGGGTTTTTCATCATCCAAACTATTTGAAGACTTGAAGATTAATTTTGGCTCTTGATTAGTGATTGTAGCTCGGTTGTAACCTCGATTTGGATTATTACTTCACATTTGGTACACTATGTTCTCCTTTTCATTTGAATCTTTAGCTCTTTTCATTATGAGTAGCTAAATCTCTATACATCTATGAAGATGAAGTGAAACAATTAGTTATGGTTGCATAATATTTTGAATTCAAGTTGGTTTTACTTAACATTTTGTCAAGATCTTAATGAAGTGATTTCTTCTACTTAAACTTGTGTTCTTGGTGATATTTGTGTTCTTCGATAGTGGTACTAGTTGAATGCAAGTATTATTTTAGTTATTTGTCTATGAATAACTCTTGCTAGGTCATGGTATGATAGTAAAGAATACAAGTCTAATAGAAATTACTTTGTTAAGTGGATTTAACGGTTGGTGGTACCACGTTTCTTTCACAAAGATAAAAATTGTTATTTAAATAATCAAACAAACTATTTAGTTCGAGGAATTGTAATAGGGTTGGTGGTACCACTTGTTGCAAGAAATTGGATTGAATAGGTGATTGAGTCGATTTTACAAACGGAGTGCACCCGGTTGTGTTTTTGTCTTATCACGATTATTATCACCAACACATATGAATTTTGAGCTTAACCTATATGCAACCTAGACTTTTTGCGTAGCGGATTCGACATAGATGACTTTTTAATTATTTGTTTACAACTCAAACTCTTTTCGTGTGCTCTCGATTAATACCGGTTGAGTACTTTACTTTACTCGTTAATTACATAGCTTTCAGAAACTCCAAGTGACAATTTGGTCACACCAAACTTTTTTACTTGTTTCACATTTTTACAACCTTTAGTACAACAATCAGTCCTTGTGTTCGATCCTGGTCTTGCCAGTTAGCTATATTACATACGAACGGGTACACTGCCCGTAAGTGTGTTGTAGTCAGTTAGCGGTAGATCTTGTTATAAATTATAAACTAGATTTCACACATCAAACGCCTTGGGGTTTTCTTTGCTTTGGCCGAATAGAACAAAAGAGGGAGAGAGAGAGATTTTTAGTTAGGGTTTTACCTTGTGAAAACTTATATTAAACCCCTAACTTTGATCTCCTATTTATAGGCTTAGGTTTAGGGTTACTAAACTTGATGGGCAAGTTTAGTTAGGGCCCAAAAAACCCCTTAGAATTTTCGGCCCACCCTTCCCTTAATCCTAGCCCAAACCCAACTATCAATTCTTTTAATTAATAAACATTATTTATTTTAACATTTAAAAATGTTTATTAATCATATCGTGATCAAATTAATCAATATATTACTTTAATATACTAATTAATAATATAGAGTTACCGTGTCATTTCGTGTGACCCCGTAGGCTTAAATTATTTCCGGACATGCGTTTATTATAACGTGATCACATACCAACAGCTCCCACTTGAGCATGTTATTTATAAAGGCAATAACATTGGTTAGCGTCTAGCAACACGCCAATGCTCCCGGAAAAATTTAAGGATAGTTTCTTAAAATATCATTTGAAATGATTTAGTCTTTAATATCTCTTTGTTTCAGATACCCTTGTTAATTATGAATATGGATCAATGTCATTTCATAATTTAACGATTCTGTTTCTCATTTCTACAATTAATCAAGATTACCAAATTAGTCAAGACCACCTCTTGAGTTCATTTGGGTATGCGCATACAAACATCTTAATTAATCAATGAGGGCGCCAAATGGTATCATACTTCCGTTGCAAATTGAAGGAACAAATCCTATATTGACTACACGTGTTAGTCATGTCGTTTCACTACATTTCTGAAAATAGCCCTTTATTACTACCTTGTTCAGGACAGTTATAACTATATCTAGAAAATGCAATCCACATATGCATAACCTGCTTGTATCTCAAGTCTAAGGATAAATAAAGCAACCATTTCACGAATTTCATTTAATGACGCCGATCCATAAAATGACAATTCGTTAAGTGGGGTAAGTCCGATATTCACCTCTTTGAATACCATGTGAGTTTGGCAGACCATCTCCAAATATTCCCTTAAATATTTCAACCAATCTCTCACATTTGTCTTAGTTTAACTATATTCCCATATAGTTAATCGACAATGGACGTTTAGAATATATCAAAAAATATTCATGGATTTAAACATGCAAATATAGGACACAATTATTATAAAATGAAACATTCATACCAAGTATCATAATTCATTTATTAAAATAACAATCGTTTAACATCCCATTATCTAACTAGCAAAATCTAAGACCTATGCCCTCGGCATGCTTATTGAGCTTTCCTTTTGACAAAGCCTTTGTAAAAGGATCTGCTAAGTTACAATCTGTGTGAACTTTGAGTAAATTGATTTCACGTGATTCGATTCGCTCACAAACATAGTGATATCTTCTTTGGTAATGTCTGGCACCTTTCTGAACTCCAGGTTCATTGGCAATGATAATTGCTCCCGAATTATCACAGTACAGATCCATAGGTGAGTTATTTGAGGGCATCACGTCAAGCCCAGAAATAAACTTTCTGATCCAGACATCTTCCATGGCTGCATCCGAAGCAGCTATATACTCAGACTTTGTAGCAGACATAGCAACTGTAGATTGTTTCTTGCTCTTCCAATCTACTGCACCTCCATTTAAAGTGAAGACATATCCTGACTGAGATTTTGTATCATCTTTATCAGTCTGAAATCCAGCATCACAGTATCCAGTTACTTTGAGCTCTGCATCGGGATTTCCTCCATACACCAAGAATAATTCTTTAGTAGCACGCATGTACTTCAGAATGTTCTTCACAGCAGTCCAATGATCCTCTCCAGGATTTTGCTGATAGCGGCTAACTATATTTTGCGCGAACGCAATATCAGGTCTAATGCATCTTACCGCATACATGATAGATCCCACAGCCGAAGCATAAGGAATTCTTTTCATACGCTCCACCTCTTCAGGTGTAGAAGCACCGTTCTTGCTAGATAAATTAAGTCCTTCTTGCATCGGCAAATTCCCGCGCTTAGAATTATCCATGTTGAATCTCTTCAAGATTTTATCTATATAAGCACTTTGACTTAATCCAATCAACCGTTTACTTCTATCTCTATAGATCTTGATTCCAAGAATAAATGCCGCTTCACCCAAGTCTTTCATAGCAAAACACTTTCCAAGATAAGATTTAACGTCTTTCAACATTGGAATGTGATTTCCTATTATCAATATGTCATCTACATACAAGACAAGGAAAGTAACATTACTTCCACTAGCTTTGCGATATACACATGGCTCATCAGGATTTTGAGCAAAACCAAACTTTTTGATCTCCTCATCAAATCTTTTATTCCAACTCCTTGATGCTTGCTTCAATCCATAAATGGACCTTTGAAGTTTGCATACCTTGTCGGCATGTTTTGGATCGACAAAACCTTCTGGTTGTACCATATAGACTTCCTCATCTAGAAAACCATTTAAGAAAGCGGTTTTGACATTCATTTGCCATATCTCATAGTCAGAGTACGCTGCTATGGCTAAGATGATCCTAATAGCTCTAATGTCCGCAACGGGAGAAAAGGTTTCCTCATAATCAACTCCGAAAAGTTGAGTATAACCTTTTGCCACAAGACGAGCTTTATAGGTGTGTACATTTCCATCCATGTCGGTCTTCTTCTTGAAGATCCATTTACACCCAACGGTTCTACCATTTGGTGGAAGATCAACCAAGCTCCAGACTTGATTATCTTTCATGGATTTCATTTCCACATTCGCAGCTTCAAGCCATTTTTTAGATTCCGGATCTAATAATGCAGCTTTGAAATTAGGAGGTTCATTTAAGTCTCCTACTACGTGTTCTTCGGACTCAATCATAAGATTTAATCTTTCACGAGCACGTATTGTCCTTGAGGACCTACGAAGTGGAATCGCTTCATCTTCAACTTGAAGTTCATCTTTAGATTCATCTCTTTCAACATTTTCCCCCCCAAGTTGATGATTACTAGTATTTTCAGAAGTTGACACATCTTCTTGAGTCTCATCAAGTTCAACAATCCTCCCACTGTCTTCTTGAGATATGAGTTTCCTTTCAAGGAACTCAGCAAATCGAGATACCTTAACAGTGTTTTCGGTAGGAAAGTAGAAGTAGTAACCCATTGTTTCCTTTGGGTATCCTATGAAGATGCACTTAACAGATCTAGATTCAAGTTTGTCAGG
>CM067168.1:63452083-63486132 GCA_034093135.1 Erigeron breviscapus | reverse complement strand
AAAGAAACTGAAATGACACCTCTAGTAATAGACGGTGCATAATGACAATTGTCTAAAAAAATGACTAAACCAGTAGGTAAAACTAAATGATAGTCGCCTATTTCTTCTACAGCTGCCGGTAGGCCATTTCCCACGAACAGTTGTAAAGATCCTGGTTTCAGTTTCCTTCTCCTTCTAAGCCCCTGTAAACAATTACAGATATGAGTACCACACCCGGTGTCGTAAACCCATGAATTACGCTTAGAAAAGGAATATAATTCAATTGTGAAGATACCTGAAGTACTGGTCAAACCAGTTTGCTTCTTCTTCAACTCAGCTAGATACTTAGAACAATTCTGCTTCCAATGTCCCACTTCATTGCAGTGATAACATGTTTGGTCCTTAGCCGAATGTTCCTTTTTCGCTGGAGGGGTCTTCTTAGGTTTAGGAGTAGCAACTTGCTTTCCTTTACCTTGATTTTTGCCCTTTCCTTTTGGTTGTTTCCCTTTCTGGATCTTTCCCCCTTTGATCGTGAGAACTTGGGGTGTGGCAGACTTCTTTGGAAGCTTCTTTTCATACTCATTCGCCATGGCATGAAGTTCAGCAATGGTTTTATCATGCTATGCATATTGTAATTGCGCACAAATTCCTCAAAATCCTTAGATAAAGACTTGAGAATCATGCCAATAGCAATAGGCTGAGGATAAGCATAATTCAACATTTCCAATTGCTCAAAATACCTCTTCATCTTGAGTATATGAGGACTAACCGGTGTTCCTTGCTCGTGTCGCAAGTCATGAAGTGAGTCAACTAGGTCGAACAACTCCACTCTCGCTTGCTTTTCGTACAAAGACTTGAGCTTGTTAATCATATCACGAGGAAAATAATTTTCAAATTGCTTTTGAAGATCAGCATCCATGCTTCCCAACATCAGACATGCAACCTCATTGTGTCTATCATACACAGCAGTGTATGCATCCAACTCTTCAGTTGTAGCATTAGCTCCCGGAACAACGGGTGTCTGCTCTTCAAGGATTTCAATTTTCTTTTCAGCTCTTAGAACTATTCTTAGCTGATGAAACCAATCATTGAAGTTAGGTCCAGAAAGTTTTTCTCTTTCTAGCATCGACCTGAAAGCCGATTGGTGTATGTTTTGAGAAGGATTTGTTGTTGCCATCTACAAAACAGACAAAAGTTCAATTATCGGTATTTTCGATAATAATCCTTAAAAATGTAATTTACCCTTGTTAAATTCATTTAACAATTAATTTCATTAAGGCTAGGATCCAATTGACATACAATCATTTCATTTGTTGATCAGCTAGAAATGACGGTACTCAAAAGGTAATTGACGATCAATAATTGCATTCATGCAATTCCTAGAGATATGGAACTTACAACAACACTTTAAAGGGGTATTAAGTGTTTTGTAAACATGTTTTGTCCCATCTTATGCCACGGGTCAAGGATCTCACCTCTTAACTCGTTTTAAGTCGCCCAATTAAGAACATGTAAAAATAGTACACCACCGGTCTCACGGTGGAGTGGTAATTTACCTTGAAGAGATACAATTCGCCTACGGTCTCACGTAGGAGCGAAAAGCACTGGCAAGTGTTCTTAGCAAAGTGGGTGGCAATGACTTAACTTTAAATGGGTAATGCATTTGATGTGAATCAAAAGTTTATGTATGAAGACTCATGCAAATCTTCATAACATAATGTTTAATAAAATCATTTTTATAGTCTTAGTAGCACAAGAGAGCTCGGTAGCTCCATTTGAACGCACAAAGAAGCGCAAGGGCAAAGGTTTGCGAAGGACGCAATTAAAAACCCGCCCTTTTAGGAGGCTAGCGCACTCCGACTTATACCTCTTTTAGAGTTTGTTCAAATGGGTGAGCCGGTGTATCTCAAGGTTGTAAGACTCCAATTTTATTAAAGATATCTCTATTTCGATAGTTCTTAGTCAAGTTTATTCTTTTCTCCAAAACAATTTTTGCATCACCTTTATAGCTCTTTATAAACACGCAAAAATTAATAAACTTACTAATTACCGAACTAATTTAATCATGTAACAAGTTAAGGTAGGCCACCTAAACATGGTCACTATGGTTCATGCATATGTTTAAAGCCGGATTCCCCCTCCGAAGAAGAGGACCACATACATCAAGTTGCCTTGATTGCGTAAGCCTTTAAACAACTTAATTAACAAGTAATTCACATAAACATGCTGACTGGAAATTTCCAACAGCTTCACGACCTGTTTAGCCCTGTTTCTGGTCCGATTCAGCTTTCGACCAGAACTACAAAGTTGTAGCCCTATGTGTCAAGCACCTACTGTCCAAAGCACAACTTCTAACTCATTACAGATTAAAAGATTTAGTGAACTGTCGCAAATCAGAAAAATCACACGAAAAAATTCACTTAGTCACACAATTATCTAATAATTAACCCTAATTATTGGATCATCATGCTTTGCTAAATATATCTCTATATATCAGTAATAATCACAAGTAATTTTGCATGAATTATTGTGATTTTACTTTTATTTAACAACTTTAAATAATTAAGATACACAAAACATGCAATTTATACAAATAAATCATGTCAATTCACAAACTCAAAACTTGCCATGAGGGTTTCATAATCCGATTTTTAATTAAAAAAAATAAGAAAACAACTTTTAATTATTTAACAATTAATTAAAAATCAACCAACCCTTAACCCCCTTTCAAGTTTTGATCTTTGTAATTAATAGATCACATATGTGGCTCTGATACCACTGTTAGAATATGCGAACATAAATCATATAAATATTCACATAAGCGCAACGGAAGAATCGAATATGTAATCACATTAATTAACAAAGAGAGAATCGAAACGTGTACCTTATGCAAAGTTTCCAATAAAATAAATAATAATAAGATTATTATTATTATAGGGTTTAAAGTAAAACCCCTCTACGATCGCACACTAGACACCTCTTATATCGTATGCTAGTACCCCGATCACGATCAAACAACCCTTTGTTTAAACCCTTGAAACCGAAACCCTAAAACCCGAACCCCTTGGGGTTTTCTTTGCTTCGGCCGAATAGAACAAAAGAGGGAGAGAGAGAGATTTTTTAGTTAGGGTTTTACCTTGTGAAAACTTATATTAAACCCCTAACTTTGATCTTCTATTTATAGGCTTAGGTTTAGGGTTACTAAACTTGATGGGCAAGTTTAGTTAGGGCCCAAAAACCCCTTAGAATTTTCGGCCCACCCTTCCCTTAATCCTAGCCCAAACCCAACTATCAATTCTTTTAATTAATAAACATTATTTATTTTAACATTTAAAAATGTTTATTAATCATATCGTGATCAAATTAATCAATATATTACTTTAATATACTAATTAATAATATAGAGTTACCGTGTCATTTCGTGTGACCCCGTAGGCTTAAATTATTTCTGGACATGCGTTTATTATAACGTGATCACATACCAACATATATCACTTCAATCTGGCCTTTTGAAAGTTACACGGTCTGATAAGATTTTTAGATTTGTCATGATGAATAAGAAAATATGCAACTTGTGTATATTTAAAGTTATGCTATGAAAAAAAAAAAAATAGTGCAAGCAACCACCTATTAATTGGTTGCATTTTCGTACTTAGACACTTCTATTAAACAAATACTCAGTCTCATTTTTTTACCTTATCTTATTTAGATAATAAAATTATAGTATAAAAAATGCAACATTTCTCATGTTTGGCTCGTAAGTCCATCGGTCCACACAGTTGTCCATGTACCAGTAGAAGATTCGGTACCTTTTTGTTATAAAAAGACGAATGATGGTATAAAAGTAAAAGACTACAAGTCTTTTTGGTTTGATATATCCATCCGAGCACTTCTCCTTATTAGAGCACATGGAGATGCCACAATGCAACCGTGTCCCCATTGGTAACTTGTGATCCCGACGCCAGTGTCGGATCTAGAAATTTAGAAAAGGTATACAAAACTAAATCATATATATTCTCTCGAGATATCTAGGTTTTTTTTTTGTCGGGGGTGGGGGGTAGGGGGGCCGGGTTTTAGGTTTGTTTTTCGCTTTTTTTTTTTGATCAAGTCTTCTATTAAGAAATATGTTTTTTTTATTATATGAGCAAATATATTGTACAGTGTTATATTATAAAAATATGTTAGTTTTCGTAGTATAAGAAAACTTTTTTGACTTTGTAAGATCTAAAACCAATTTGTAAATAATATCCTAAAGAATCCAAATATGTAATCATCCATATTTTAAAGGACTAAATAAATAAATAGACTAAATAATTGGGAGACAAAACTATACATTCTAATAATAACTAGGGTAAATTACACAAATCATACCTGAGGTTTGTTCGAAACTACACTGGTCATACCTACAATTTATAAATTACGCGAGACATACCCATCGTTTTTAAAAACTTACACTGACCATACCTATCGCTGACGGTCGTCTATTTGGCCGTTAAGTCAAGTCACGTGCCATGCATGTGAGGTATCAAAACCGTAATTTCGTGTATACTTCAGGTATCATCCGTGTAATTTACCCTAATAAGAAATTATTAACATATTTATATTTATATTTCATTTATTAAAGTGGATAGATATATTCTATATTAAAATTCACATATAAATACATATATTTTTTTTAAAACCTATTTCAAAATAAAAAATAAAAAATATATAAAAGGATGTCATCAAACGATATAGGTTTAGGCTTAAAAATATAAGGTCAGACTAACTACTAACCTGAAACTTCAAACCCAAAATGCTACAGATTGCTAATCTGAGGTATATTCTAAAATCGTGACGAGTCTTCGACTTTGATTTACCCCTCTAATCTGAGGGGATGTCATCAAACCATACGAAAAAATTATATTGCTTTTTTAATTTTTTAATTTTTTTTGTATCTTTTCAAATAGGTTTCTATTAAAAAGAATAACTTAAATTTTATGATCATATAAACTAAAAAATAAGTGGGTTAATATGTAAAAGAAACCCCTCGGAAAGTTTAGTATGTTTGATAAAACTAACCAATATCTGATTGTTGATGACCAGTGGTAGCTAATAACTCGTAATTGTAGTTGAAATTGATAGCTAATGTTTTTTAGATAAGTGTTTGACATAGTAACAACACTATTAATATATAAAGTTATAAAATGAAAGGAGTGACACTTATTTATGTTACTTTTTAATTAACTGAAGTATAAATAAAACTTTAAAGTTCTTAATAATTATTTTTATGGTGAATTACAAGGATGATACCTGAAGTATGCACGAAATTACGGTTTTGATACCTCACGTGCACGGCACGTGACCTGACTTAACGGCCAAATAGACGACCGTCAGTGATAGGTATGGTCAGTGTAAGTTTTTGACAACGATGGGTATGTCTCGCGTAATTTTTTAATTGTAGGTATGACCAGTGTAGTTTCGAACAAACCTCAGGTATGATTTTTGTAATTTACCCTAATAACTAGGATTTTTGTTTTATATAAAGTAGTTTAAGCTTTCATCTTCTCCACCTATTACTAACCTGCAACTTTCTCCATGGAACACCTTACAAAGCTTAATATTTCATTGATGTCTATTGATCTATTTCTTCAATGGGTATGCACCATTTTTTCTAAGGTTATACACACTTAAAGAATAAGCCTAAAAAAACCTCTGAAGTTTTTCATTTACCACTACTTGGCATAGTCATAGGGTATGCAAGTGTGCATACCCTATGCTACACATAGATCCGCCCCTGCCCGACGTGAAAGATATCATTGTGCGGAAAGATAAAAAAGAATATTCTTTTTCTCCCACTCAAATTTTACGAAAATGATTATCGTACCACAAATATTGATAAAGCTACCACACAGTATAACTTTTAAAACATACTATACATACCATTAAAACATATAAGTGGTAGATTTATTAATATTTGTGATACAGATATAATTTCCTCAAATTTTATGATCATATAAACTAAAAAATAAGTGGGTTAATATGTAAAAGAAAGAAAGTTTAGATTAAAATGCGAGCAACTTGTTTACAAAGTGAATGAGAATGCAAGACATTGTACAAACAATTAGTCATCAGAGGATTGAAAGCCATGTATGCATCCACTAGAAGAAAAAGTATAAAATTGCAACTCAGGAGGAGACATGATTTACAACTGAATAACATAAAAAGCTTGCATATTAAATCGTTAAGATTACAAATTTTGAGTAGACATGTGGTCCTAATTAATTGACACCAATGCTAAATGTTAACATCTCGTATCGATCAGTATGAAGCAAAAACTTTACATAAACAAGTGTTTAATTTGCTATTAGTTTTCTATATGTAAAATAAACCAACCTTAAAACATTATTGATCTATTATAACTATAAGCTAAAAAACCAGGTAAAAACATACATTTTCGGGACTTCGGGACTAGCTCGGTATTTTCGGGATTTTCCCGTACCGGTACCGATCCCGGTCCCATATAAATCGATACGAGACTGGTACCGAATCGGTACGGGACCGGGACTTCGGTACCAAATCCCGACTAGCACCGAATTTTGGCAAGTTAACATAAATCACATGATTCTTCTTATTTGTCATCCTTATGAAGATATAAATTAATTACTCACCTGTTATATGAAGCTTTCACAGTTAGCACCAAAAACAGAGTATCTTTATTTTTTCTAAAAAATTGATATTGCATATTCTTGATTCTAGAAAGAAAGTTTAGATTAAAATGCGAGCAACTTGTTTACAAAGTGAATGAGAATGCAAGACATTGTACAAACAATTAGTCATCAGAGGATTGAAAGCCATGTATGCATCCACTAGAAGAAAAAGTATAAAATTGCAACTCAGGAGGAGACATGATTTACAACTGAATAACATAAAAAGCTTGCATATTAAATCGTTAAGATTACAAATTTTGAGTAGACATGTGGTCCTAATTAATTGACACCAATGCTAAATGTTAACATCTCGTATCGATCAGTATGAAGCAAAAACTTTACATAAACAAGTGTTTAATTTGCTATTAGTTTTCTATATGTAAAATAAACCAACCTTAAAACATTATTGATCTATTATAACTATAAGCTAAAAAACCAGGTAAAAACATACATTTTCGGGACTTCGGGACTAGCTCGGTATTTTCGGGATTTTCCCGTACCGGTACCGATTGGTACCGATCCCGGTCCCATATAAATCGATACGAGACTGGTACCGAATCGGTACGGGACCGGGACTTCGGTACCAAATCCCGACTAGCACCGAATTTTGGCAAGTTAACATAAATCACATGATTCTTCTTATTTGTCATCCTTATGAAGATATAAATTAATTACTCACCTGTTATATGAAGCTTTCACAGTTAGCACCAAAAACAGAGTATCTTTATTTTTTCTAAAAAATTGATATTGCATATTCTTGATTCTAGAAAGAAAGTTTAGATTAAAATGCGAGCAACTTGTTTACAAAGTGAATGAGAATGCAAGACATTGTACAAACAATTAGTCATCAGAGGATTGAAAGCCATGTATGCATCCACTAGAAGAAAAAGTATAAAATTGCAACTCAGGAGGAGACATGATTTACAACTGAATAACATAAAAAGCTTGCATATTAAATCGTTAAGATTACAAATTTTGAGTAGACATGTGGTCCTAATTAATTGACACCAATGCTAAATGTTAACATCTCGTATCGATCAGTATGAAGCAAAAACTTTACATAAACAAGTGTTTAATTTGCTATTAGTTTTCTATATGTAAAATAAACCAACCTTAAAACATTATTGATCTATTATAACTATAAGCTAAAAAACCAGGTAAAAACATACATTTTCGGGACTTCGGGACTAGCTCGGTATTTTCGGGATTTTCCCGTACCGGTACCGATTGGTACCGATCCCGCAAACTCATAAAAGTGGGTACCGGTACCGATCCCGATCGGGATTCGGTACCACTATTCGGTACTGGGATCGGGACGGTACCGGGACGGGATCGGGATTTAGGAATTTTTGCTCATCCCTAGATTAGTATATCATATATTCAAACACAAGTTGATGTTAGATAGAAAATTCAGGCTGGGCTAGCAAAAGTTTATGGCCTCTGATTTGTTTAGATGGGAGCCCATATGCATGTCTTTCCCTCTTTGGTCCTTTTTATTTTGTTGTAACATACTAACATCTAAAACCGTATAATTATATCAAAATCATATCATATCATCATATCATATATATTAATAAAAATAAAAATTTAATCATAACTTTGAAACAATATTTATTTATCCTTATTAAATAATACTAAAAGTTAAATAATGGAAATGCTTGTTTATGTGGAGGAGTGTAAATACAATCAATCAAGATATGAATACGATGATGGAATTGGTGTGATGGGACAATGGGTCAACAAAAGGTGTTCAGTAAATTTTATATATAACTTGGACGCAACGCATTCTTTCCGACTTCCATAATGAGATTTGGTCAATTTAACATATTTCAGAATTTCATAATTTCTAATATTATTTTTTTTTTTGAAAGGTGAATTTCGCTTGAAACTTCGTGTCGCGATTCGACAGCGAGAGGTCTAGCATACGTTGTCTTAACCGGATCCGCGCTAGAGAGCTCTCTCGAAGTAGAAATGCCTATTTCAAATACCCAATGGGGGAAAACCCCCTACTAATCCGCCCGAAAGCACGATGATTAATAGGGGTAAACCTGCCCCCTCATACTTGAACCTGGGTATACCCAAGCCAAACCCTCATAGAAGGACTACCTATATCTCAAAGTTGGTGGAATGGAGATTCGAACCTGAGACCTATAGGTCACCAAGGGAACTCCAAACCACTAAACCAACTCATCATTGATTTCTAATATTACTTTAATAGTATTATTCATCAATACAAATTTCCACACACCCTTGATGACTCCGATGAGATCTTCCTTTGGTTTGGTTAATTACCTCAAAATAAAAAGACTTTTTATTCTAACTAATACACATACACCTAATAGAAGTCTTGAATATTGTTTTGGACACCCTTTACTTACTAAAGTTTTTAATATAGGTACATCTTTTGTGATGGCTCTGTTAGTAATTCCTTTGTTGTTTTTTTAAGTATGAATAGATAAAAATACCTATTCTGACCTATAGTAATATGTATCTTTTCCTGACTTTTAAATATAGTCACTAAAAAAGCTTAGATTGATACCTTAATAGAGACATTATTAGTAAATCAGTCTATAATGAAATATAAAACTCATAATGAAATGATTATATGTGTTCTTGTTACTATCCAATGACCAAACAACATGTATATATATGGTTATCCTTCCTTAAAGAGCATTAAACCTTTTATAGGATGTAGTCTCCATATAGGCATATATACACCTAAATGATGTGATACATATTGTAGTTTTTTTTATGAGGTTAGGGTTTATGTGGCTGTTAAACATCCAATTTGGGTGTAGAACCCTTCACATCTTGTTTTTTTATCCATAAAAAGCATGGGGGACCAAGTATTTATAGATATATTAAAAAATTAGTATGTGAGGGGTTTCACACCCAAGCTTGGGTGTCTAACAGCCACATACTCCATTTTCTCTTTTTTTATATATGTATATATATCATTGTACTAAAGTTATTTTGTTTGTTATTTTGTGTGTCCGGAATACCTATTAAAGAAAAACAGTGTATTTTTAAAAGCTTTTTAGATCAAATGAAAATTTAACATCGTAAAAGAAGTAAAGACCAACATCTTTGTCGTGAAAGATTAAGGGGGTGTTTGGTAGGAGTGAATCAAAGAGAATGGAAATGTAATAGAGAATGAATATAGTGGGAAAGAGAATGAGTATTTGGAAAGAGAATAGATTCCGTCGTTTGGTACAAGCAGAGAATGAATATATGAAAAATACAAAAATTTAAATAATAATTAAATTTAATACATATAACATCATTAAAACAAAAAAAAAATTTTTTTTTCCATTCCCATCCATTCTCTACAATTTATAGAGAATGGAGGGAATGGAATCGATTCCCACTTCTCGATTCTCTTTCCCATTCTCCATTGCAACCAAACATGAGAAGTCTTTCACATTCTCTTTCCACCCTTTCCATTCCATTGTACCAAACACACCTAAGTGGTTGTACAGTTGGTACTGCAATCCAGCCCCTTTTGAAATTATTATGGCACACTTGCAACAACTCTTCTGTTCCAATTCATGTACATTTTTATTGCCTCATTAATTCGAATACAGCCATATGAACTCTTTAAATTCTGTATAATGCATGCTAGATAGTTGGTTTATTGTTATAGATTTACATATAGATCACAATCTCAAATAATTCTCTTCAAAACCGATCGACCAGTGTATGATCCTATGTATATGCAATGTAGCGAGACAAATAGTAGTTTATAACATTTTTATTTTTATTTGAACAACATGATCCTATTAGATATTCTGGCGAGGCATTGCCGCATCGGAGAGAAAGAATCACGATAAGTGACTAGAACTGGAAAGCCAAAACGTGCGGCCAAGAAAACTCACATTGCCTACAACGACTAGACAACCATAAGAAACAGAGGCGATACCAGAAAAAATTTCAGAGGGAGCAATATTAAAAAATCCGTGAAAAATAAATATAAAAGGGATCAAAATGTTAAAAATCTATAGCAAATTTTTAAAAATCGATGATAAATTTAAAAATACATGAGAAAATCTAAAGTTTGAGGGGGGCATTGGCCCCCTTTGCCCCCCATGTTACCGCCACATGGATAGTTAAAAATTTTTAAAAACTGATGAAAAATTTAAAAATATTAACAGTTGGTAAAATGAATAGTTGTGATTAAAATAATAAACTTTTAAAAAATGAGTAGTTGAATTTAAATGTTATAAAGTGTCTGAAAGACTAGTGATTGTATAATTATTTAATAAATAAATATTATAAAAAATATTATTTTAATAATGTATTATATATACATAAATATATATACTATGGTTCTAGGTAAAATAAAACAAGTATTAAAATAAAATAAATAAAATATATACTATATAGCTAGATGGAAGTGTATACACTTGCGATTTGACCACTTAATAGACGAATATTGTAATTTACTCTAGTGTTTATTGAAAAAGGATAGTACTATTTTTGGAAGGCATATGTGGGTTGAAAAGATGCATTTTGTATGAGAAAGTGAAAGTGAAAGTGAAAGTGAAATGGGGAATTTGATGGATGTGGGTTCATAAGATCTAAAAATAGAAACAAAGAAAAACATATTGCTGTTGGCCAATTGCTCGTGACTTAATTCCCATTTACCTTTTTTCTTCATTGCCAAGCCCAACAAACAATTTGCCTTTTCATTGTTTATCTTCGAAAGTCGAAACGTTACAAATCAATTTCTAACTTTAGTAAACGATGACACTATCATTGCGAGTGCTTGAAAATACGAGCTTCATTTTGACTCATCATTTCAGGTATATTTTGTAATGTGTTGTTTGAAGTACATAACTAAAAGTTGCCTAATGATCAATCATGTGTTCGATACTTCGATCATTTAGATTGCGTACTCATGGTTTTGCCATGGAGATTAGGTTCAAGTTTGTTTTTGGATATGTTCTTATAAAAATTGTATTAATTTAGTTAAATCTTAAATATACAAATATTCAATGTGTCCTTCTAGTTTATCTGTACTACCTTATAATAATTATTAGAGCTGTTATATTAATGAGATTTTAAATATACGAAACAACGAAGAACACAATATACATTACCCCTTATTTAATTAATGAGTTTCGCTAAATGAAACCCTAAGGGTTTTCGTTAAGGTGCCTTAAATAGTTGTACAGTTATCATAAAATTTAGGGGTGAGTTTTTGATATGAAAATATACAACTTTTTTATGTACACCTAAGAATTTCATTTAGCATTTCCTTAATTAATTCATACATATAAACAAAAAAAACACCTGAACCATCAATTTGGTTTTTTTAGTTTGGGACGGGTCGATTAAACTAGATTGCGTACTCATGGTTTTGCCATGGAGATATTATGGGTATGATTGGATAGAGCTATTTGGGAGTTTTGACTTTTAATTTTGAACAATAAGCTCCTATTGTCTTAAAAACTTTCTTTAAATTCAATTAGTTTCAGCCTTTATTTGAAAGACTAAAACTCCAACTAAAACGTTACTTGAAATAGGATTTCAAGAGATTTTAGTTTGGATGAAACTTTTAAATTTAAAAATTACACAAAGTCCACCTAAAGTTGCAGCTGCAACTATCATAACAAAAAAATCTAAATAAAAAATTTAGCTAACAACTTTGCTTATAATATACGGCTTATAACTACAAACTAAAAGTTAAAGCTAAAGCTACAAACTACTACTGCCAACTACAATTACAAACTACAGATACCCATATGACTTTCTATGATGTAGAATTCCATTTAAAATATATATGTCTTTTCATATACTTTATTCATTTCCTCATAAGATCAAGGTTGTGAAACTAGGAAATCGGGATCGGTACAATAAGTGGGGAGTCAAGATTTTTCTTAAATCGGGTCGGATCGGGAAAAAAAAATCGAATCGAGTAAGTTAAAGCTAAAGCTACAAACTACTACTGCCAACTACAATTACAAACTACAGATACCCATATGACTTTCTATGATGTAGAATTCCATTTAAAATATATATGTCTTTTCATATACTTTATTCATTTCCTCATAAGATCAAGGTTGTGAAACTAGGAAATCGGGATCGGTACAATAAGTGGGGAGTCAAGATTTTTCTTAAATCGGGTCGGATCGGAAAAAAAAAATCTTTGGTTTTTATGTATAACAAATAATAATTTTTAAAATTATATGTAATAGAAAATTAAAAATATCTAAAAAATTTTCAAACATAAACATAATTGACTAGAAACATTAACTTATTCAATTTAAACATAATTGTCAAGAAATATAACATAATTTATCAAATAACTTTTTTATTAAATAAAAAGAGTTTGAGCTGTTAAAAATATTGACTTTTTGTTGACCCGATCCGATAGAGGTGATACATATGATTTAGACCAAATCCGACCGATTCTTGACCGGTACAACTGAGTTTGACCAAAGTTGACCCGAGTCAGTGATGTTGACCAATTTTTAGTCCGAGTATGAACAACTCGTCTCGGGACCCACCAATATACGAGCTGATTCGGGAAATTCGGCTGTATCGACCGATTTTTACAGCACTACACAAGATATTGTAGGTTATAATACCATATGATAGATATATAAATATGTATACTATATAGATTTATATGATATAGAACTCCGTATAGATATACTTCATCTGTCCATATTAAGTGTCAAATTTGACTTTTTTGTTTTTCCATTTAACTTTTACCGTAAATATTTTTGTTTGTTTTATATAATAGTTGATGAATCATATCTATACTATATATAATCTATACTTCTATATATACTATATTATAAAGCAAATAGGGTTTTCAACTTTCAACATTCAACTTTCAACAATGTACACATGCTAATGCATGATGTACAATACATCTAAACCTCATTAAATCAATAACCTACACTACTCGACGCCACCGCAACGTCCACTACCACCGCCGCCACCACCAATCGTCGCCACCACCGTCACCGCCACCAACACCCATCATCACCACCGCCACCTCCACCATCGCCGCTACTGCCACACGCCACCAACACCCATCACGTCACCACCGCCACCGCCATTATACCGCTGCATCGCGCGGTTACCGTTATAGTATTATATAATTGAAAAATACATTTAAAAATTAATCTATTCATATATTTTATATCAAGTGTTATATAACACAAACAAAAATATTAATAGTCAAAGTAAAAAAAGACTCAAAAATCAAATTTGAACATTCAAAATAGGACGGACTTAGTTATATACTTCAATTGGACATTAAATCATACAAAACATCAATAAAATCTATAAAAATTTATTACATTATATTTATTAATAAATCAATGAAATTTTTTCCTTATATATATAACCAATCAAGGAAATTAATATTTTTCCTTTTTTCTATTCAAATCTATATCAACCCAATCCTTCCTCCCTTTCTCTCGTATTTAATCCATCTTCATCACAAAAACTTAGGCACCCTTACCCCCCACCCCCTCTGGCTGCAAAAGCCAAGTTCCATATATACTAACTATGGCAAAATTACATAATTCTCACTCATTTCTTATCATTTTCATCTTGTTTTTTCAACTCACTAAAAGTGACCAAATATTTAATGACCAAAAAACCCACCACCTTCATAAACAACAAGACGAAGAAGAAGCTGACAGGATTACATCACTTCCTGGCCAACCTAACGTCACTTTCAACCAGTTTTCCGGCTATGTCACCGTCAACCAAGCCGCCGGCAGAGCCCTTTTTTACTGGCTTACTGAAACCCCTAACCACCCTCTTTCTAAACCCCTTGTCATTTGGCTCAATGGAGGTTAGTATATATGTACACACGTATACACATACATAATTATTTATATTTGTATGTATGCATGTACATGTTTTTTTAGTTTTTTTTTTTTTTTGAAAAAAAACTTAGTACTGTACTGTTACATTGCTTGTTTACAAGATTTTAAAACTGTACAATTTACATGTTAATTAAACTTAAATATAATAATTATACTTTATGAAGTGTTTTTTTTTTTTTTTGCTTGTTTATCTATTAATGAGTTTTGTATGTACATCTTTAGATGGATTTTTTTGGAGGTAGTTAAATTTTTTTTTTTAATTAAAATTGATGATGTACAAAGAAGAGTGAAATATGGTTGTATCTACCGTATTTAATGAGTAGTTAGCTGTAATAAATATATATAATTTCTTGAAAAAAGATGGGAATCTTGAAAATATATTTGTATATATCCTTTAAGGGTTAAAAATTATTACTCTGTTTGGTCACCTGTAAAATCTGAGAATAGAATTCAGCCCTATTTTTACTTCTAAACAAGGTTATATATGACATCAGAAGCAAGTACTAATATTTTTTGACTAATTAATACAGTATTGTTTTTAAATTCAATATCTATAAGTGGATATTCTTTTTGGTAATATAAATTCATGTGTAAGACTTACATTTTAACATTGTTAGTTTTATCTCCACCGTTCAAACAAACCATAATGTTCTAGCTACAATTTATGGCCATTGATAAAAACACTTGCATAATGTTGGTAGTGTTTGAAAACAGGGAATCATAAACTAATTTCTTTGACCAATGATTGTTTTTTAGAACTTGCATGTAAATTGCTATACTAACTTTTTCTATTTTAAGTTTTTAACTACTAAAACACTTGCATAATGTTGGTAGTGTAAGAAAACATGCTGGAATAATACCTAATTTCTTTGACCAATGATTGTTGTTTAGAACTTGCATGTAAATTGCTATACTAACTTTTTCTATTTTATAGAGTTAAAATAATCAGTATTTGAAATTGAAATAGTAATGTGGATGTTTGTTAACTAAAAGTTGCACATTTGTTGCACATTTTTGGTGAAAGTTGCAATATAAGGTAACTACTTTCTTGTTACACACTTACACTTGCTGAATTTCAAAAACATAGACATTTTAGTTTTAGGCAACCTGCTTTTTGATTAAGTCATATCTCATGTGTAACATTGGGTTTTAGTGCAATTTCCACTTCACCATCGATTTATTTTACTAATCTCAATGTCTCTCCCACGTCGATGATCGAACTGATTCGTTATTTATAGCAAAAAATACAAAAAATCGAGAAATTAACACTAGTTCACAAACAAACAAACATTCAAAAAGTCCGATTTTAATGATATATATTTTTGTAAATGATTCCAGAGTTAACAGTCTTCCATTTTCTGGTTCTGTTACCAAAATCAATGATGCAAAACTACAAAGCAACCTTGAATAGTCCTTATTTACTGTAATGATTCCTATTCTGCATACTTATTTGTCTATATATCTACATATTATAAGCAACAGTTCCTTGTACTCTCTACTATTTCATGCATGCCACACTTGTACAATGTGATACATCTTTTCATATGATTAAATGCATTTGTTCACATTATAACCTTTCATCTTTTACACTTATTATATGTGTACATGACCAATCTGGTAAAAGTAAATAAGACAATTATGGTTATTATATAATGTGTCATTATAATTTATTGGTACTTTTATAAATTAATTTTGTACTTATGTTATAAGAGATTCAAATACATTATATAGGATTTTTTTTTTTTTGTGAATTTATGTTATATTCGAGGTTGCTCTAACAAGTTCAATCTAACAGGTCCCGGATGCTCTTCTGTGGCATATGGTGCATCCGAAGAAATAGGCCCCTTTAGAATAAACAAAGGGGCCACGGGATTGCACTTGAATAAATTTTCTTGGAACAATGTGGCTAACATCTTGTTCCTTGAAACTCCGGCTGGTGTTGGTTTCTCTTATAGCAACCGTTCATCGGACCTACTTGACACTGGTGATCGGCGGACTGGTACAAGCCCGCCCACACCCTCTTCTTTAAACAAAATATAAATAGCGTGCGTCCATTTTATTATTTTTATTTGTAGGTGTATAAGTGATTAATAATCAATAAAAATGACTTGCACACTTTTAAGTTTTAACCTTATGATTTATGCGCTATAGCCGAGGATTCACTTCAGTTCGTGATACGGTGGATGGAGAGGTTCCCACGTTATAAGAATCGTGAAGTCTATATAGCAGGGGAAAGCTATGCCGGACACTATGTTCCTCAACTGGCGCGACAAATTATAAGACACAATTCCATTTCTCATTCTCATTCCATCAATTTGAAAGGAATAATGGTACTTGTTTTCCGTGTGTTAACCTATACATACACCAAATATATATAGAACTCAAGCTTATGAGTAATATTGTTCTATCATAGGTTGGAAATGCTGTGACAGATAATTACTATGACAACCTTGGAACGGTAACATATTGGTGGAGTCATGCTATGATATCCGATAAAACGTACCATCAACTAATCAACACATGTGATTTTCGACACCAAAAGAATTCAAATGAATGCGAATCATTATATAGCTATGCCATGGATCAAGAATTTGGTAATATCGACCAATACAACATTTATGCACCTCCTTGTAACAACTCTGATGGTAGCCATTCGAGTGCCACCCATCAAACTATGCGGTTGCCCCATAGACCCCATCGGGTATTATTTCAATTTCTCATTTTTATTTGAATAATGTGGCTTTTTTTTTGTTTATTTTGTCACTTTTTAAGATTTGTGCTTTTGCAGATGGTAAGGCAGACCGGTTATGACCCGTGTACTGAAAGGTATGCAGAGGTTTATTACAATAGAGAAGACGTCCAAAAGGCGTTTCATGCAAATACCACAAGAATTTCATACAAATGGACAGCCTGCAGGTTTTTTTGCATTTACATTCATATATAGTTGTCAATACTTTCTAAATTTTAGCATTTTGAAACTGAAAAAAAGTAAAATCAATTTGGCAGTGAGATTTTAAACCGGAATTGGAATGACACTGATGTCTCGATTCTTCCAATATATCGTGAACTGATGGCTGCTGGACTGCGAATTTGGGTATTCAGGTATGCTACCTATATATGTTCTGTTTATCTTTGTGCGTCGTTTTGTCATTAAACATAAAAGTGAACAGATTCTCATAACAATGTTGTTTAGTTGATCATTTTGCTGTTTTGTAAATATCACAGTGGGGATGTGGATTCAGTGGTTCCAGTCACGGCTACTAGGTTTGCATTAGCGCAACTCAAGTTGAAAACAAAGGTTGCGTGGTACCCTTGGTATATCAAGAAACAGGTTAGTATGACTCCATTTAACGTGTACATATATACAACTCACAAAATGATGCATTCACTTATTCACCTAATATGTATGTTCTGATTAGGCGACATCAATGTACTACTTATTGATGCTTATATATATATGGTGCTTATGTATCATCATTGGGCCATTGTTAAAGACCCACAAACATAAAGAACCACAAACTCCCCAACTTAGTTTTCTTACTTACACGTCACATGACTAAAGGCCAAATTAATTGACAGTGTATTAACTTTACACATTTTGCTGTCTTATGTATCATTACAAACTACATTTTTGTATGTATTAAACTCAAAACTTCTTGTTGTATGCATCTCATATCCTTTTCATGCATGTTACCGGTTTTATAAGACACATGAAATAGAAATATTTGAAAGTTCATTACATACAATATGACATTTGTCTGTTGAATGTGTCCGATAGCAAAAAGTTATACATTCTAAATTAATTTTCTTCATGACCAGAGGCGATATAAAAAAATATACAAGACGGGGCAAAATAAAAAAATGCATAGAAAAAATAATCTGAAAGGGGCAAAATTTAAAATCCATAATTTTTTAAAAAAAAAATCTATGACAATTTAAATTTTCAGGGGCGCATTGGCAAGGAGTATTAGTAAGTAGTATTAGTAAGAAATGTATTTCGATACACCAACTAAAATCGCTTTTTCATGTGAAGGTTGGAGGATGGACAGAGGTATATGAAGGGCTAACATTTGCAACAGTGCGAGGAGCAGGTCATGAGGTGCCATTATTCAAGCCAAGAGCAGCATTGCAACTATTAGTGTCTTTCTTAAAAGACCAGCCACTTCCCAAATCTTGACCAAGCGTCAAACTTTGGCTAAAAAAGCCAATACTTTGACCTTTATTTATAAATGTGTCATGAGGTCAGAGGCAAAAGATTGCCGTTTGACATATATTTGGATAGGATTTAGAGATTTTAAGGTAGTTTGGGAGGTTTACTAGCAAATGTTATTGATTGGTATGAAAGTTTGACTTGAAAATAATTAGAGGGGGTTGAAAGGGAGTTTATCAAAGAGTGAGTTGTAACATACGGTTCATTGTCTATGTCAAAAATGTTACCAGAAGGGTTCATTTGTTGATTCGGATTTTGGAGTATGGTTTGCACTATGTGTTTTTTACGATTAATGTTTGCGTATGGGATAAAATGGAACCAAATGTTATGTGCAAATCCATTCTTCACACTGATATTTTGGGTTATGACCATCATCAAGGTGGTCTAGTAGTTTTGAACGTTTTCTTTACTCATTTTTCAGGTTTGAAATCTCTTTAGGTAAACACGTAGATAGTTGCCAAAAGAATGATCATACATAGTTTGGGAGATACGTTAGTTAGGCTATGTACATTTAAGTTAAAAAACTCTTCATCCCCAGATAACCTCAACAAAAAACCACCTCCATTTTATCTTTTTATTATTTTCGTGTTCATGAAAGCAAAAAGTGAAGTAGTTAAAAATTGATAGTTCTATCATCAACCTAATCGCACTTTTCAATCTAGTAATCCCCATAAGAAACAAACTTTTTAAATGTGTCAAATCTGTACAAAATGTACTTTGAACATTGTCAAATTTGTAAATTCAAGTTTGAGCTAATAAAATCATAGTAATAATAAGCTTTTCAAAGATATTTTTCAGTGTTCATTGTTAAGTTTTTAAATAATAATAAGTGACGGATCAGTAGGCGCTGACCCGTGTTTGGGCCCCGAGCCAAAATTTTCATTTCAAGTTTTGTATAGGAAGGTGATATTAGTACCACAACATTTGATTAATACACCATAATTATGCATTGTTAAAAGCTGTACGTTGTGGTACGTGAATCAAAAACCGTGGTACTAATATCACCTCTCTTTTGTATATGATCATCGTTAACAAAGATTTAGCAATCAAATATCTCTCAATCTCCAATAGCCGATTAATTTCTAGACTTTGACATCTCCAACTTAAATTCCTGTCTCCGTTTCTCAATAAAATTGTCATGACTTTCAAAAATGAAAAGTAAATTTATATTGATTTGAATATAGATGTAGATGTATCATGTATGCATACATTAACATCCAAAGTTGAAAGTCACGAACAAATGAACAATCCAAAACATTTGTTATACCAAACAACCAGATCTCATTTGGACATGCCACTTGACTCTCCAAACACCCCATATGTGTCAGTTCAATTCAATTCCATTCAACCGACTTTCTAGTCCAACTATCCATTTTTCTCAATACCAATCCACACTATCCACTAATCAAGCGCCACGTATACAAACTTACCATATTTAATTTAATTTAATTACACCCTAAACAGCTGCTGTCTCTGTTTATTTCCATTTTCCACAATGACTAAAAAGTCAAACTGCCAATAAATGTTTTTCCATATTGAAATTTAAATGCTAAAATAAAATCAGATATATAAATAGTTAGATTAAATAAATTCAAAGACAGCCGGCTACAAAAATTCATCTCCGTACAAAACCCAAAAACAGAAATCATGGGCGGACATTGATAGGTTATATTAAGGGTTAGTTGTTTCTTTTTTTGTCTGATTATTATAAGTTTTATTGTTTTTGGAATTTGTTCTCTTCAATTATCAGAAATAAAAAAGAAGTTGCGATTTTTATAGGATCTTATTCGTGGGTATAGCCAAATTGTTTGAGTTTCACTTTGTTTTGTCAAACCCTTGAATTGTTTCTCAATTTTTGTTAGTGGGCTTGAGTTGGGTTCATGAAGTTTGTGTTGCACACCAAGTGTTTGATAAAAGTCCTCTGAGAGTTTGTGTGTTTTTGGGAGTGTGTCTGTGCTTAGTGAAATCATGGGTTTTGGCTTGTATAAAAAGGGTTTGATGGAAATCCTTTTTTAGTTTGGTTAGTGTGTGTTTTTCTAGAGTTTATGGGAGGGTGTGATCATATGATGGAAGTAGTAGAAGAAAGGAGCTTGATTGATGCTGCTAAGCTTATTATGACAGCATTGGATTCTAACAAAAAGATAAGTAAAGAAACAAGGAAAGTTTTGGCGGATTTAGGGACGAGGTTGAATTCGATGGTGAAGTTTGGTTTAAGTGAAGATGAGAATGAAGAAGAGGAAGAGGGAGAGCTTGATGGTATTAAAGAACGGATTAGTTCGATTCAGGAAAAGATCATGACTTGGGAAGGTGATGATGAAGCTATGATTTGGGATTGTGATCCTGAAGAAGCTAGGGAGTATGTAAAGACGGTGGATGAAGCTCGTAGATTGGCTGAAAGTTTAGAGAGTTTGAATCTGAGTAAAGATGACAACGGCCTTCTGAGAAATGTTAACACTGTTATTCAGACATCTATGGCTAGGATAGAAGAGGAGTTTAGGCATATGCTTGTTAATAATCGGCAAACCATCGAGCCTGAGCATTTGTCCTTTCGTTCTACTGAAGATGATGGTCTTGATGAGCACTCGATTGTTTCATTTGGGGACGATTCAGTTGATGAGTCTATTCAGAGAGATAGTGTTAGCCGTGGAGCAGAGGTTTTCATTATGGATTTGGTTAATCCACAAGTGATTCCGGATCTGAAATGCATTGCTAATTTGATGTTTGATTCGAATTATGGCCGAGAATGTTCTCAAGCATTTATCAGTGCACGTAAAGACGCGTTAGATGATTGTCTGTTCATTCTTGAAGTTGAAAAGTTGAGTATTGAAGATGTTATGAAAATGGAATGGGTTGCATTAAACTCGAAAATTAGGAGATGGACAAAGGCGATAAGGATCTTTGTACGGGTCTATCTTGCTAGTGAGAAGTTCTTGTGTGAGCAGATTTTTGGTGAAACTGAGCCCGTGAGTTCAATATGTTTTTTTGAGTCATCAAAAGCTTCTATGTTGCAGCTTTTGAACTTTGCAGAAGCTATCGCCATCGGGCCTCACCAGCCCGAGAAACTTCTCAGGATTCTCGACATGTATGAAGTATTGTCAGACCTTATGCCAGATATCGAGGGTCTGTACTCTGATGAAAGTGGGTCCTACATTAGGATCGAGTGCCAAGACGTTTTGACGCGGGTTGGTGACTGTGTAAAAGCGACATTTATAGAGTTCGAGAATGCAGTTGGCTCAAACACATCAAATAGTGCTTTCCCTGGAGGGGGGAACCACCATCTCACCCGTTATGTCATGAACTACATTAGAACCCTAACTGATTACAGTGATTCATTAAATGCTTGCTTGAAAGACCAAGATCGAGTTGCAGACGATCAAGATTCTTCAACTTCACCCGACGCTAGCCCTGGGAATAACACCGACAACAATAACTCGTCTTCATCACCAATGGCCATACATTTCAGATCACTAATGTCTATTCTTGAATGCAACCTCGAGGAAAAATCAAAGTTATACAAAGACGAAGCTTTGGGACATCTTTTTATGATGAACAACATCAATTACATGGCTGAAAAGGTGAAAAATTCAGAGCTAAGAAACGTTCTTGGAGATGATTGGATTAGAAAACGTAACTGGAAGTTCCAGCAATACGCCATGAGCTATGAACGGGCCACTTGGAGCTCCATACTGAATTTACTTAAAGAAGACGGTTTTTCTAATTCAGGTAGTTCGGGCTCAACCTCCAGGACTCTACTCAGGGAGAGGCTGCAAGCCTTTTATGCTGCCTTTGAAGAGATATACAAAAATCAAACTGGATGGACAGTACCGAATACTCAACTGCGCGAAGATGTGAAGATCTCGATGTCGCTCAAGGTGATTCAAGCTTATCGAACTTTCATTGGTAGGCATACCAATAGTATTAGTGAGAAGTATATCAAGTATACAGCTGATGATCTGGAGAATTATATCTTGGATCTGTTTGAAGGAACTCCAAAATCATTGCACAACTCCTATCGGAAGTAATATTAATGGTTTTTGAAAGTGTTATATCTTTGGTTCGGGTTAGTAGACCAAACCCATGGTAACATGTCCTGTAAGGAAGAGGACCGTTGGGTCACGCTTTCCCGGGAGAAGGGGTTCATTTATTTCCTATTACTCATTTAGGTTGCTCGAACCAAATTCAAGTTTTGGGTCCGGGCATACCCTTATTTTGTAACATAATTATTTTATATATAGATATCAGAAATGTTATGTAAGGCCTCTTGTATCTTATGTTTTAGTTTGTTAGATGTCAAATTGGATAGCGAAAATACAAGTTTTGATGAATCATCATGTACATACACGATTAAATTGCCCAATGTTATGATTTATGTCGAAGATTTTAGGATTTGGATTAGTTGTACCTTCCTTTAGTGGCATAGATAGCTCTAGACTAGTTTAAACTGCATATATTGATCTTTATCTGGGTATATTGTTTGCAAAAACTTTCAGCTTATTTGGAAGCGGAAGTGTGCGTCAACTAGCAAACCTAATTAATTTACGATATCACTAATGACTTCCATCTATTTTAGAAAAGACTCTGCGTCATACCCTTAGGGCGCGTTTGGTTCGTGTAATGTTTTTCAATGGAATGAAATTTAATGGAATGAAATGGAATTTGATGGAATGGAATTAAATTCAATCAACATGTTTGGTTGGCAAAATGTATTAAGGAATGTTTTGATAAAATCCATGAAATGACATATCTACCCTTTCTTTATTTATATATTAACAATAATTATTTTTCTAAAAAAAAAGACAGACATTAAATTTCATTGTTTATATATTGACAATATATACTCCTTTTCTAAATAAAAAGAAAACAGGGACATCAGCACATCACTATCTCGAGACATCACTTTCCCATTTCTTTTCTTTCTTTTTTCTTTAATCGAGACACACTCCAAGTTCCATTGCTTCCGTCCTTTTTCCGGCTAACACACACCAACAGTCAGTTTTCTTTAATCGAGACACACACCAACAGTCAGTTATTTCCGGTTGGGTGGGTTGTGGTTGTTTCCGGCTGTGTGGTAGCGGTGGCTATTTCCGGCTGTGTAGGTGGCTGTTGTTGTTTCCGGCTGGGTAGGTGGCGGTGGTTGTTTGGCTGGGTGGGTGGCGGTGGTTGTTCAGCTGGGTGGGTGGCGGTGGTTGTTTCGGCTGTGGGTGGCGGTGGTTGTTTCCGGCTGGGTGGGTGGCGGTGGATGCTTCTAGCTGGCTTAGGTGGTGGTGGTGGTGGTGGACTAGAAGGTGGAGTTGTAGATGTGGAGAAGGTTTGAGGAAGATGATATTTGTAGGGATAATATGGTATTTTTAGATTCAAGCCTTGATGGAATTAAAATCCATGACACTTACCCAAAGAATCTGATTCATATGAATAAGGTAATCTCAACATTCCGTTTGAATTGAATTCCTTCCAATATTTGTAACCAAACATGGAACGGAATGGAATTAGATTCCAATTCCATCAAAATCCTTCCACATTCCACGAACCAAACGCGCCCTTATAAATCAAGTAAAAATATAGTTAGCTAAATGGCTATTTAGCTAAAATGAATCTTTAATATGTATATGCTTTAATACGAAATAAAAAACTTTGCGTCATACCCTTATAATAAATCAAGTAAAATTGTTACGGTTTTGAGTAACAAATATACACAGTTAGCTAAATGATTATTTAGCTAAATGAATCTTTAATACGTATATGCTTTTATACAACATGCATATATAGTCTATCGCAATAATCATCATAAATACTAAATTTTATAAATAAAATCATGTCTGTCATTTAATGAAAGAAAACAAATGTTATAAATGATAACCAAAGCGTATTACACTAGTTTTTCAATTTTCAATATTCAGGTTTCGAAGGTTTATTCTGTTAGGACCAGTTCACCTGGAACTGTCCAGTCACCAGTTTACACTTGCCAGTCACCAGTTGCATCTGGAGACCAGTGAAACTGGTAACCAAGAAGATTTGTCCAGAAATATATTGAAGTCCAGTTGCACCGTACAGTCAACGCAACTGAAGACTTCCTCAAGTTGAGAACTGACCAAGTTGAAGAATCATTCCAGTTGAAGTCGAAGACAACAAATGGAAGATAGAGAATGGCAATGGCAGCGAAGCCCAATTGACATTCTAGTCAGTTACAAACTGGAGACCATCAGTGGAAAGCCCTTACAAAGCTTTACACTGATTACGAGGAATTGACTTATATGCTTTATGTACCTTTACACGGATAATAAGCCTTATCTTATTATTTAAGTAATAAAAGGTACATAAAGGTGGTTGAGTAAAGTTGCTTTAACATACGACTTTACACTGCCTTTTAAGGAATTAAATGCTATTCCTTAAATGATCTCAACCACATTTGTACGGCTAAAGTTATTGCACAACAAGAATATCAAGTGAAAACATACAAACACTTCACACTTTGCAAACCTGCAATATTCTTGGTGAACTTGTGCAATATTCTCTCAATCGCTAAAAGGAACATTTCACAACTTTAAGTGTTTCGATTGTCTTGAGAAATTCCGAGTGTAGATCAATTGTATTTCATAGGTTGTTAGGATATTTACATTCTTTGTATTATCTTGGTTCCGCAACAACCTTGTAATTTGTTTAACATCAATAAATAAATTACACATTGAAAATTACATATTGTCTCATCAAGTCACTTTACAAGTTATTTGTATTATTGCATTGTTCTTTACTTATTGTCATTTATATAAGTAATCTATCTAGAACTTGGTATATACACACTGCAACTGGTCGTCTCCAGTTCAGTGCATATATTGCAAAGTAACTCCACCATCGACATAGAGGTGTCTTCAGGTAGTGCCATCTATTAAGTTGGGACTTACAAGTGGTATCAGAGCAGAAGGCTAATAAACTTGCCTAGATCTGCTAAGATGAACACTACTAAAGGTGGAGATGGTTCTGGTCAAGGTGAAATCCCTTTGAATAATAATGCCCAACCTTTTCAAAATGTGAATACTAACCCTCCTCCTACTACCCCAAACCACGTCCATGTACACTACTCTAACACTCCTGTTCCCAAATTCGATGGAAACAGTGAGACTTTTGGTACATGGAAAGCTAGAATGCTTTTGCATTTTGGTGGGATTGAAAGGTATATGTTGAAAATCCTTAAGGATGGACCATATATACCCATGTCCCTTGGGGTCAGTCCTCTTCTAGATCCAACTGGAAGAAGAGGTTCAAGAGAAAAGCCTGAAGACCATTGGTCTGATGAGGATCGTAGACTTGTTGATCTGGACACCAGACTCAAGAACATGATCCTTGGGGCTGTTCCTGAAGATCTAATTCCAACACTTGTGTTGTTCCCCAGTGCCAAGTCAATGTGGGATGAATTAGTTATTCAGTTTGAAGGAGGTGATGACACTATTGTCACCAGAAAAGTTGCCTTGAACAAGAAGTATGAATCCTTCTTTGCCTTGCCCAATGAAAGTCTAACTGGTACATACACTAGATTTTCTAGCCTCATTAATCAGTTGAGAGGCTTGGGTGTAGAGAAGGATAAGGATATTCTTCTTGAGAAGTTTTGTGATATTCTTCCTTCCAAATGGGAAAACATGGTTCTTGTCTTGAGACAAGGTAAAACCTTGCACATCCATACTCTTGCATCGCTCTATGGAGCCTTCAGATTCACTGAAGATAATAATGCTGCAAGACTGGTGGCTGAGCAAGATGCTATGAACCATGCTCAGAGTTCCAAGGTTGCTAGTGTACCTGAGCGACCTTGTGCTGCCTTAATGTCTGCAGAGAGTGTCCAGGCACACTCGATGAAGGAGATGTTAAACAGTTTCTTGAACTCTGGCCTGACCACTGAAAACAGTGATGGTAGTAATGAAACTGACGATGATGATCTGGTCGCCATGATTGCTAAAACCTTTAACAGGTTTAAGCATAAATCTAAAAGATTTAATGGCCCCAACAATGCTTCCAGCTCCAGCTCTCTGGATAAGACCAATCTTACATGCTATAAGTGTGGTAAGAAAGGTCACTTTATGAAGGAATGCAGATCTAGTCAGTTGAACAACCAAACTGGCCCCCCTGTCCCTAATTTCAATCGGCCTGATGATAGCTACAAAGCTAAATACAAGAAGCTTAAGGCCCAGATTGCCCTCCTGTCCATGGAAAAGGAAAAGGATCAGTGCTTAATGGCACAAACTGAGGAAAATGGGAGTACTCTGATGACTCATCAGTTGATGAAGAAGAGGAAAGGGACATGTGTTTCATGGCCTTGGAAGATCAACAGCAGCAGCACGTGGCAAAAGAAGATGTCATCACTGGAAGATGGGTGGACATCATCTTGAAAAGGTATGTGATTATGATCACCAGATTGACCCTGAACTAAAACTGGACCTGGCTGAATCATTAAGTGGTGATTTAGCTTTTGTGGAAACTGTTAGAGCTGATAGTGAAAGATATCTTGACACTATCTTAATTGAACTGAACATTGTTAAACCATAACTGAATGATTTACAAAGTGTCCAGTTGGCTCTCAAGGAGTCAGTTTTAAAGATTGAGGCTTTAGAACTTGATAATCAAAAACTATTTTCTGATCTTGAAAAAGAACAAAAAATTATCAAGTCATGGGTAAAAGCATCTGGTAAAAACTATGATGCATTTTCAAGAACTATCGATGCCCAGAAGAATGCATGGAAATCTGGAGATCTGGAGATGGCAGCTCTCATACCAGATCTTCATGCATTGCCTCCAGCTCTCAAGGTTGAAACACCTTATGATCAACCTAAAGCTGTTGAAACTGAAACCTTTGAGACCACCCCCATTGAGGTTAAAACTGGAGCCAAACAGGCTAAAACTCCAGTCAAAAAGGCCACTGGTACCAAGCCTTTACCTCAAAAGTCTAAGGTGCCCAAGACCCGACAGACTAAAACTCCAACTGAACCAAGGTCCAAGGTGTAACATCCCAAACTTTTCGTTGACTGTCGTTAAGTCATTAGATGATTTAATGCATATATGTAATTTATGAAATGTGCATTAATGTATTAACATGGTCTAGACGTGCTTAAAGAAGAGTATGTATTCCCGATAAAGATCATATAGAGCTCAAATAGTTATTAGAGAGTTGCTTGGAAATACTTTTTCATATTTATACTATCAATAATAGTTTTGTGAATAGTACCGTATTCGTGAATAGTGCCGTATTTGTGAATAGTACCGTATTCGTGAATAGTAACCGTATTTATGAATAGTACCGTATTCGTGAATAGTGACTGTGAATAGTTACTATGAATAGTAACGGTAAATAGTAAAAGTAAAAAGTAAATTTTAAATGGTAAAGGTAAAAAGTATATTCCAAAGCATATGCCAAGGCATATTCCAAAGAATATGCCAAAGGCATATTCCAAAGCATATTCTAAGGTATATTCTAAGAATATGCTAAGCATATTCCAAAGCATATTCTAAAATTATTTTCTATAAATAGCGACTTCAGTTTAATTATAAAACTCGCACCATTTATATATTCACTTCTAAAATCTCTCTATAATCACACAAGACTAAGTACGTCTAAGTGATCTTCTTCTACAACACTAAGGTGGTCAGGGATACGTACAAAGCTCGGTAACTTACGTTGTGTGCTTCCCCGAGGTAAGATAACTACCTTTTTGACACGAGGAACACAATGAAAACTTAGTTTTTATAATTAACGATTGGTAAAGCCCTTCATACGCTTGTTAAGTTATGGGAACTTTGGGAGGGCTTATTGTGGGTGTTTATGCATGCTATGCCTTAGTTAACTTTAATTATTAATGTTATGCATGCTATTACTTACGATGAAGGATATGATTGATTTGATAGAATAACGATGTTTTGGTTGCTTGCATGATTGATTAAGATTATGAGTTCATTCTTGATAGTTGATTGGCCTATACATGTAGTACACTAGACTCATGTAGGATTGCCATGATTCACGGTTACACGATAGGGGCCCTAAAAAGATGTAATTGTAATAGTTGACACAATACATAGTTGAAATGGTTGTTAAAACTCGAGTATAAATATACAGTTGAAAGTGTTAAGCTTAACCCATACTATTCCTCGGTGGGACTAGTGTGCTGAGTTGGTCGGACGGGGTAAACGTGATGCCTCTGACGACATGGTCAAAGTTGTTTGAGTATACCGGGTGATTAGGACCGATCACTGAGTTGCTAACGGTTTGCTCCGGGATTTGGTTATGCCTATCCTTAACGACGCCGATGGACCCCGAAAGGACAACCCATCATGTCGGGTGCAAGGTTCCTTGAAAGGTTGAATGACCGCCTATGCACAACCTGTTGTTGATTACTTATGTATAGTTGAAATTGGCATAACCTGAGTTGTTGACTGTGATTGTTGTTGATTGATGAGGTGATTGAGGTTGCTAGGCACATGTAGGAATATAATCTTCCTATTGTGTTATATTTTGATATGGGATGAGTGAGAGTGTAGGATTGATGCCTGTATACATGTTGCTTGTAATGTATAATTCGATCGTTGATTCTTAATTCTATCATATCTCGCTAGATTCGTCGCTAAATCTTTCGTCTATTACTGATAGAATCATGGTAAGTACTCGAGGGAATCTTAACCGTCAGGATGGAACTGAAACGAGTGCAGCTGCTAGTAACCGTCGTGGTTTTCGTCCTGCAAATGCTCAAAGGACTCCGGAGCTGCAGCTATTGCTTGATCAGATGAAAAACCTTAATGATCGCATAACAAAGACTGAACAAGAATTGGTTGATGTTCGGGCTGAAAGAGATGCTTTGTTGGGAGAAAGGTCGGCTAATAGTCATTCCCGCCGTGACAGGAGTGAGGAAGAGAACTCAGTCACTCATTCTCAAACTCGTAATTTCCGGCTTAATTCTGATGAAAGAACGGGTGATAATAGTGGAAATAATGGTGAGGATAAAGTGAAGGAATTCAACCTTAGGGATTTTTGGGGCTGTAAACCCTCGAAATTCCATGGTGAGGGTACCTCTGTGGAAGGCTATCGTTGGTTGAAGGAGGTTGAGAAGTGTTTTGCAATTAGTGATTGCCCGGAGGAGAAGAAGGTACTCTTGGCTACTCAATTGTTTAGGAGAAGTGCTCAAGATTGGTGGGAGACTCAGACTGAAATATTGGATACGGAGGCGGTGATTCAGATGAAATGGGAGAAATTTGTTGAGCTATTCAACAAAGAATACATTACTGTGAGAGAAAGGCGAGTTCTGGAAAGAGAGTTCTTGTCCATGACTAAAGGGGACAAGACTATGAAGGAGCATATTCGATTGTTTGCTGAGAAACTACGATTCTGTACACGACTGTGTCCTGATGAATTGTCAAGGGTAGGTCGTTTCATTGAAAGCCTGCCTAATGAGTACAGGTCGTGGGTCAGAATGCGTACCACTTTGAAGGAAGCTTATGATACTGCACTAGGCCTAGAAGAAGATTTGAAGCCACATGTGAAGAAAGAAAATGATTCTGGTTCCAAGAGAAAAATTGAAGGGACTTCTAGATCCAACAAGAAATTTAGGGGTGGTTCTTCTAAGGGCAAGGACGATAATAAAGATAAACCATGGTGTTCTCAATGTCGGTCTCGACATAATGGTGCTTGTACCGATAAAACTCTTCGCTGTATGAAGTGTAGGAAGATTGGGCATAAGATTTCGGAATGTACAGATAAGTGGAGGTGTTTCAAATGTGACTCTACTGAACACAAGATTGCTGACTGTCCTCAAATGAAAGCTGAGGAAAAGAAGAAGAATGAAATACCTAAGGCTCGAGCACGTGCTTTCCAGATGACGACCGAGATAGCTAAGGAAGAAGATGATGTGGTTAGTGGTACTTTTCCTGTTAACTCTAAACTGGCTACTGTTTTATTCGATTCTGGTGCTAGTAAATCGTTTGTATCTCTCTTATTTGCTTTACAACTTGGTGTTCCTGCTAGTCGTCTAGCTCATGCATTAGAAATTGAGATAGCTGATGGTCGTATGTCTAAAATTCGTGAGTTATATCGTGAGTGTTCTATTGAGATTGAGGGCATGACTTTCCCTATCCATTTATTGCCTATTTCGTTGGCTGGGTTTGATGTGGTTGTTGGCATGGATTGGTTGGGAAAGAATAATGCTACCATTCTTTGTTCTGAAAAGATGGTTCGTATCCCTACTTCTGATGGAAAGGTGGTTTCTGTTTATGGTGATAAAAAGCCGGGGGGTCTCAAAATCATTAATTTGATGAAGGCTCTCAAGTATATTCGACAAACGAACACTCATTTTCTTGCCTATGTGATTGATACACGTAAGGCTAAACCTTCTGTGTCAGAAATTGATGTTGTTGCTGACTTCCCTGATGTTTTTCCTGATGATCTTCCGGGTCTTCCTCCTGATCGTGAGGTTGAATTTCGAATTGATCTCGTGCCTGGTGCAACTCCTATTGCGAAGGCTCCTTATCGATTGGCTCCTACAGAAATGAAGGAGTTAATGTCCCAATTGCAAGAGTTGTTAGATAAGGGTTTTATTCGTCCGAGTTCGTCGCCTTGGGGAGCTCCTGTTTTATTTGTCAAAAAGAAAGATGGTTCGATGAGAATGTGCATTGATTACCGAGAGCTAAATAAGCGAACGGTAAAGAACAAGTATCCTCTTCCACGAATCGATGACTTGTTCGATCAATTGCAAGGTGCCTCTTACTTTTCTAAGATAGACTTGCGTTCAGGCTATCATCAACTGAAGGTTGAAGAGAAAAGTGTGGCTAAAACTGCTTTCCGTACTCGTTATGGGCATTATGAGTTTCTTGTTATGCCCTTTGGTCTAACCAATGCTCCAGCCGCATTTATGGACTTGATGAATCGAGTCTGTCGGCCTTTCCTTGATCATTTCGTGATAGTATTCATTGACGATATTCTGATTTATTCTAAGTCAGAAATGGAGCATCGGGGTCATTTGCGAGTTGTACTTGAGGTTCTTAGGGCGAAGAGGCTATACGCTAAATTCTCAAAATGCGAGTTCTGGCTTCGAGAAGTTCATTTTCTTGGCCATGTAATCTCCAAAGATGGTATTAAAGTTGACCCTTCAAAGATTGAAGCTGTAATGAGGTGGGAGCAGCCTAAGACTCCTACTGAAATTAAGAGTTTTCTGGGTTTGGCAGGTTATTATAGGAGATTTATACAAGATTTCTCCAGAATTGCTAAACCTATGACAGAATTAACTAAAAAGGGAGTGAAGTACGTGTGGACTGATTCTCAAGAACGAGCTTTTCAGATTTTGAAGAAAAAGTTGTGTGAGGCTCCAATCTTAGCACTACCAGAAGGCACAGATGACATGGTTGTTTACAGTGATGCCTCCATTACTGGGTTGGGTTGTGTTCTTATGCAACGCGATAAGGTGATAGCTTATGCTTCTCGTCAGTTGAAACCTCATGAGAAGAATTACCCTACTCATGACTTGGAGCTTGCTGCTGTAGTTTTTGCTCTTAAGATATGGAGACATTATCTGTATGGCACTAAGTGCACTCTTTTCACTGATCATAAGAGCCTACAGTATGTATTTAATCAGAAAGATATGAATGTTCGTCAGAGAAGATGGATGGAACTTCTCAAAGATTATGATTGTGAGATTAAATACCATCCTGGTAAGGCTAATGTGGTTGCAGATGCATTGAGTCGCAAAGTGCAAGGTGCCACTTGTAAGTTGCTTTCTATGGTTGTTCAGGCTGAATCTGGGTTACTCGAGCGGATCAGGTCTGCTCAAGTGGAGGCTTTGTTACCTGCAAATTTTCGTGGTGAAAGAATAGGGAAGAAGAAAGAGCGGTTTAAGGTGAATAGTCGTGGCTATCAGACTTACAAAGGTAGAAAATGGGTGCCATTATTTGGGGGTAATCGAGAGTTGATACTCGAAGAAGCCCATAGATCAAGATATTCTGTTCATCCTGGTGCTACCAAGATGTTTCATGATCTTAAACCTTTGTATTGGTGGCCTAATATGAGAAATGATATCGCTAGCTTTATTAAAAAGTGTGTGATTTGTGCTCAAGTCAAAGCAGAACACCAAAAGCCGTATGGTAAGTTGCAGCAATTGGATATCCTAGAGTGGAAATGGGACCATATCACCATGGATTTCGTGACCAAATTGCCTAGAACCAGGAAGGGTCATGATATGATATGGGTTATTGTGGATAGACTGACCAAGAGTGCTCATTTCTTAGCAACTCGAGAGAATGCTTCATTAGATAAGTTGGCAGAATTGTATATTGATGAGGTAGTTTCGAAGCATGGTGTACCTATGTCTATTGTTTCAGATCGTGATGGTCGCTTCAATTCAAATTTTTGGAGGGGTCTTCAACGAGAATTGGGAACACGAATACACATGAGCACTGCTTTTCATCCTCAGACTGATGGACAGAGTGAGAGGACTATTCAGACACTCGAAGATATGTTACGTGCATGTGCTTTAGAGTATGGGGGTTCATGGGATGACCATTTACCATTGGTTGAATTTGCATATAACAATAGTTATCATGCAAGTATTGACATGCCACCCTTTGAGATGTTATACGGGCGTAAGTGTCGGACACCTAGTTGTTGGTTAGAACCAGGTGAGAAACAGTTTACTGGGCCAGAAGTTATTCAAATAACGGCTGATAAGGTGAACATTGCTAAAGATGCCCTGAGAGCACGTTGATGTGACAACAGCAACTTAGATTTGATTATGTCTTATTTGTATATGTAATTGATAGATTATGAACATAATGTTTTGGTAATGATCGATTACATGTTTAGGTGTTATATATGTTTATATATGATGTTTGTTATGTATGATATACAAGAACAAACGTAATATATGTTAGGTTCCTTATATGTTAAGTAATTGGAAAATAACAAACGGATTACAGCTAACGAAGATAAACTTCGTTATGCTCAAACGAAGATTATCTTCGTTTGATGGGCTGGGCTGCTAAGTTCGTAAGAACAAAGCCCAGCAAGCCCAATATCGATTCGTGAACATATATAAACGATTGGAAACCCTAAATTGAGGTGACCAGTCGATATATCACACACACCTAAAGCATCTAAGTTCGTTGGTAATCAATAGCAAACGAATATAGAGCAATTAAGGCTGATTACACTCTTGTTAATTAGCAATAATATAGATAACTAATCAAACAGTTATCTCGTGAGGATTCCGCACTCACGACATAACCATAGACGATCTCGAGAGCGATCCATAGCTATCGAGGGACTCACAAGTGGTATCAGAGCATTTCGATATCTTATCGAAGGTT
>CM067168.1:63202170-63451083 GCA_034093135.1 Erigeron breviscapus | reverse complement strand
GAGTGCATCTAAATCAGTGATTATGGATGCCAAATGAAGATCACCAGACTCATATGCTGCTCTTTGTGATGCAAAAGTATTTTTAATTGCAGCATTTGGCCTTGGTGCTTTCATCCAAGATTTAATAATTGCTTGTTCTTTTTCAAGGATGGATTTTAATTCTTCCTTTTCCAATTCTAAAGTTGCAACCATAGACTGATAACCTTTTAGAGCCAAATGAACATCTTTCAGTTCTTTCAATCTGGCATGACTGGCGTTCAGTTCAGAAGCATTATTTTCAAACATTTTTAGGCTTTCTGAACGCACTGTCTCAACAAATGAGATGTCAGCCTCTAAAGAACCAAAAGGTCCAGTTTGTGTTCCTCATTCTTTTCAAAGCCAAAATTACTGACCTTTTTCATTACAATATCCACCAGCGACCAGATTCAACATCGGATTTGACCAAATGACCTTGATCTTCTTGTGCCATGAAACACATGTCCCTAACTTCTTCTTCATCATCAGATGATTCATCAGATTCTTCCCATTTCAGTTTTGGCAAACATACAACTGTTGCTTGAGTTGTCTTGTGCCAGAAGAGCCATATGTGCCTTTAACTTCTTGTATTTGGCCTTATAGCTGTCATCAGATTTCTGAAAAATAGAATGGTTAGGAGCAGATTGTGATGATGATGGTTGACTAGATCTGCATTCCTTCATGAAATGTCCTTTCTTGCCGCATTTAAAGCATTCAAGATTAGATTTGTCAAGAGAAGCGCTGGAAGCAAAAGGTTTGCCAGATCGATTTGATTTGGCCTTAAAACGATTGAACGTTTTAGCCAGCATGGCAACCAGATCATCATTGTCATCCTCATCACAATCATGAGTAACTTTACCAGAGACACCAGTTTTTAACATTTCAGAAACCATCTTCTTCATCGAGTCAGAAATGTCACTCTCAGAAGATAGTAGAGCAGTGCTATGTGGTTCAGAATACTGAACCATACCAGAACTGGTAGAAACATGATTCTTGGCATCCTGCTCAGCCAAAGCTCTCTCAGCTTTGTTCTCTTCAGTATATCTGAAGGCTCCATAAAGGGAAGCAAAAGTGTGACTGTGCAAAGTTTTGCCTTGTCTCAAGACCAAGATTAAATTTTCCCATTTAGAAGGTAAAATATCACAAAATTTTTCCAACAAAATTTCTTTATCTTTGGTTACACCTAGGGCTTTCAGTTGATTTACCAGATTTGTAAATCTGATGTAAGTTTGAGTTAAAGATTCCCCAGGGACAGCAAAGAAAGACTCATATCTTTTGTTTAAAGCAACTTTTCTTGTGACAATTGTCTCATTTGTGCCTTCAAACTGTGTCATTAGTTCCTCCCACATTAATTTGGAATTTTCAAGTAAAACAAGAGTGGGCATTAGGGTTTCAGGAACTGCATATAAAATCATATTTTGTAACTTAGTGTTAAGGTCTACAAGTCTATGATCTTCCTCAGACCAATGATCCTTCTCCTTAGGTGACTGCCTAGGAGTCCCATCGGTATTTCTGACAACAGTAGAAGCATTCATGGGGACAAAGGGTCATTCTTTTAAGATATCGGGTAAGTGTCTTTCAACACCAGCAATATACTTTAGCATGCATGCTTTCCATGTTTGAAAGTTTTCACTGTTCCCATCAAACTTGGGAACAGGATTATTTGGAAAGTGTACGTGTACATTATGTGATGGTATATTGTTGTTGATGATAGGGGGTGGAGTAGTGTTATTAGGGTCAGGTCGTTCTCGTTGAAAGTCAGCCATCTATGCAGATCAAAGGTTAAAGAATTGATATAATTCAACCTTGTGGCTCTGATACCAATTGTGAGTCCCAAATATAGATGGTTAATTAAACCCGACTGGCAAGTACAACTGATCTTGATGGACAAGTTCAGTTTACGATCCAGATATGGATAACAAGAAACAATTGACTTAACGTAAATAACAAGAACTAAATTGGCAGAAACTATATAAAGATATATATAAGTATAATCAAGTATGTAGCATTGAGACACGTTGTTTCCTTTCTAATGTATTTGATTTATTGATATATAAACAAATACAAGGATTATTGCGGAACAAAGATAAACACCCAAGTGTAAGTATCTAAACAATCCCGAAAAAACAAGTGATCTAAATAACTTGGAAATACTCGTAAGTTTTACTTAGAGTATATCTCACAAGTTGCAATGCTAAAATTTCAAGCCTTTTGCAAGTTGTGAGAAGACTTTGTATTTATAGACCAAGTCCATGATGATGTGGACAAGATCGTACAAATGCGGTTGTGAGCATTTAAGGAATTAAACCTAATTCCTTACATGCTCATACTAGGAAGAGTATATAAGTCAGTTGATGTGACTTATAGTACTATGTTCCATACCTATACTTTTACCTTGTACCTTTTATTAATAGATAAATCTATTAACTGGGTAAAGGTATGTAAAGTAAAAAAGTCTTCCTCGTAATCAGTGTAAAGTGTTGTAAATACTTTACACTGAGATGCTTCAGTCTTCGATCTGGTAGAATCACTCTTTGCTCGCTTCTGAGATGATTCTCTTCTTCATACTTCAGTCTTTGACTTCAGAATGAATGCTTCAGATTTGTCTTGATCTGAACTGAAGTGAAGCTTCAGTGAAGGAATTCTGAGACATCTCAGAATTCTGTACAAACGTCTTCACTAAACTTCAAGCTATTTCTGAACAAATTATACTTGGTCGATTTCCGACCTAACAACATTCTTTGTATTATCTTGGTTCCGCAACAACCTTGTAATTTGTTTAACATCAATAAATAAATTACACATTGAAAATTACATATTGTCTCATCAAGTCACTTTACAAGTTATTTGTATTATTGCATTGTTCTTTACTTATTGTCATTTATATAAGTAATCTATCTAGAACTTGGTATATACACACTGCAACTGGTCGTCTCCAGTTCAGTGCATATATTGCAAAGTAACTCCACCATCGACATAGAGGTGTCTTCAGGTAGTGCCATCTATTCAGTTGGGACTTACATATTCCATTTCGGATTTTTATGGTTTTGGATCAACCATGATAGCCGGTTAGGCTATTAAATGTTAAGGACATTTTTAGGCGTTCTTTAACTATTATATTATATCCTTACAAATCTTTAAAATTGTTAGAAATATAATTAGAAGTGCCAATTTGTAATGTTGTGTTCCAAATACGTATGTAAACAATGTAAGTGTTTAAGGGGGTTAGATGTAAAATAGAACATATGTATATAAACCCCAAACACATGTATTTTGTAACTTTTTACCCCACTTAACTCCAATCTTACAATTTCACTCAATGAATTCTCTCTCTACACACTATAACCTCCATTCCACAAACATAACAAAACCTCTGTTAACACACACTAAAATAGGGATGAGCAAGAAAACCGAAAACCCGAAACCGAACTGGTACCGTATCTATATAATCGGTACGGTATTCAGTTCTCACTTTGAGTCGGTTTCGGTATCGGTTTTATTTTGGAACGAAATCGGTTTCGGTACCAATCGGTTCGGGACCGGTTCGGTACGGGAAACCGAAAATGAATACCGATAATTAATATGAAAAGCATATAACCGTAGGTTGTCAAAAGTAGGCGTTAGTGATTCTTGTCAATAAGTTTTATTTGCTCTTAAATATATTATAGTTATACATGTAGTAGTACTATATCTGTCAGTATACCCATATTCTCATCTGAAAATGTATTTATATCTGTATTTCAGTTGAACCTTTTAATTCTTCTTATTATTATTTTTCACATACATTCACTTAATATACTTGATACATATACATTAATTCACCATGATTGTCAACTCAAAAATTGAGATCTCACAGGTTTATTTTTTCTTATGAGTATGAACAAATAATATATAAGTTATCAGTTGTCTTGTGTGAAAAATACATTTATCCAAATTCTACATAGTGTATTTTAAATAGATAATTTGAGAAAGCATTTGTATTATATGAAACCCAACTTGACATCATGAATTGCATTTCTCATATTCTGTATAAGCTCAAAGTTGCAATTATATACCGTAGTAATATTGCAATAAGTTTTTTGCCTTTTCCAGTTCGTTTTGAAATTTTTGGCTTAATACTAATCCCCTTTAACTTCATCTTCATATACATGATTCCAACTCCAAAAGATGATTTATATAGCATATAGTTACTAGTCAGATCTGAAAATACTCGTGAAAATTCGGTACCATTCGGTACAAAACCGAAATACCGGTACCGGTACCGAAACCAAACCGGTACCGTATCTATATAATCGGTACGGTATTCAGTTCTCACTTTGAGTCGTTTTCGATATCGGTACTAATCGGTTCGGTACCGGTTCGGTACGGTTCCGGTACCGATCTCATCCCTACACTAAAACACACACATAAGCTTGAATTCTCGATTTCTGGTTATTACAAAAATCATTACAAATCCTTAAAATCCTTTAATTTTACTTCCAACCATACAAACATTATTCAATATTCTTATTTCATGTACAAACAAAAAATAAATACTATGGATATTCTAAAAATGTCTAAAAATATGTACTTAACTATGGACAAAGATCTTATGAACAAACAAAGACGAACATGTTTCAATGTTATAAAAGACAAACAAGGATACGAAAAGATATATTAAAACCACCGATTGGAGATAGCATTATATGAATGAGAATGATATAAGGGGGTGTGTAATGTTAGTTTTATTTAAAAAGGGTCAAAACTGTAAAAGAAGAAAAAGAAAAGCCCTGGCTGCTACTAGGCAAACACCCCCCTAAAACCCTGCTGATAAACAACCAAAATCTTAAAACCCTAGTTTCATCCGCGCCGAATTTCATCGCATTCCTTCTTATATAAATTTATACTTACAAGTTCAGTTCAATTCTATATATATATAACAGTAAGTATATACATATACATATAGTAGTAATAATCTGTAATAGCAATGGATATCGACGGAGATGATGCTACGAAAAGTGTTCAAGTACGATTCATTACAAAGCTCAAACCGCCGTACAAAGCTCCGACGACTTCCATTGCTCTTCCGTCCAACCTCACCAGATTGGGCCTTTCTGCTGTTGTTAATAATCTCCTTCAATCAGGTTTATTTTTTTTTTTCTTTTTTTTCGTGTGTAATTCAAAACGTGTATTTTGGAAGGAACACGCTAGTCCTTGGTACTTTGTACCTAGCTTCCCCACCCTGTAAGGGGTCACTACCGGGTGAAACTCCTGTTCGTGATAACCCAATGGTTATTGGGAGCGAATGAGATTCGAACCCGCGACCATGTATTCAATAGGTCTCCCCAAGGGTCCCAAGTGTGTGCGGAGACAGGTACCACTGGGCTACAAGCCCATTGGTGTGTGTAATTCAATTTACTCTTGTATTGTAATATTGTTTCTATGTTAACTTATATATAGTTATATTTTTATATATTCTATATTTATATATTGCTGAATAATTTTGTGTTTGTTATTGATTGAATAGGAAATGATGAATGGAAAGCTGAACCGTTTGATTTTCTAATTGATAATGAGCTGGTTAGGATGTCACTTGAAGCCTTTCTTCTTGCCAAGGGCATTTCAGCTGTATGTACTTGTTTCCGACTTCGATTTATTTTTACTCTTATAAAAGACCCATTTTCGATTATTGAAAATTTTATATAATATATGAAAAGTTGAAGTTCAATAACTTACATTGTATTAAATGATAGAAAGGTATTATATACATGTGTGTGTATGTATATGTACACACACACGCCTACATATATTCAGAGGCTCAAAGTGCTCGAGCTCTCGGTTATTAAGCTTTAGTGCAAGTTTGAAGTTAATAATAGATCGGTGTGAACGGGCTTGAGTTGGTTAGTAATAGGTTGGCTTGTTTTGTTGTTGCACATAATTATTGCCCTCATTGAAGCATCGTTTTTGGTAGTTAAGTCTTACGGACATTTTGTATATAACAAATACTAAAAGCTTATAAAACTGATTTGGATTTAAGGGGAACCACTATTTGGCCTTTTCATTCTTGCATTTTATCCATAGCACTCGGTTCATATTTATTAATCTATGGTTTGGCGTATGTATATAGTTTAAGAAGTGAGACTATGAGATTAGTCTTCTTTGTGCTCATTATTTTTTTGCTTAATGATACCTGATTGTAAAATGTGTTCATCTACAGGAGAAAATCCTAGAGATTGAATACATCAAAGCTGTAGCACCACGTAAGGAAGACGATCCTTCATTACATGATGATTGGGTTAGTTCAGTTGACGGTTCAACTCAGTAAGTTTGTTTACTTGGTAGCACCAAGCTATCATCTTTATGTCCTTTTTTTGTCGAATTCACATTGCTCCATGACTTTGTATATAATTCCTCAAAGTCGGTGGGACTTGTTTACTTGTATATCCTGCGGGAGGTATGGAATATCACCACTGAAGCAAAATGTTTTAACAATGAAGTGCCTTGCAAATCCCAACTTTTCGTGTTTAAATCTTATTGTACGATACATGTGATACGTGCCTAAATAGTTGGACATGAAGAACCATATATGCACGTTCATTTGCATCTTATTTTCTATATATTAGTATTAATATTATGTTACTTATTTAGTAGTTTTCTATTTACTTGGTCAAGGATAATGACTAATGGGCAGTTAACACATTGCGTGCATGTCCTCCATGTTTTAAGGTCAAGTAGTGGTAGTTATGTATTTCAATTGCTTTGTAATTCAGGCTATATATACAGCCGTATGTTTCTTGTTAAAAATCATGAATGAATTATGAAAGTTTAGTCTGTTCTTCTTCTTTTGTTCTTGGAGTCTCACCCACTCTACGGGTTTTATCATTGGGAGTTTGTAGGTTTTCTCCGTAAACCTATCAACATGATACAAGATGCATAATGCTTTAGCATGATATTAATTGTTGTTGGCGTTTGTTATCCATCTGTTTTACAATTGACATCCAAACACTAGAAGTGGGGAATTTGGAAATAGTTCCTCGAGAAGGATGCTTTTGAATCAATATAAGTTATGAGGCAAAAACACGGTCGAAATTTAAAATGTTTTACAAAGTTGTTGGGTATGCATGTGATTCCTTCCCTTGGTGCAACTGACCTTTGGAAGATGGTTTTAGTTATCCTCACTAAAAGTTCGTTGCTTTTGTTTCTTTTGGCAGGGTCATTTTGACAGGGTGTTATGATGGATTGGGAAGGTAATGCCGTTAACTTTATGGGACAGATTTTATACCTAGTGCTTTTTTCCCATGAAACTCAAATGCAATTAAAAATGTATGTTTAATTGTTTGTAATTTAGGATATGGAAAGCGGCGGGGGTTTGTACGCATATATTGGAGGGACACAGCGATGCAATTACATCAGTTAGTGTTGTGAAAGCAATAGGTATCATCTTAACTGACTAGTAATTGATTTTTGGTCTTCCCAGTATTTGCGGTTGTTTAATTAGCCATAAATGCTTAATTTCATTACGATTTGTACTAGTTAGACAAGCTTGTACTAGTTAATATTCTTCGACATTTACTTTTGTCGTTATTATCCACTATACTAATTGTTTTCTAATTATTTTCTGCTGATTTTGAAGATAGCGAGAACAACTCCAATCTTGTAGTAGCGACTGGTTCGAAAGATAAGACTGTTAAACTATGGAAGGTAATTATACATACGTGTCTCACATAAAACAGACCTATCCAGAAGATTCTAATATAGTTTTTTTTAACTTGAAGGGTGATGCAGAGGCTTCAGAGGAGAACTTGAAGATTAGAGCTTATAGAACTCTGCGTGGGCATACCGCTTCTGTGCAAAGTCTTGCAGCACACCCTACTGGGGATATGGTCCTCTTTCTTCATTTATAGCTGTTTGTAATATAACTCTACATGTTTTTGCTAGCATTCTCACTAGTTATCTTTCTTGGTTTTATAGGTATGTTCTGGTTCTTGGGATTGTAGAATCAATTTGTGGGAGACAGAGTCTAATGAAGGAGATGTTGTGTCAACGAAAAAAAGGAAAAAGGGCAATAAGGAAGAAGAATCTCAATCAGAGGTAACTTTACTGATCATTTGACGACCAACATTATGATGTTATTCTCAAGTCTGCGTAAAGTGTACTTCTATACACATCTTTAGAAGTTTATTGCTTGAGAAGTGTTTGAAACTGCCCCGAGCTAATAATTATGCCCCTGAAATGAGTAGCGGTTGAAAGATAAGTTAAAGAATGAGAACTTTTGAATCTTCTCTGGGCACTCTATACAGATTCACTTCTCAATCAGCACTCTTTGTTTTCTCTGTAATCTCTTAGGATCCATCTTGTCACCTACTTAAGACCAGATCCACAAACTGAATGACACATAATTTCCTGTCAAAAGACTAAGAAGTTACTTGTTTTGTTGGTCTTTAGTGGTTGGGAAAAGATTTAGTAAAATCTGAAAGTATGTGCGGTTCAGAAACATATGCCATATGTTTATCTAGAGTTGGAAAGGAAGATTCTTGGCTGATATACTTGATTAACTAATAAGTTTAACAATTGTGTTAACTAATACTTACTGTATCATAATGTGATGAAAACAACCACTGATCTGAAGTTATATTTTTTTGTTCTGCTTTAGCATCTCTCTCTCTCTCTCTCTATATATATATATATATATATATATATACACACACATCTAAAAAGAATTTCATCTAAAAGTTCTAACTCGTACAGGGAGAGGCTGTTTCTACATTTGTAGGGCATACACAATGCGTATCTTCAGTTGTTTGGCCTGAACATGGAACTATCTATTCTGCATCATGGGATCACTCCATCAGAAGATGGGACGTGGAGACAGGAAAAGATACATTGAACATGGTATTGCAAATTGCTATTTGTTATATGTTTACCATACTTTTGGTTCCTATTTTTCACCTTTTCTGTTTGAATTTAAACTTGCAAATAAACTATAACACTTCATGCCTTTTTAAGATAACAAGTATCCCTCATACACGCAAATAGAAAGAAAGGTTGTAAGGTTAGAGATATCCGTTAAACACACACACACACACATATATATATATATATATATATATTTTGAGACTTCAGTTAACAGTTTTAAAGGAAAAGGTTGTCAGCTACCTGCTTACTCCATTTACCTGTATTCTACATTCTGTAGGCCCCATCATTATTTATTGCACCTAAATCGACATCTCTATATTTTTGACGCTACATACATACAATGCAAAAATGTTAACTGGGCTAATGAATTTCACCTTAATTTTTATAAGACCAACTCTGATCTTATTTTGTCTACAGTTTTGTGGGAAAGTGATAAACTGCATTGATGTTGGAGGTGAAAGTTCTGCGCTCATTGCGGGTGGTGGTTCTGATCCTATTCTTAGGATCTGGGATCCTCGTAAACCAGGTAATTTCTTACGTACATACAAAAATACAGTTGATAACGAAATGCCTGTAACTTGCACACGTTAAAACTTTGAGTTGTTGCTACAATAATCTCAGGAACCCTTGCTCCTAGCTTCCAGTTCTCTTCCCATACTTCCTGGATAACGGCATGCAAGTGGCACAAAAGATCATGGTTTCATTTGCTTTCTGCATCTTATGATGGGAAGGTCATGTTATGGGACTTGAGAACTGCGGTATTTACTTTATACCTCCCTATGTTTCTTTTCTATGTACTTTTTGAACCATTCTTGTTTTATTGCTGCAAAATAACCTCTGTGAGAATGTCTAAAAGTCACTTTAGTTATCAAAAGTGAGCGATTTTGGATAAGTTACTATTATGCTTTAAAGTTTTTGTCCAACAAGGTTGGTGTTCACATTTACACTTTGGCAATAAAAGTTGGTTTGACTGCAATAAAAAAAATCAAATACAATGAAAAGAAAAGTCAATCACTTTCCAGAGACATTAATATGCTTAGTCTTGATCTTTGATTACTGTTACTTGGTGCAGTGGCCATTGGCAATAATCGATTCACACGAGGATAAGGTACTGTGTGCCGACTGGTGGAATGGAGATAGTGTGGTAAGTGGAGGGGCAGATTCGAAGCTACGGATATCTTCTGAAACCTGTATTCCATGAGAGCATGAAGGTATGCAGAATTTTTTATCTCATATCAATCAACAAATGTTCTGATTTTTTTTGTCAACTTTTAAAGTTTACACAGTTGCCTCAAAGTCCTAATTTTACAAAAAACTCTGATGTTGTTTTTGTGAAATTTTTACTGGACATCAGTATTCGAAACTGGTTTTCTCGTGATGATTTGAACTTTTTGTAAATGGTCTTTAATACTAAGTGAAAGTTTGAGCATGCAGTGAGTCTGATACTTTTGTAAATCAATCAAGTCGTTTCAGCTGTTAATATATTTCAAGCAGAAACACAGCTATGATTTTATTATAGACATCTCAATTAGATAATAATAGCAGACATCTCGTATTTTATGATACTTTCCTTGCATATTGTCATACTAATAAAGTAATAGGTGCTGTATGATTGTTCTGTAACTGGGATATACATGTTTCTACTTAATACAGAAAGACTAATGCTGGTTACTGAAAGTGAGTCGGCAGTGTATCAATTAGACAGAGAAATGAGATCGGGCCTGAAAATTTTCAAAGTCTTCTATGTTTGTCTCAGTGTTGTCAAAGAAGTTTGTAACCCAATCATATACATTTCTGTATCTGAGGATGCATAATTTGTAGTTGATGACCGTACTTATCTATGCTTTTATTGCACAAAGTGGAAGATAACAATGCTTAGCATCTGTTGGAGTTTTTTGGTTTAAATTTTGATGTTTTCCTTTGCAATAGCACAATGTTTATCTATTATTCATGTTTGTAATTCTATTTGGTTGAGTTTTCTTCAACAATGAAACATTGACTTCCATGTGTTGTAGGACTTTTCATTGTCTCTTATCACAATGTTGCAAGAAGCTTATATTTGGTTGATAGCTGGCAACTCAAACCGGCCTACATCGACCATTTTGTCCATAATCTAAAGGACTTACCTAACTCAACTGTTGTGGTTATGAGGGTGTTTGAGTTTGTGTTTGAAGCCTTCTCTCTTAAAGGTCCTTTAGGGTGTGTTTGGTAAGGGGAAATGGACTCAAAGAAATGGAAATGAGTTCATTTCCCTTGTTTGGTAGACCAAAGAAATGAAAAGAGCGGAGAATTGTGATTTCTCGGGAAATTGTTTACTTATGTTTTGATTTCCATCCAAAAAATGAGGAAATGAAGGGAAATAGAGATACATAAAGGAAGATTTCTCCGTGTTGAGGTCTGAGAAATAGGCAAGGATAAAAAAAACTAGAGAGTATAAATTAAACATCACGTGCAAATCACATTCAATCCAAAACTTAAAACGATGAAACCCTAGATCTTGAGTGGGGACTCTCATCTCTTCCACTGGTTTTTCTCCGGTGGCTATTTCTTCTCCAATTAGCACTTCTTCTCCGATGATGTTCTTCCACCACTGATCCTCCAATGTACCAAAATCAAGGTTTGATTTTTTTTTTTGGCATCAATTTCTTCAATTTAGTTTCTGTCGTGGATACACACTATACCAAGGTAAAAATTAATTTTAAATCTAAAAATCAATAATGGTGTATATATCACCTTTCAAAAAAAATAATAATTGTGTATATATACACTTTATTAATTACAGGGTATAATTTCATAGATTATTTCATTTCATATGAATCTATATAATAAGTTAATATATGTTTTTTCAATTTCCCAATACCTTTTGCTAGTCGTAGAATGTGTAGATCTATTTCAAGCTCGCCAGGTGTTTGATCATTTGCCGATGAGAACCACCACAACCTTTTTTTTTCATTCCCAATTATGTGATGGTTGCAGCCTTGCATGGGTTATTAACTAAGCATCTTTAATCCAATTTGGTTGGGGTGAAGTCATATTATGGTGTCGAAAGGTTTTAGTCAAGTGTCGGGTTATATGTTTTGGTAAGGCTCATTATGTTTGGGTTTGGCTGGTAAAGCTATGGTTGATATACAAATTACCGGGCGAAACTACCGGTACGGTCTACATATTGTTGGTACGCTTAAGTGACTACTAGAAATAAAATGCTAAGTTGTCATGGAAAGAATGAACTTCAAGTTGCAAATTAATAGTGATGTGTTCTTGTTGTCTAAGTTGTTGATTAGGGGTTTGAATGCACAAGAATTATGTTCCACACGCAGATGTTTGTTCGAAATTGAGAGGCTTTATATTGGACCAAACTTCATCAACGTGCAGAGCTGAGAAGTTCAAGTCAATAGTAGTGTTGTTCTATGTTAATATCCAAAATATGTTTGTAAATTTATTCTTACGAGTATCTTATTAGACATGATTAATATTGTTTGTTGTTATCTACAATAAATAGTTTGCCTATATCATCCCTGATTCATATATGTACTTGTTTTCATTACCAGTGATTTATATATATGTATGGGCACATTACTTGTTAATGTTACTTGTTAATGTTGAGTCGTCGTTGCTATTGAGATCTTCGACGAGGGTGGTAGTAGTGTGGGGGTGATTGTGAACGGAATTGTCATTGATGTCGAGATTATTATGGCCTATAATTAGGGGGGAAAATATGCATCACTTTTTAGGTTTGTATTTTATAAAACTAAAATAGCGAGAATATTGTAATAAAATTCTATTTTCATTTCTCTGATTTTCTTACCAAACACAAGAATTTAATTCTGGTCATTTCTCAGATCAATTTCTCTTTAATTACCAAACAAAGGAATTAACTGAATTTCTCAGTCAATTTCATTTCTTTCAATTTCATTTATCTGCTTCAATTCATTTCTCTTAATTTCTCCCTACCAAACGTGCGGTGCTATAGGGGCGTTTAGCAGACTTTTAGCCCTCATTGTTCTTTTATTTTTACTAATAAGCTAAAAAAATCTGACTTTTATTTACTATGTTAGGGCTAGTCAATGAGACAGTTTTAGGGTATTAAGACAAGGCCTAAGGTCAATATTAAATTCTATCAAGCATTGAACGGGATTTGTTCACGCTGTTTCCATTGAGGTCTTCTATGTGGCAAAAATATCCCAACTCATTACCAATTGAACTCACTACATGCCATTGGCAAAAACTTAATATTTGAAAGTGATGTGTTTTGTTTTTGGTTTAGCGCCATATCGTAAGATTGCATTTGTTTTGTTTTTGCCTTTGTTAAAAAAAAAAAAGGCGTATTGAATGATTGCATGCTAGTTGAGTCTGTGTTACATTAGCAGTATGAATTAAGCTATTAAATAGTTGAATATATCTATACTCTTTTATAAAACAATCCATCCATCCTTCATTTTCAACTTTCTACATTTGAAATACCTAAAATACCCTTAATTTCAATACATTCTTAATCACACATCACATCTACCCAAAATATCCCTACAATATTTTCCAACCCTATGTATCCAAACTACCTATATCATTTATTCACTAATTTAAATATTTTCACCTAATATACCTATAATACTTTTAATAAAATTATTTATAACAAACATCCTTTAACCATCAACATAATTGCACTACCCTTTTTACATCAATTACATTTACATTAATAACCAAACCGTTACCGTCACCACAACCCGTCGCCACCACCGCCGCCGCATTGCGCGGGTACCCCTCTCGTAAAACTTAAATTCAAACTGCTCTCTTTGTTTTAAAGCTATTTCCCACACAAAAAACATATATTTTAAAAAAGTTACAGTCCTATCATTAATATTTAATATTCTCTGTTAGTTTTTATCATTCAAAATTTAAAAGTAAATAATTACTATCGGAATATATAAAATACAAAGGTGATCAATTAATTTAAAATAATAGAGTATAAGACGGTCTACAAAAATACAAAGACGATATTGATCAAATGGTGAATCATCCAGGTTTTATCCTTTTAAGTTGGAGTTTTAAAAATTGCTAAGTGTAAAATTGGCCTATAGTTTTCTCTTGGAGTTTTCTCTTGGGATGCCTATCCAACTTGGATGTGATAGGACCAAGTTCATATAACTGACTAACCACGCTGACTAGGCCCTCGTCAATTTATGGTTGTTTTATGCTTTCAATCAAGAAATTCGCCGCTCTTAAGAAAAAAAACATCTACAATGGTTAGTGTTATTGTGTTAACGTCAGTTTTCCCCCTTTCCATTAGGGCTGTAAATGAACCGAACAGTTCATGAACAGTTCATTAACCGTTCGGTGGGAAGTTCGTTCGTTTAGTTAAATGAACGACCATGAACAAAAAAATTCGTTCGTTTAGTTAAACGAACGAACATGAACACAACTCCTCGTTCGTTCACTTATGTTCGTGAACGTTCGATAATATGTTCGTGAACAATGTTTGTGAACGATGTTCGTGAACATCCGTTCATTTATATTCGTGAACATATATATTAATATTAACATTAATATTTAATCATTTATATACTTAAAAGAAAATTAAATATGAATTATAAATATATATACTCATTTTATATCAAACCCTAAGATATTTTCACTTTCTAAAGTAGGAAAGTTTCGTAAAACTTTTAGGCGATCAATATTTTAACCTTGAATATGAAGTCTAATATTTCTAATTATATGTTTGTAAATATTTTTAGTTATATGTTTGTTCATTGGTGTTTATTTGTGTTCGTTCGTTTGTGTTCGTGAACATTCGTTCATGAACACAAATGAACGAACATGAACAAGCCATTATATTCGTTTATCTGTTCGTGAACACAACATTATGTTCGTTTATCCGTTCGTGAACCGTTCGTTAAGTTAAACGAACGAACATGAACAAACTCCCGTTCGTGTTCGTTCGGTTCGTTTACAGCTCTACTTTCCATGCCAAATCATGATATGAACCATTGAATAGTCAAAATGAAACACAAAGTTGTTGGGGTTAGTGCAAGAGATGGCAAAGTGAAAGCAATTTTTTCTTGTTTATTTTTTCGTTATGGAGGAAATAAAGAAATTTTTTTTTCTTTTTTTCCCCTCTATTTGTATGTTTATCCGTGTAAAAAGTTAGTTTTTAAAATCTTCAATGTAAAAGCTAAGCCGATAATATTTCAGCTCGATTCAACATAAACTGTTGGAGAAGGTCTAAAACTCTAAATCAACTCGAGATAACGAAAAAAGATTCCCGAGCTAAGCCACTACTACACTACACTAGCACACTACTGTATAGGTGTTGACTTTTGACTTGAAGATTTAATCCCCTACAACTTACGTCCACCAACACCCACCGTACGATCATTCTTTATCATAAACCAACGGACCAGATCCCATACATATATACACACAACCACACCGACGCATTCCCCAGCTTCATTATATTCAAACCTCAGGTTCGTCACTGAACCTACACGCCTGGATCCAAACCTAAACTAATATTTATATAAACGAGAGAAAGTACCCGCGCGTTGCGGCAATGAGATGGTGGGGTGATAGGTCATAAATAAAGTGTGATAGGCCATAGAGTGTGATAGGTCATAGAGTGTGATAGCCAAATGCCTTAGCCGTACGGGTTCCGTCTCGGATTTAAAAATTCGTCGAAAGTATATCGAATGACCTCTCTAATGAAAGAGCATTAAATTTTAAGAACACCATATAATTTTTATAATTTATTGATGTACGGTTTTTGAGATAAAAGATTTTGAATGAATTAGAAGAATAAAATGATTTATAAAGGAGAGAGAAAAAAATGAGTGTTTGAGATTTGAGGAAAGAGATGAAAATGAGTGGCTGAGATTTCTTTTAAGGGTATTATATTTATTTTAGGTAAAACTTAGTTGAAAAGTTGAAAATATTTGAAGGGAACAAATGTTTTATAATGTAGTAGAGATAAATGAGTAAATAAATCATCTCTTTTTATTTTTCAGTTTTAATTAAAAAAATATAATTAAAAAGAGAGCACCAATAAACATTACATTTTCTCACTCATCATCAGTAGCAGTAGTTTTAGTGAGAGAAATAAAGCAAAAATAAAAAGGAGAAAACCTCCCCTGCCTACATACATACATACATACATACATATATATATGTATCTATATCTGTATACTTACAATATACATAAAAGAGAGTAAGAATAAGAAAGAAGAAGAAAGAAGAAGAAGGTGCATTTATCAGCAGCTAACAGCTTCAACTTATTTGATCTCCATTTCTAAAGTAATTATTATTATTATTTCTCAACTACCCCCACCCCCTCCCCTTAATTTGCTAGATCACACTTTTTTAAACCCTAAATTTGTAGTCTTCAAGTTTAGCTTAATTTATAACCTATAGTTTAGTTGATTTATTTAATTTCTTTTGCATATGATAAATTGGCAGGTATTTATTTTTAGTATTTTAGGGCTTGAGCTCTAAATTTGCAACATTTTATAGTTATTAATTGTTGTTGCCATAGGATTGTATTGATATTATTTATAGTTATTATTAAGGGTTTAACTGTTTAAGTAAAACTTTCTGACTTTATTATTTATTGTTTGAAGTACTTAGGTTAGATTTGAACACTTTCAGTTCTTCACCTACCTTAAATATCAGAAAGTTAATAAAAGTAAGCATTAAAAGGATTGCGGAAATGCTAAAAGAAAGACCATATTTTGCGATAAGGGAATGTAACGCGGGATGAATTTGTCAAAGATTGTTCCTTTGTTCAAGTTGTGGTCATGTTTTTTTGTGAAAATGATGTTTTGTATGAAATGAAAGTCATTAACTTTTTCTTTTTGCGAGAACGACGGTTTTATGTTTTGTTTTTTGGGTGAGGAGGATTTCTTTTTAAGCTTTTAACAAAATTCTGATGATCTATGAAATTTACTCTAGATAGTGTTGCTCTTAGTTTACCTTACAGTCAAGCAAGGGGTAAAGGGAATTTTTCATGTACACCGACGTTAACCTGTGAGTTTTTTTTTTTATGAAAGTGAAGGTCGTATGCTACATGTGACGTTTGTCAACTTGACCGATTTTGTTTTAGAAGTTCTTATTTGATACGTAATGGTAATCATTTAATGCTTTATTTCTTGAATACTAGGAAGAATAATGTGTTCTTCATTGATGTGGCTAGATTTCGTGGTTCTCTTTGATACTTCTCATGATATTAATTTCCGTGTTTGTTTTTCTTTTTTCAGGTAGGTTATATTAAAGCTAAGTTGCAGAAGTTATACCCAAGATCTTGATCCGAGATTCATTTATTTCTGATACATAGTTGTGAATATTGAGTACCGCTACATGATAGTTTAGGAGGTTTAGAGTTATTCCGCACGAGCAGTGGCTTGATAACCATCAGCAGACCAGTCTAAGCTGCAGTTTTCAATTGGATGATAATAAAATGTTGCAGCGGCAAATTATGTTTAAGCAGCTAGAAGAACTCCAGAGGCAAAAGAAACTCCAAGAGTTAAATGACCCGAGGCAACCAAATGTTATAAATCAACAATCTGTAATACACGATAAGCAAGCTTCCGGGGTTCAATATGCACCCTTAATTAATGGAACACCGGTTCGTGATGCTTCGCAAATGTTTATTTTTGGTAATGGCAATACCAACTTGGTCCAGGGGTTTCAGAACGGGTTGCCTTATTCACAGGCTCAAAATCAAGTGTTGCGATCAATGGGTCTTGCATCTCAGCCAGTTGATGGACATAGTTTTAGTAATTTTTCACATTTTCATGGGGCAATTCATGAATCCACTGGCGAACAGGTGGACACTATTAGTAGATCTTCTTTGAGTGATCAGTATAATGTTTCTTATCAGGCCAAAAACACGTTTGGACCAGGTTTTAGTCAAGGTTTAGATATGGGAAGTCAAACAGGAAATGATCAACAAGAATTTGGTAGGGGTCATGAACAAGACATCAACCCTTCTCAAGACTTCACTTCTTTGGATCCGTTGGAACAGAAGTTCTTATTCAGTACAGATGATGACAGCTTGGGAGGTTTTGGGAGCATGTTTGATGACACTGATAATTCGCAAGCTCTTCCGTCTCTTCAAAGTGGGACTTGGAGTGCTCTTATGCAGTCTGCACTCGAAGAAACCTCGAGCACTGATACTGGTGTGCAGGAAGAGTGGAGTGGTTTGAGCTTTCAGAACCCAGAACTGTCCAATGATAACCAGCCCCCTAATATAATGGAAAGTGGGAAAAACCTACCTTCATGGCAAAATAATAATTTTCAAAATGCATCTTCTTTAACTGCAAGGCAGGAGGATCTTAAATCATCTAATGCAAGCTCTAGTTTCCCCAGTTTTCAACAATCCCACAAAGAAGGTGGCGGATTTGAAGCAAGTGCACAAGCTCAAAGATTTTCACATTTACAGGTCAATCAAAGACCGGGTGGGCATGATGGAGAGTTTGGGTTTGTTCACGATGCTTCAAGTAATGGTGAAGAGTTTAACAAGGTAAGTGAATAGCCAATCATGTGATCGTTTCCCATATATACACTATCATTTATCTTGCAATGTTTAAAACTTGACATGCCATTCATGTGTCCTCTTTCCGTAGGGGGTTTTGCCCTCTAAAGCATCAGACATGACAACTCTTAGAAGCAGCGAATCTTCTGGGATGTCTGCCATTGTGGACAGACCAGCAGACTTTCCTACTGCAGATTCAAATTCTCAGACAAGGTGTGTGCTTCTTGGCTACATGAGGATTATAAACTCGATGCGTAGTTTCAGTAAGATGTTGGAGTGTTTGTCACATATCCAAAATTTCCTTACATAAAATTGTTTGTTTTCTGTCAAGTATCTTGAGAATTCTAACAGTTGATTTGGTACTCAGCACGGTAAAGATTATAAGATGTTTGATTGTCGTCAATTTCAATTTTACTTTCTAATAAATTAACTAGAAACCATGGCAAACTAAATCAGCACCATCAGCTTACTAAGGATTATAAGATGTTGCTATTGTGATCTTCTTTCTGATGTGGCATAACTATGCCATGTGGCAACTTATATGGATGCCATGTAAGCAAAAATACCACCAAATACATAGATTAACAGTATTTATAAGTTTGATACCCACAATGGAAACGTTTTAAGTTAAATATCTGCAATAGAGCTTGGACTAAACTCTAAAGCTGAATACATTTCCAAGAACTTATCCCATTTACTTACAATGATTGTAGTGAGTAATTTTGACTTGGAATATTTTGAAACAAAGAAATATCATGGACATTTGAAAAGAAAGGTTGTAATTTGCAACATGGATTTTAAACGGACTAATTTTCTTAGAAGGTTTTCCTACTCATAAAGTGTTTGTTATGCATGGTCTTATGAAACACTATTTGGTTCATAATGGCAGTCGGCACATGCTTGAGGTTTTTCACAAAGTAGACAAGCTCAGAGAATATAGACATTCTGCACCCTCTGCAAATTTTGAATCACTTTCAACAAATGTGATGCCTAAGCCTGAAACTGCCGATGCACAAACTCCCTCCAACAATTATTCTGCCCCACCATTTGGCTTCAGATTGGCTTCTCCAACTCAAAGACCCCCGGTTAACTACTTTGGCTTATCTCAGATCTCCCGTCAACCGGTATGTACCATTAGTTCAGAAATATAACTATATTAGAAAAGTCGGTGTTAACTTTGGATTATTGGATTGCTGTTTTCTCAGTTTTATTAGATACCTTATCTTTATCATGATCCCTTGTAGGACACCTCCCATATAGTCCAATCGAAGGACCAAGATGGTCAAAGATCGTTAATGTTTGAGGGTCAACAGGTTTCTAATTCAATGAGAAAGTATAATACGTCGGTAGATATTCCATCACAGCCAAATCTTTCTGGAATGGGATCCTATAAGACTATAAGTGGATCTCCTTCAGCCTCAGATGTGCCACATAGCAGGATTGAAACTGCTTCTGAAGTTCCAAAGGAGTCCGGTGTGGCAAATAACGTATTGGAAGCTAGTGGACATGTGTTGAATTCCCAAGGTTTTGATTACTCAAGAGGGCAAGAAGGTAAATTCCTTCTTGAAGAAGATGCTTTCCCTGGACGTGCAAACGCAAATGCATCTTTGAAGAAAGTGCATATATCCCCTCTGAATCCCACATACTCTGATCCTAATGCAAGGGCAACATTAAAGAAAGAAATGGTCGATTCCGATCCTAAAGTTCCTCAGCTTAACTCTGTATATGTGAATTGTAGAACTCTGCTCATGGCATCTGCTGAAAGAGAAGATCAGATGGTCAAAAGATCGTCTAACCCATCTCTTCATGATGCTTCACAGCTGCGTATTGATAATTCGTTCGTGCAAATGAATTTAGCCGACGCAAGTCAATATGGGATTGTAAAGCCAATGTCTGGGACCAACACGTTTGCTGTCAATCAATCATCTTCCCCTTACATGCAGTATATAGATGTGCCCAAACAAACTTTGCCTGTTTATCAATCAAAGAAGCGTAAATTTCCTACGTATGAGCTTCTACCATGGCATAAAGAAGTGACGCAAGGTTCTTTAAGGCTCCAAGATATGAGGCAAGTCCTGCATATCTATTACATATCAGAGTTGTATATATTGTATGTTCTAAAACATTTCAGAGCAACTTTTTTAGGTATACTATTGATCTTTAAAGCACAAGTACAGGATGCTTGAATGCGTCCTAATCTTTCACATTGTTGTCTTGCAGCATTGCTGAACTAGAATGGGCACAGGCTGCAAATCGGGTACCTGAAAAGGTGAGCTTTTTGGTTGAACAGTTTGCATTATGAAAAGTTGACTTTCAATAGTCTTGCAATTATTGCTACTTGTTCTGACGATCTGTTAACAGTTAAAAGAAGATGGAGAAGCGTCGGGAGACTCACCTTGGATGGTTCACCCAAAAAAGAGAATTGTCTTCACGACACAACTTATGCAAGTGTTATTACGACCTGCACCAGCTGCAATCCTCTCAGATGATGCCACTGTATGCTATAATAGTGTAACATACTTTGCTGCTAGATTTGCACTTGGTGATGCATGTGGGTTGGCAAAGCATTCTCACATGCCTTGCGATATATCCGACTCGTAAGAATATATATAAGCCTTTCATTAAGTTATTATTGCACTTTCTCACGTATTTGATTCTTTCTTCAACATTTTGCATTTTTCAGGTTATCAGACAAAAAGGATATATCTATGGGCAGCGGTGAAAATCTCTCAAAGACTGTAGAAGATTTCATTGATCGAGCAAAGAAACTAGAAGATGAGCTTTTGAGGTACAAACACAAAGTGACTTTTATGCTCAAAGGAGCCCTTTTTCGTCAAATCCTAAATAAAAAATTGAAACTGTAGATAAGCAAACAATTAGATAACCCTAGATGCAACTTACATATCCTCTAAATTTGGAAATACTTATAAATTGTTATTATGTGTTTTAAAATGGTGATGAAGGTTGGAGAATGGAGGCTCGTATCTTGAAATAAGAATGGAGTCCCAAGATTTGGAGAGATTTGCAGTCATCAACCGTTTCGCCAAGTTCCACAGCCGGGCTCAAATGGTTGTAGCTGAGCCAGCATCATCTGGTGGACCTTCTACCGTTCCTAAGTTATATCCTCAAAGATATGTCACCGCTAGTCAGATGCCCAAGATAGTACCCGCAGGGCATAATTGTATTTCACTATGATTGTTATCTTTATTAGTCTTGTTTTAATCTTAGCTGCTCATATGCTTGTCTAACTTATCTTTCGGAACAAAAAGCCAACTGATGTCGATTTTAACAAAGTATATAACGTTATTCTGTACATGTCCATGGATACTAAAGAGACGTTTGGAAGGTTGCCTGGAAGTCTTGAAATAATGGCAGGTATGCATTTTTATTAATTGAGATAACTTTAGACGACAATTAAAAAACTCACTGTCTTCTGTGTCACATGTCCATATTTTGCTTTGGATATTGAATATGTTTTGTTTGTTGGCTTTTAATTTAACTAATGAAGTAATGGTACTAGGTTTCTGACACTGACAGTGTGGACCTTAACAAAGGTCAAAATGTGTAAAGTTTATTAGATTATTGTGTTGGATTATATAGACCATGTTTTTCATACTTTGGAAGACTCTCAGTGTAGTGCCATACTGCCATGTCAAATGGTCCTGTTCATTTTTTAACTCCTAGCGGTCTCGTTCGGTCTCGTTTTTCTATATAAATATATTTTTTTTTAGGTAAAGGGTTGTTTTACCCCGGATGATTCTATATATTAACAAAAAGAATACAAAGATCAGGTGATATAGCAGAGTACCATATCAGCTAGTTGCCATATGCATAAGCAATAGCCAAAAAATATGAAAGGGGTAACAAGTCCCCTCATACAATCACACCCTATCTAACCTAAATTAGTAATAAACATTAATCAGATTAGTACTAAGTAGCACCTTGGGTAATCTCCACACTACCATAGCTCGCTCAACCCTCAAATTATTCTTGAATCTAAAAGTCATCAGCTTTAATCTGATGGTTTCGATCACCACCTGGACCAACTCTTCTTTCGTTCGCTTCCTCTTTTTAAATAAGTGTGCATTCCTTTCTTGCCATATGAAGTACACCGATGTAGCAAGAGTTAACTTAGAAATCACACTAAATATAGAAGTCTTCTTAGAAAACGGAATCATATCCTGAATGATGTCTTCCCACACGGTCGATTGTTGATGAAGATCAGCCTTCATATTCACCTCGAACCATACCTGCTTGGCATAAGGGCATTCGAAAAAAAGATGAGAATGTGAATCTGATTGCAGCTCACATAATGGGCAGAGCAAAAGTGTTTGTTGCAGGTCCCAATGTCGTATCCTATATTTTGTTTTTTTATGTTATATAATTTTAGTTTTGTAGTCTTGCAGTTTATATAAAGAGAAAATTACGAGGACCCCTTTTACTGCAAGATATGTTCAGTACCTTCTTTTATGGATGGTCCCAACACTTATCCTTTTTGAAACAAATGACAATTTTACATTTTGCATCTGCACACACAACCCATGACCACCCACGCCCACTTGCCCATTGACACATCATTCGCAACCGACCTATCCGATGGTGTGGATGGCTAGTAAATGGTGTGGTGTGTGGATGAATGGTGTGAATGACTCGTGTTTTGAACCAGCTACTTCCACGACCATCGTAACCAACATATGCTATCTGCGACCATTGTAGATAAATGTTTTAATTTTATTTCTGACGTATTTGTCTTCTGGGTATTATAGTCAATTTCTAGACCTATTTAAGAAAAAGTGCGGATCATCTACAAAAAAAAGGGTATCTCGCTAGTTTAGTGATTGTTTATCATATAGATAGAAATATATATACTTATGCTAACTTTTATTGTGCTTATTGAAAGAAAAACCCATAGGGCAACAATCTTGGTTTGCTTTTGATCTCTTTTAAATGTAATGTCATTGGGAAGTTTAGTTGTAATTTTTTGGCCACAACCGGCAACTCAAGTTTGGCCCGGCCTTGGCCGTCATAGAAACTGGTGTGTTTGAAAAATAGAGGAAGGTTTGTGAAAATGATACAAATACAAATTAGTAGATAAGGCCAATACATCAACAATCATAAACATATGTCAGAAGATAGCATCCAATATTGTCTTCTATTCTCTGGTTTGGGATTTTGGATAACGGGTAGTAGATCCAAACCATTTAACTTGGAGCAAGCCACCTGACGATTGAGGGGCAATGATATGCTTATGTATAAAAGTTATCCTTATCGATGTATTATCGAACTGGACTAGTAATAGTTATCATTTAGAAAGAATGGCGAAAGAGGACTCCGTGCATTGTCCATATAAGAGATACCAAAGGTAATTCGGATGATACCCGTACACCATGCTCTCACTATGCAGTACGATGATTTTTAAGTTTTGATAAAAACGTTTATTTCACTTTAGATACTCCATAAGGTTCGGTTCTCCTACTGATTGGTTCATACATGTCATTGGGTTGACACCCAACATAAGTTAACCGACTAACTAATATAAAACTAATTATTGAGGTATTATTTGAGTCTCTCTTCCTACATTTGTATGAGTTGATTATTGGGGAAGGGAGGCGGTTTTGAGTTTTAGGTGGTTCATGTGGTGCTAGAGGGCCAGGCCCACCTTTTTTTGGGGCCCACAATTTTTTATAAAATTTGTTTATATATATATATTTTCTACATCTTTAGTACGAAAGCTATGAAATTGTTGTCTAAATTAATATGTGGGCTAATGTAAACTATGGAATGACCATGGACCACTTTTAACATGAGTACCTGACAAGCTGACATCTTATTCCAAATTAGTGATTGAACAATTCATATTATATGTATAAAATATTTTATATCAATTGAAAACCTATTTATTCTATTTGTTAAGTTGCAGACTTCCTACCCACGATTCCCACTTTTTTTATTAACATGTATTATTATTCACTCCTAATTATCTATATAATTAATTTTTTATTTAATTATTATTAATTTAGAGGAACATACTCGTATAGTCGTATAGCTTAATTATATTTTATTAATATACTCCCTCCGTCACACTAAATGTGTCCACTTTTAAATTTTCAAAGTCAATTTTTTATAACTTTGACCTTGAATATCTTTTTTTGTGTTGTATAATACTTGATGAAAGTTATATGAATTAATTGCGTTTTACATATATTTATATCGGTATAACTTTCATCAAGTATTATATAACACATATTAAAGATATTCATGGTCAAAATTGTAAAAAATTGACTTTGAAATATTAAAAGTGGACACATTTGGTGGGACGGAGGGAGTAATTAATAAAGTGTTGATTGACAACTTTGCTTTAAAAAATGCAAGGATAGCTGCAAGATTTATTTAATAATATAAACTATGTTATTTTTTTCGTCGTACTTAGATTTTATCGTTGAAAACGTTTATCGTCATAATGCTATGCTATTATATTTTATTATTGACTCGCTATATTAGAGGCCCACTTTTAATTTTCGAGCCAGACCCCGAAAATTTTTTATATCCTTGAAGACGGCACTGGTTTTGAGAGTCCAGAGTTACATCACAGACATTCGTGTAAAATTAATAAGTAATAAATAAGATAACTACTAATTAGTCTATTAATCTTTTTTTTTTACACGTTGGAGAGTGTACAAATCCGAATTAGGGCATTAAGAAATAAACTTCATATTTATCATTTCAAAGAGTCGACCCAAAATCTAAAGTAAAAATTAGAGAAACTTCAATTAGTCTATCAAGTTAATAATTTAGTAAATATACACTTCCTCCGTCCCATTTTGCGTGTCCTCTTGTGACTTTCAAAGAATTTTTTCTTTAACTTTGCCCATAAATATTTTTGTATGTATTATATAATAACAATAGCCTAAAGAGTAAACACACGTAACATAATTGAAAGGGTAATTAAAGATTATAATTTTGAGTTAAATAACAATAGTATTATTATACAATTTAGCTCTTTCAGAATGATCATGGAACCGATCGTCGAAAACCGATAATGAATAAAACTTTATAGCGATAATAACTTATTTAAATTTTGTTTATTTAAATGACTGCATTATCAACAATGAGAATATTGTTAGTTTTATTTGTTACTCATCCATTAATTTTACATTAAATATCTATGTGTTTTGATATGTCATTAAAATTTTGGACGGTTAAGTTGGATCTTAGAACTCATCCGTGACACAGGAACTTTTCTGTGTGACTTAAAACTGTTATTCCGCACCCACATAGATGTTTTTTAATGGCGTGTTCTATCTTTAGATGACGTCAAATAAACTATTCGGGGCACACAGGACTTTCCAGGTCGTTGATGGGTTTTCGTATCCAACTCAAGAGTCGATGTAAAATCGTGTCAAGGAATTTCAAGGAATTTTCACAAAGTTCTCCAGTGAAGCAGGTTTGAGTCCTGTAGAGGGGGCAGGGTTTTATCCCAATTAAATGTCGTGCCTTTGGACGGTTTAGTTGGGAGTTTCTCCTCCTACTAGGTATTGAGGGTGAGGGGGCTCTATAGCGCGGACCCGGTTAAGACAACGTAAGCTAGATCCCCTGTTGCGAGCAAATGATCCACACCTTTCAAAAAAAATAATTTAATGGAGGACCAACGAATGAAACCAAAGATATTACCTTTTTTTATTTTTATTTTTTTATCTACTTTGATTGATTTTTATAATGTGATCCTTTAAATAGATAAAGTTTAAATAGGTTTACTTCTTTTAAAAATTTGAGTAAAAAGAGTTACATTTTAATGGAATTGGCCCTAATGAATATAATGGACCAATTATTTGTTTTTTAGATTAACATAAATTGAAAAATACTAAATGCAGCCCTTAGGCCGCATTTAACGTGAATAAAAAGATTGTATCTTTCATATTAAAATTTCACCTTTGGATTTTATGTTAAACGTACAACTATCCAATGCACTTTAACTACAGTCTACAACCCTTAGGGATAGTTTAACAAACTCACATAAAATTATTATCTTTATTTATATTATTTTTGGAATGGCGATTTAACATATAAAGTTAAAGAGCGTTAAATATTTCGTCAACTTTTTCACACTACATTAATTAATGTATTCAACAAACGTGGTTTTTTCTTGTTTAATTAACTATTTCCATCTAGATTAGCATAGGATATATAGTTTAGTGGAACAAAGGATTAAGGTTGTATCCAGTTATTATTCAGTTAGAGGGGCTCGTTCGACATAGAGGGACGAGTCCACACCATTGGGTGGGACTCGTCCCACGCTCGTTCCTGTCACTCGTCTGGCGTGCTTGTTCCTTCAGGGACGAGCTTGAATGGTGAATTTGTTTTATTTGTTTTTTTTAATAGCAATGGCTATAAAGGGGAAGAAGACAAAAAAAAATTAACTTTCAAAATTTGGCAAAACAGGTCCCTCTAACGGCCTTTTTGACCAAAACAAGTTCAATAAATGACACTTTTAGTGCTTTAACGGCTAGTTTTCCTAAAATCCTATATATACACTTCCATTCCATTAAAATTCATACCAGTCTTTCATATATTCATAAATTCTTCCCTTTCTGCTATACACAAACACATTTTCAATGGCAAACATGACCATCCGCGATGCAAAAATGGGCATGCAGGGTCACATGCTTGACGATGACAGACACAAGACTGAAGTTAGCAATGTGATTCAGAGCATCACATCCAACAAGGCGGCTTACACAGCCGAAATCGGACGACTTGAAGGTCGGATTCGTAACGTCGTCGAAGATAAGTATCTTATTTATCTTCGACAGAAAATGGATTGGCTGGATCAAACCATTTTCCAGCTTACCGCTGCCAATACCACTTTAAACAACACTCTAAACCACACGTTATTCTGGCAAGGCGCTATCGGTGGTGGTCGTCCTGATGATTACGGACTGACCCTGGGGAGGAGTACGCATCTCCTCAACCCGGTGACGCTGTCGGGTCTCCTGAAGCATACCGATACATTCATCGCAACGATGACAGTACGGTGGACTCGGACTATTCCGAGTGTTAGTGTTATGTTTTATTAAGTATTATGTAATGTTGTATTATGTGTTTTATTATTATTAAGTGTGTCTGTTAGTCTTTATTAATAATCTAGTATGTATGTTTTAGTTTGTAATATAAATGAAGTATGTGTTTTATTATATTTTGTTATTTTAATGAAGTATGTGTTTTATATAGATTTTGTTATAATTTTAGAGGGTTAAAAGTGTAAAGTTTAGATAAAAGGGTAGAATTAAATAATTGGTGGGTCCAAGACTAGTCCTTGAGGGATGAGTGTATTGGGTGTGTTTTGGGGGATTAGTCCTTGGAGTATTTTTTGCTGATGTGGCGCTGACAGGGACTAGTCTTTGAGGGATGAGTGATGGACATTGGGTAGCCTCTTACCTAGCTAAATAGGAGAATAGCACGTGATAATAATAATAATAATAATAATAATAATAATAATAATAATAATAATAATAATAATAATATAACATATAACTATGAATAATAATAATAATAATAATAATAATAATAATAATAATAATAATAATAATAATAATAATAATAATAATAATAATAATAATAATAATAATAATAATAATAATAATAATAATAATAATAATAATAATAATAATAATAATAATAATAATAATAATAATAATAATAATAATAATAATAATAATAATAATAATAATAATAATAATAATAATAATAATAATAATAATAATAATAATAATAATAATAATAATAATAATAATAATAATAATAATAATAATAATAATAATAATAATAATAATAATAATAATAATAATAATAATAATAATAATAATAATAATAATAATAATAATAATAATAATAATAATAATAATAATAATAATAATAATAATAATAATAATAATAATAATAATAATAATAATAATAATAATAATAATAATAATAATAATAATAATAATAATAATAATAATAATAATAATAATAATAATAATAATAATAATAATAATAATAATAATAATAATAATAATAATAATAATAATAATAATAATAATAATAATAATAATAATAATAATAATAATAATAATAATAATAATAATAATAATAATAATAATAATAATAATAATAATAATAATAATAATAATAATAATAATAATAATAATAATAATAATAATAATAATAATAATAATAATAATAATAATAATAATAATAATAATAATAATAATAATAATAATAATAATAATAATAATAATAATAATAATAATAATAATAATAATAATAATAATAATAATAATAATAATAATAATAATAATAATAATAATAATAATAATAATAATAATAATAATAATAATAATAATAATAATAATAATAATAATAATAATAATAATAATAATAATAATAATAATAATAATAATAATAATAATAATAATAATAATAATAATAATAATAATAATAATAATAATAATAATAATAATAATAATAATAATAATAATAATAATAATAATAATAATAATAATAATAATAATAATAATAATAATAATAATAATAATAATAATAATAATAATAATAATAATAATAATAATAATAATAATAATAATAATAATAATAATAATAATAATAATAATAATAATAATAATAATAATAATAATAATAATAATAATAATAATAATAATAATAATAATAATAATAATAATAATAATAATAATAATAATAATAATAATAATAATAATAATAATAATAATAATAATAATAATAATAATAATAATAATAATAATAATAATAATAATAATAATAATAATAATAATAATAATAATAATAATAATAATAATAATAATAATAATAATAATAATAATAATAATAATAATAATAATAATAATAATAATAATAATAATAATAATAATAATAATAATAATAATAATAATAATAATAATAATAATAATAATAATAATAATAATAATAATAATAATAATAATAATAATAATAATAATAATAATAATAATAATAATAATAATAATAATAATAATAATAATAATAATAATAAAATAATAATAATAATAATAATAATAATAATAATAATAATAAAGTAAAATCAATAATAATAATAATAATAATAATAATAATAATAATAATAATAATAATAATAATAATAATAAATTGTGATTAAATTAATAGAACTATAAACATATCTAAATTTTGATGCTGGCATATGACAGAAAAAGGTTAAAATTACGAATAGAATACATGTCAATATTAAATTTTTAGAACTATCTATCCAAAAAGTCTCCATTAGAATACTCAAAGTTAAAATTAAGATTAGGATTACCAACCTTAACAGGTTTTTGTCAACCTTGTCATACTTCACTAATTACTAAATAGGTTTCAACTTTTAAGGAAGTTGGGAAATAGATATAGGACCGTTTTAAGTTTATTAAATGCAACCAAAATTAAAACTTAATGACATACAAAGATAGAACCAATGACTATTTGATTATAAAAGGAGCCATTCTAAGTTGAATAATGCACAACAATCTTTCTAATAAACACTCTAGAAAAAGCAAACTAAAGATGAAAAATGTTCATGTTTTGGCAATACCATATCCAGCACAAGGCCATGTGACTCCGCTAATGCAGGCAGCAAGGTATCTAACCAGCAATGGTATTAAGGTCACGTTTGTGAACACAGAGTTCATTCACAAATGGGTCATGAGTGCCCGCAAAGACAAACAAAGTTCAAGTGATTTGTTGCAAATGGTTTGGATCCAAGATGGGTTGGAACCAAGCGACGACAGGAACGACCTTGGAAAGTTGACAAATGCAATGTCCCGTGTTATGCCTAGCAAACTAGAGGAGCTAATAAAAAAAATTAACAAAACAAATGATGAAAAAATTTCGTGTATTATTGCAGATGCTGCTATGGGTTGGGCTATAAAAGTTGCACAGAAAATGGGAATAAAAAATGCAGTCTTTCTTCCTGTCGCGGCTGCAGTTTTAGCCTTGACTATGAGCGTGCCGAAGCTGATAAAGGATCAAGTTATAGACAGCCATGGTCTGGAAACCTTTATTTACTAAACTTAGATAACAAAGTATTTTAATTGGCTTCATGATTAATTGTTACTTTTTATTTTTCAGGAGTACCTTTGAAGAATGAAATGGTTCAGCTGTCGCCAACCATGCCATTTATGGACCCAGCCCATTTTCCATGGGCCTGTTTCCCTGACCCAGACACACGTAGAATTTTCTTTGACATAGGAGTTTTTGATTGTAAGGAAGCGGGCAAGGCCACAGACCGCATAATTTGCAACTCAAGCATGGAGCTGGAGCCCGGGGCGTTCAGCCTGTTTCCAAAGATATTGCCAATTGGTCCACTTTTGGCGACCAACACATCCTTAAAGCAAGAAGGTCATTTTTGGAACGAAGACTCCACTTGCCTAACATGGCTCGATCAACAGCCAGTCAACTCGGTCATCTATGTAGCATTTGGGAGCTTCACAATTTTTAACCAGCACCAGTTTGATGAGCTGGCACTAGGACTTGAACTTACCAACAAGCCATTCTTGTGGGTCGTACGGTTGGGGACAAATGGTGGCTCTGACTATGTGTTCCCAAACGGGTACTTGGATAAAGTAGCAAATCTTACACACACACACACACACACACACACACACACACACACACACACACACACACACACACACACACACACACACACACACACACACACACACACACACACACACACACACACACACACACACACACACACACACACACACACACACACACACACACACACACACACACACACACACACACACACACACACACACACACACACACACACACACACACACACACACACACACACACACACACACACACACACACACACACACACACACACACACACACACACACACACACACACACACACACACACACACACACACACACACACACACACACACACACACACACACACACACACACACACACACACACACACACACACACACACACACACACACACACACACACACACACACACACACACACACACACACACACACACACACACACACACACACACACACACACACACACACACACACACACACACACACACACACACACACACACACACACACACACACACACACACACACACACACACACACACACACACACACACACACACACACACACACACACACACACACACACACACACACACACACACACACACACACACACACACACACACACACACACACACACACACACACACACACACACACACACACACACACACACACACACACACACACACACACACACACACACACACACACACACACACACACACACACACACACACACACACACACACACACACACACACACACACACACACACACACACACACACACACACACACACACACACACACACACACACACACACACACACACACACACACACACACACACACACACACACACACACACACACACACACACACACACACACACACACACACACACACACACACACACACACACACACACACACACACACACACACACACACACACACACACACACACACACACACACACACACACACACACACACACACACACACACACACACACACACACACACACACACACACACACACACACACACACACACACACACACACACACACACACACACACACACACACACACACACACACACACACACACACACACACACACACACACACACACACACACACACACACACACACACACACACACACACACACACACACACACACACACACACACACACACACACACACACACACACACACACACACACACACACACACACACACACACACACACACACACACACACACACACACACACACACACACACACACACACACACACACACACACACACACACACACACACACACACACACACACACACACACACACACACACACACACACACACACACACACACACACACACACACACACACACACACACACACACACACACACACACACACACACACACACACACACACACACACACACACACACACACACACACACACACACACACACACACACACACACACACACACACACACACACACACACACACACACACACACACACACACACACACACACACACACACACACACACACACACACACACACACACACACACACACACACACACACACACACACACACACACACACACACACACACACACACACACACACACACACACACACACACACACACACACACACACACACACACACACACACACACACACACACACACACACACACACACACACACACACACACACACACACACACACACACACACACACACACACACACACACACACACACACACACACACACACACACACACACACACACACACACACACACACACACACACACACACACACACACACACACACACACACACACACACACACACACACACACACACACACACACACACTCCCTCTCTCTCTCATCAACTCCGTCGACGGTAACCACCACCACCACTACAATCTGGATCTTCATCTCAAACCACTAGCAACAACAACAAATGGAAGATGATGTTTTAGATATTATTAGAGTGATATTTTATGTAGTTTATGTTTTTTATATAAAAAATGGATAAACAAACAAATGATTTTACGCATACATTGGGGAAAAACTATACAAAATCATATATGATTTTACGCATACATTGGGGAAAAACTATACAAAATCATATATGATTTTACGCATACATTGGGGAAAAACTATACAAAATCATATATGATTTTACGCATACATTGGGGAAAAACTATACAAAATCATATATGATTTTACGCATACATTGGGGAAAAACTATACAAAATCATATATGATTTTACGCATACATTGGGGAAAAACTATACAAAATCATATATGATTTTACGCATACATTGGAAAAACTATACAAAATCATATATGATTTTACGCATACATTGGGGAAAAACTATACAAAATCATATATGATTTTACGCATACATTGGGGAAAAACTATACAAAATCATATATGATTTTACGCATACATTGGGGAAAAACTATACAAAATCATATATGATTTTACGCATACATTGGGGAAAAACTATACAAAATCATATATGATTTTACGCATACATTGAAAAACTATACAAAATCATATATGATTTTACGCATACATTGGGGAAAAACTATACAAAATCATATATGATTTTACGCATACATTGGGGAAAAACTATACAAAATCATATATGATTTTACGCATACATTGGGGAAAAACTATACAAAATCATATATGATTTTACGCATACATTGGGGAAAAACTATACAAAATCATATATGATTTTACGCATACATTGGAAAAACTATACAAAATCATATATGATTTTACGCATACATTGGGGAAAAACTATACAAAATCATATATGATTTTACGCATACATTGGGGAAAAACTATACAAAATCATATATGATTTTACGCATACATTGGGGAAAAACTATACAAAATCATATATGATTTTACGCATACATTGGGGAAAAACTATACAAAATCATATATGATTTTACGCATACATTGAAAAACTATACAAAATCATATATGATTTTACGCATACATTGGGGAAAAACTATACAAAATCATATATGATTTTACGCATACATTGGGGAAAAACTATACAAAATCATATATGATTTTACGCATACATTGGGGAAAAACTATACAAAATCATATATGATTTTACGCATACATTGGGGAAAAACTATACAAAATCATATATGATTTTACGCATACATTGGAAAAACTATACAAAATCATATATGATTTTACGCATACATTGGGGAAAAACTATACAAAATCATATATGATTTTACGCATACATTGGGGAAAAACTATACAAAATCATATATGATTTTACGCATACATTGGGGAAAAACTATACAAAATCATATATGATTTTACGCATACATTGGGGAAAAACTATACAAAATCATATATGATTTTACGCATACATTGAAAAACTATACAAAATCATATATGATTTTACGCATACATTGGGGAAAAACTATACAAAATCATATATGATTTTACGCATACATTGGGGAAAAACTATACAAAATCATATATGATTTTACGCATACATTGAAAATTTATTCAAAATCATATATGATTTTACGTATAAAATTGAGACAAGGCAAATGAGTTCTATACAAATAAACCTATTTAAAATCATTTTTGATTTTACTCATAAAGTATGAAAACCTATTCAAAATCAACTATTCAAAATCAAAAATGATTTTACGCATACATTGGGGAAAATCTAAACAAAATCAAAAATGATTTTACGCATACATTGTGAAAAACAATATTCAAAAAACTATTAAAATCAAAAATGATTTTAATAATAGAGTGTGAAAAAGCTATACAAAATCATATATGATTTTATTCATACATCTAGACAAAAAAAGTGAGTTCGGTATCATTAAACCCATTCAAAATCATAAATGATTTTGTAACACCCCAAGCCGAGGCTCGAAATATCACGGAAATCATATAGCGCAAGGTGGAATTACAATAGAACAAGAACTAAATGCAATTAAAGATTCGGTGAATCCAATACAAAACGAAACAAGTAACAAAATACACCAGGAGCAAATAACCATCAAAGTTAACAAGATAACATCCAAAGATGGCAAACGATCCTAAGTATAATGCAAAAGGGAGGCCAATGAATCCTTGATATGAAGTATATATATATATATATATATATATATATATATATATATATATATATATATATATATATATATATATATATATATATATATATATATATATATATATATATATATATATATATATATATATATATATATATATATATATATATATATATATATATATATATATATATATATATATATATATATATATATATATATATATATATATATATATATATATATATATATATATATATATATATATATATATATATATATATATATATATATATATATATATATATATATATATATATATATATATATATATATATATATATATATATATATATATATATATATATATATATATATATATATATATATATATATATATATATATATATATATATATATATATATATATATATATATATATATATATATATATATATATATATATATATATATATATATATATATATATATATATATATATATATATATATATATATATATATATATATATATATATATATATATATATATATATATATATATATATATATATATATATATATATATATATATATATATATATATATATATATATATATATATATATATATATATATATATATATATATATATATATATATATATATATATATATATATATATATATATATATATATATATATATATATATATATATATATATATATATATATATATATATATATATATATATATATATATATATATATATATATATATATATATATATATATATATATATATATATATATATATATATATATATATATATATATATATATATATATATATATATATATATATATATATATATATATATATATATATATATATATATATATATATATATATATATATATATATATATATATATATATATATATATATATATATATATATATATATATATATATATATATATATATATATATATATATATATATATATATATATATATATATATATATATATATATATATATATATATATATATATATATATATATATATATATATATATATATATATATATATATATATATATATATATATATATATATATATATATATATATATATATATATATATATATATATATATATATATATATATATATATATATATATATATATATATATATATATATATATATATATATATATATATATATATATATATATATATATATATATATATATATATATATATATATATATATATATATATATATATATATATATATATATATATATATATATATATATATATATATATATATATATATATATATATATATATATATATATATATATATATATATATATATATATATATATATATATATATATATATATATATATATATATATATATATATATATATATATATATATATATATATATATATATATATATATATATATATATATATATATATATATATATATATATATATATATATATATATATATATATATATATATATATATATATATATATATATATATATATATATATATATATATATATATATATATATATATATATATATATATATATATATATATATATATATATATATATATATATATATATATATATATATATATATATATATATATATATATATATATATATATATATATATATATATATATATATATATATATATATATATATATATATATATATATATATATATATATATATATATATATATATATATATATATATATATATATATATATATATATATATATATATATATATATATATATATATATATATATATATATATATATATATATATATATATATATATATATATATATATATATATATATATATATATATATATATATATATATATATATATATATATATATATATATATATATATATATATATATATATATATATATATATATATATATATATATATATATATATATATATATATATATATATATATATATATATATATATGAGGTATATATATATATATATATAAAATGAAGGCAGACTTCCATGTATGTACGTCTATCTAAATATATATATATATATGTAATAATTAACGGAGACATAACCCAAATCAATCAAACAAAACGAACTGTCACATCAATCCAATAATCAAGTCAACCAATCAATAAATCAATCAACAATAAGGTAAACACCTCAAAAGTTCACTTTTGGCGTAAGGTCAAACTTGAAGATAGGGATAGGCGTAAGCTACGGCCCTCTAGAAAGTTCATTTTGGCGTAAGGTCAAACTTGAAGATAGGGATAGGCGTAAGCTACGGCCCTCTAGAAGTACTTTTGGCGTAAGGTCAAAGAAGATGATAGGCGTAACTACGGCCCTCTAGAAAGTTATTTTGGCGTAAGGTCAAATTGAAGATAGGGATAGGCGTAAGCTACGGCCCTCTAGAAGATTTTGGCGTAAGGTCAAACTTGAAGATAGGGATAGGCGTAAGCTACGGCTCAAATTTTTGGCGTAAGGTCAAACTTGAAGATAGGGATAGGCGTAAGCTACGGCCCTCTAGAAAGTTCACTTTTGGCGTAAAGGTTGGCGTAAACAGTTAGATTTTGGCGTAAGGTCAAACTTGAAGATAGGGATAGGCGTAAGCTACGGCCCTCACTGGCGTAACCTACGGCCCTCACTGGCGTAACCTACGGCCCTAAGGGGCGTAGGTTACGCCCCATACTGGGCAGCAACACCACCAGCAGCAACAAGTGCAGAAAATAAGAACCCAAACCCCCAATTTCGACCCAAACCATACCAAAACAATTTGTAAAGACTTTTAACCCAATTTGAAGTATAATCAAACATTATTAACCATAAATGTGAGTCCCTTAAATTACGAGATGGTTAACCAATAGAAAGTGTAAAATACAACAAGTCTAATAATCACTAGATATGGACTAGTATTACTTGTAAATAAAGATGCAAGATATATAAACAAAGTAATACAAGACTTAAAGCAATAAACAAATAAAGTGGACCATTATGTATGTTTCATGGGTATTTCATTTATTGATGTTTAAATAAAATACAAGGTTGTTGCGGAATCAAGATAACACGATTAAGTGAGTATCCTAACAACCTATGATTACAAATGATCTATATTTGTCAAATAGCTCTTTAGGATCGAGATACTTAAAGTTGTGAAGTATCCCTGTTTAAGATCGAGAGTATTTTAGACAAATTCACTTTCTTGCAAAGTGTATGCTAAAAAGTATTTTTGTTCAAGGAATGACTTAGTATTTATAGGCAACAAATTCACCAGTGAATTTGTGTCGTACAAATATGGTTGTATACATTTAATGATCCGACAAGAACATTAAATGTATTAGATAAGAATAAGGATAAAGTCACATCAAGTGCAAGTGTATCCTTATTACCCAACCACCTTAACACACGTATACTTTTGTTAAAGAACAAGTGGATTGTTCTTTGGAAAGTGTGTTAAAGGCTAAAGTCAATCCTCGATATTAGTGTTCAGACTTGTAGGATCTAGAACACTAACAATCCTCCAGTGTGCAGATCTGGTAAGACTTTCCAGTGGACTCCGCCATTTGTTAAGTCTTCTTCCTTCAGACTTCAGTCTTTGACTTCAGTCAGAATGTCTTCAGTAGAGTAGATCTGGACTGGGGTGAAGTCTTCAGTGAGCTAATCTGGAGAATGCTCCAGATTACCTGTACAAGTAAATGCTCACTAGTCTTCAGTTATTTCTGGACAAATCTTCAGAGGGACTCCAGATTCCAAGTCTGGAGTAGGTCCAGTAGAATATGTTTTCTGGTCAGATCTTCAGTGAGGCTCCAGTAGTCGGGTCTGGAGCGAGACCAGCAAAACAAGTTTTCCTAACAAACCTAAGTAAGGTTCCAGTAGTCCAGTCTGGAGCCAGTCCAGTAAGTCTGGACTAAATCTGGACTAAATCTGGACCTAACAAATTCCCCCTATTTGTTTAGAAATAATGCAAGTATTTTTCAGACTTATAGATATACAAATTTGTATGTCTGGAAAACACTTGGTCGATTTAAGTCTAATCTAAGTTACTGGAAAACACTTGATGATTTAAGTCTAATCTAAGTTACTGGAAAACACTTGGTCGATTTAAGTCTAATCTAAGTTACTGGAAAACACTTGGTCGATTTAAGTCTAATCTAAGTTACTGGAAAACACTTGGTCGATTTAAGTCTAATCTAAGTTACTGGAAAACACTTGGTCGATTTAAGTCTAATCTAAGTTACTGGAAAACACTTGGTCGATTTATAGTAATCTAAGTTACTGGAAAACACTTGGTCGATTTAAGTCTAATCTAAGTTACTGGAAAACACTTTATAGATCATGAGTGTTTAGATATACAAATTTGTATGCCTGGAAAACACTTGGTCGATTTAAGTCTAATCTAAGTTACTGGAAAACACTTTATAGATCATGAGTGTTTTTCAGTTTCATCTTTTAAGTTCTAACTTAGACTAAATCTGGTCATTCTACTTGTAAAAGTAAAAACTTGTAACTATTATTACTTTCATCAAAAAGGAAAATAATTACAACAAGTACAATGTAGTAAGAGTTCAGGCTCTTCTTCTTGATGAATGCCCTGGTGCATCTTCAGAAGCCTTCCTCTTTGGAGATGGTAATGGAACAGACACTGGTGGTCTCAGACCCAACACAGCTTCCATTTCTTGGATTCTTTTCCAGATCTTCTCAATTCTTTTCATAAAAGCCTTTACATCTGGAGAGAGATCAGTCTTGCCTTTGAAAGTTAATCCAATCTCCTTAAGTTCAGTCCATCCAAAAGCTTGGACTGCAGTATCCTTCCTTTCATCAGTGAAGTTACCCTCCCTGGTCAACTTCACATTGAACCTGGTCATCCCTTGGTGATTTTCAGCCAATGTTATTTCAGCATTAACAATTTTCCTTGCATTGGCCCTGAACATCATCATTTCATTATACTTAGCCCTTTGCTTAGCCAACTGGATCATTTCTTCAGTTTCCCTGGATACACCACTCTGCTGTCCTTCAGTGGACTGGTGTTGATTAATTCTGAGAGTAGTATCCAGTGGAATAAAGTTGCTTAGATCACCATCTTTGATTGCCTTCAGTTGCTTTGCAGTTAGCTTGGGCAGACCAGTCATTCTCTTTCTGTATTCCACTTCCAGAGCACCAGCATTCTTTCTGATCTTTTTCTGGAGGCTTATCAGCTCCTCCTTTCGCTGTCTGATCAACTCTGGAATGGTTACACCATAGATCAACGAGTCATACACCTGCTCTTCTTCAGCATAATACGAGCGTACATGAACATCGTCCAGTGCATCAAGACATTGATGAACTCTGGGATCCTCCTTCATCCTTTTGAATACTTCAATGTTTACGCCTAACCTTCCAGCGTTATAGGAGTCCAGAGTACCCATTTGTGCCATATCCCTATGATGGGCCAGCAGTTCATTCTTTTGATTAGTCTTGAATATTTCTATCATGATGCACTGTTGTTGTAGTTTCCTGGACGTTTCATTGTCCACATCTTCTACTTGTTCTTGTTCTTCACCAGACACTACCTTTTCTTTTCCTTTAGTAGATTTCAATGTAGTGGGAATGTCTGGGAAGGATTCGAATTGGGGCTCACTGGCATCAGTACCAGTCACTTGCCTTTGCTGCACGACGCTTTCAGTAGCGACTGCCCTTACTACCCTTGCTCTCTTTCTGATCAACTCTTGGTCACCAGTAGATGGAATTGACAATTTTTCCCCCTTGGAATGATCTCTGGACCTTAGGTTTGCCAGGTCCCTCATGTACTCACTCATTGAAAAATGAGTAGTCTCAAAATCATACTCGGCTCCAAGGGCATTTCTGAATATAAGAGAGAGAAAGCGAATATATGGTATGAATGGCTTTCTCCCCTTTGCCTTTATGCGTTCCACCAGATCATCAAAGAAAATCTGGGCGAAATCGACCCTTAGCCCAAACCAAAGACAATAGGCAATCTGGAGGTGTGTTTGATTTATTTGATCCAGTCCTCCAGAACTACCTCCAAGACATTCGACGATGTGGGTGAAAAAGTATCTCCACGAATCCGTCAGTCTGCTCATGTAAATGGTCCCTTTCCTCAATAACTGACCATTTTCATCTACAATCTCCGTATGCCCCATCAATCTGCATACCTCCCTGAAATTAATACCAGAAGGGAGTGGTAATGCCAGTTCATTCTCATCCAGATAATTCAACTGGAGAGCCATTCTTAGAGAATGTACTGAAAGAGTCAAGGGTCTGGTCCCTTGCTTAAGAGAAAAGGCAATACAAGTGTTTGCCTCATCATATGTGGCAGTATACCAGAATTCACATAGGTAATCATGGTACATCTTTTCTGGATTTAAGGTCAGAGCACCATAAAGAGGACATGAGAGAAAAAAGCCGTTTAATCTCCCAATTATGGATTGAGAATCATGGATACTGGATAGCGTTAACTTTGCCATCCAGTTGTTCATATTCATCCTGATGATATTAGCATCAAGAGAGATATGAGGTGCTCTAACCACATCTGCTGCTGGAACATATGCGGCAGAAAGTAGATTTCGTGGTGAATTTGATTGTCTAGGAGCCATTTAATATATAGAAGAAGATGAAAATGAAATTGAATGAAGAAATTTAATGAAGGAATTTGAGAATTTGGGAGTAAATGTTCGAAGTAAATGTAAGTTGAAAGTGAAAGTGGGTATATATAGACTTGAGAATGTGGAACTCAAACGATTAATTTGAAATTATCAAATACAATTTTTGATTGTGTTCTGAGATCCGCATTAATTACATCACATCACACATAAATGCATGACGGTTTACAGCCCACAAAAACAGTAACAACTTGTACTTTTTGTTTTCCCAAAGTAAAAAGACCATCATTGTTTTGAACAACTTACATGCCACGTAGGATTTATAAGATAAATATCTTTGAAAAGGTTTGCTTACGTGGCACATACAAAGATCAAGTATTTTGAAAATATTATGACATTATTCAGTGCATCTGGAGGTTGACAGGACCGTCCAGTATCACTGGTGGATTAGTCCAGTGAAGCATGTACTGATGGTACACTGGAGGGACACTCCAGTAAAGTACCAGTGAACAACCAATTTTGAAAGACTGGAAACCTTAAACTTGCACGTCAACTAATACAGACAAATGAGAGGGACACATTTACAAGAAGACATAAGTCAACTCAAACACGCACTTCAACCTGTCCATACCAGTGAGAGGGACATATTTACAAAGCACCAGTAATATTTTCTGAAGAATTTGTCCAGTGAGAAAATTAATTCCCCCTGAACTTAAACATTTTTAAGAGAAAAGGCAATACAAGTGTTTGCCTCATCATATGTGGCAGTATACCAGAATTCACATAGGTAATCATGGTACATCTTTTCTGGATTTAAGGTCAGAGCACCATAAAGAGGACATGAGAGAAAAAAGCCGTTTAATCTCCCAATTATGGATTGAGAATCATGGATACTGGATAGCGTTAACTTTGCCATCCAGTTGTTCATATTCATCCTGATGATATTAGCATCAAGAGAGATATGAGGTGCTCTAACCACATCTGCTGCTGGAACATATGCGGCAGAAAGTAGATTTCGTGGTGAATTTGATTGTCTAGGAGCCATTTAATATATAGAAGAAGATGAAAATGAAATTGAATGAAGAAATTTAATGAAGGAATTTGAGAATTTGGGAGTAAATGTTCGAAGTAAATGTAAGTTGAAAGTGAAAGTGGGTATATATAGAATTGAGAATGTGGAACTCAAACGATTAATTTGAAATTATCAAATACAATTTTTGATTGTGTTCTGAGATCCGCATTAATTACATCACATCACACATAAATGCATGACGGTTTACAGCCCACAAAAACAGTAACAACTTGTACTTTTTGTTTTCCCAAAGTAAAAAGACCATCATTGTTTTGAACAACTTACATGCCACGTAGGATTTATAAGATAAATATCTTTGAAAAGGTTTGCTTACGTGGCACATACAAAGATCAAGTATTTTGAAAATATTATGACATTATTCAGTGCATCTGGAGGTTGACAGGACCGTCCAGTATCACTGGTGGATTAGTCCAGTGAAGCATGTACTGATGGTACACTGGAGGGACACTCCAGTAAAGTACCAGTGAACAACCAATTTTGAAAGACTGGAAACCTTAAACTTGCACGTCAACTAATACAGACAAATGAGAGGGACACATTTACAAGAAGACATAAGTCAACTCAAACACGCACTTCAACCTGTCCATACCAGTGAGAGGGACATATTTACAAAGCACCAGTAATATTTTCTGAAGAATTTGTCCAGTGAGAAAATTAATTCCCCCTGAACTTAAACATTTTTAAGAGAAAATATTTTTCAAGTCTTCCCTGGAATGTTGATCCAGAAATAAATTTTTGAATCTTTAAATCAAAGATCCTTAGTAGTACACAATGGCGTTCAATACCAAGGTTCCAGATTTAAGGGTTTAACATTCCCAACTCACCAACAAGATATTCAAAAGTTTTTACATCCAGTGGTTTAGTAAAAATGTCAGCGAGTTGTTTGTCAGTGGGAATAAAATGGAGTTCAATGTTGTTTTTCATAATATGATCGCGAATGAAATGGTACCTTAGATCGATGTGTTTGGTTCTGGAGTGCATGACTGGATTGTTGGAGATAGCGATGGCACTGGTATTATCACAAAAGATTGGAGTCTTTGAATACTTAATACCATAATCAAGCAACTGGTTCTTCATCCAGAGTATCTGAGCACAACAACTGGCTGCAGACACGTATTCAGCTTCGGCAGTGGATAATGAAACTGAAGTTTGCTTCTTACTGGTCCAGCTGACCAGTTTGCCACCTAGGAAATGACATCCACCAGTTGTGGATTTCCTATCTATCTTGCAACCTGCATGATCTGAATCTGAATAACCCATTAGATCCATTCCAGAGCCTTTGGGGTACCAAAGACCTAGACTGGGAGCACCTTTTAGGTACTTCAGTATGCGCTTTACAGCGAGCATATGAGATTCCTTTGGATTAGACTGATATCTGGCACATAAACATGTTGAAAACATAATATCTGGTCTACTGGCCGTTAAATACATCAGTGAACCAACCATGCCTCTAAAGACAGTGGTGTTCACTGGTTTGCCATCTGGATCCGAGTCCAGTGTCAGTGGTGCAGAAATTGGAGTTGGTTTAGATGGTGAAGAATTCATATCGAATTTCTTTAAAAGATCTCTAACATATTTTTCCTGATTAATAAAAATTCCATCTTTGTTTTGCTTAATCTGGAGTCCAAGAAAATATGTTAATTCACCCATCAAACTCATTTCATATTCAGTGGACATGATTTTAGAAAATTTCTGGCACATGTTTTCATCAGTAGACCCAAAAATTATATCATCAACATAAATTTGTACCATTAACAGATTACCTTTCTCATGGAGAATGAATAAGGTATTGTCAATTGCACCTCGTTTAAAACCATTTTTCAACAAATGTTTAGTCAGAGTATCATACCAGGCACGTGGGGCTTGTCTGAGGCCATATAGCGCTTTGTCCAGACGATATACCCAATGTGGATGCTTGTCATCAACGAAACCTGGAGGTTGTCTGACGTAAACTTCTTCTTCCAGCTGACCAGTTTGCCACCTAGGAAATGACATCCACCAGTTGTGGATTTCCTATCTATCTTGCAACCTGCATGATCTGAATCTGAATAACCCATTAGATCCATTCCAGAGCCTTTGGGGTACCAAAGACCTAGACTGGGAGCACCTTTTAGGTACTTCAGTATGCGCTTTACAGCGAGCATATGAGATTCCTTTGGATTTAGACTGATATCTGGCACATAAACATGTTGAAAACATAATATCTGGTCTACTGGCCGTTAAAAACATAAAATCTTTAAATCAAAGATCCTTAGTAGTACACAATGGCGTTCAATACCAAGGTTCCAGATTTAAGGGTTTAACATTCCCAACTCACCAACAAGATATTCAAAAGTTTTTACATCCAGTGGTTTAGTAAAAATGTCAGCGAGTTGTTTGTCAGTGGGAATAAAATGGAGTTCAATGTTGTTTTTCATAATATGATCGCGAATGAAATGGTACCTTAGATCGATGTGTTTGGTTCTGGAGTGCATGACTGGATTGTTGGAGATAGCGATGGCACTGGTATTATCACAAAAGATTGGAGTCTTTGAATACTTAATACCATAATCAAGCAACTGGTTCTTCATCCAGAGTATCTGAGCACAACAACTGGCTGCAGACACGTATTCAGCTTCGGCAGTGGATAATGAAACTGAAGTTTGCTTCTTACTGGTCCAGCTGACCAGTTTGCCACCTAGGAAATGACATCCACCAGTTGTGGATTTCCTATCTATCTTGCAACCTGCATGATCTGAATCTGAATAACCCATTAGATCCATTCCAGAGCCTTTGGGGTACCAAAGACCTAGACTGGGAGCACCTTTTAGGTACTTCAGTATGCGCTTTACAGCGAGCATATGAGATTCCTTTGGATTAGACTGATATCTGGCACATAAACATGTTGAAAACATAATATCTGGTCTACTGGCCGTTAAATACATCAGTGAACCAACCATGCCTCTAAAGACAGTGGTGTTCACTGGTTTGCCATCTGGATCCGAGTCCAGTGTCAGTGGTGCAGAAATTGGAGTTGGTTTAGATGGTGAAGAATTCATATCGAATTTCTTTAAAAGATCTCTAACATATTTTTCCTGATTAATAAAAATTCCATCTTTGTTTTGCTTAATCTGGAGTCCAAGAAAATATGTTAATTCACCCATCAAACTCATTTCATATTCAGTGGACATGATTTTAGAAAATTTCTGGCACATGTTTTCATCAGTAGACCCAAAAATTATATCATCAACATAAATTTGTACCATTAACAGATTACCTTTCTCATGGAGAATGAATAAGGTATTGTCAATTGCACCTCGTTTAAAACCATTTTTCAACAAATGTTTAGTCAGAGTATCATACCAGGCACGTGGGGCTTGTCTGAGGCCATATAGCGCTTTGTCCAGACGATATACCCAATGTGGATGCTTGTCATCAACGAAACCTGGAGGTTGTCTGACGTAAACTTCTTCTTCAAGCTTCCCATTCAAGAAAGCACTCTTTACGTCCATCTGGTAGACCTTGAACTGGTGATTAGCAGCGAATGCTAAGAAAATTCTGATCGCTTCAAGTCTAGCCACTGGAGCAAAAGATTCATCAAAGTCGACATCTGACTGGCAGTAGCCTTGTGCTACCAGTCTGGCCTTGTTTCTTATTACGTGGCCATCTTCATCTACTTTGTTTCTGAAGACCCATCTTGTTCCAATTGGTTCTTTCTTTCCAACTGGGAAAGGAACCAGATACCAGACCTTGTTCCTTTCAAACTGGTGAAGCTCTTCTTGCATAGCAGTCACCCAGTTTGGATCTTCCAGAGCCTCGTCAATCTTCTTAGGTTCTATCAAAGATAGAAAACTGACGTATAAGCATTGATTACTGGAGGCTCTTCTGGTCTGAACACCACGACTGGAGTCACCTAAGATTTGATCAATAGGGTGAGCTTTAGTCCATCTGGAGTACTGACCAGGATTGTTACTGACAACAATATCAGTGCAAGAATTCAGTTGAGTCTCCTCTGGAGTTGACTCTGGAGGAGGGTCTTGCCAAATTACTTCAGTATCTTCATCTGAGTCATTTAGATCACGATTTGCATCATGAAATTCTTCATTTGAAGGCATTTCCTGGAGTACTGGTTCAGTATGAAATTCTTCATCAGAAGACATTTCTGGAGTACGTTCAGTATGAAATTCTTCATTTGAAGGCATTTCCTGGAGTACTGGTTCAGTATGAAATTCTTCATTTGAAGGCATTTCCTGGAGTACTGGTTCATATGAAATTCTTCATTTGAAGGCATTTCTGGAGTACTGTTCATTATGAAATTCTTCATTTGAAGGCATTTCCTGGAGTACTGGTTCAGTATGAAATTCTTCACCAGAAGACATTTCTGGTAAATTCTCAACTGACACTGATACTGGAGTAGTACGCACATCTGAACCAATATTAATTTCAGAGGGTAGTTTGAAAATAATAGAGGGATAGAATGGAATACTACTGGAGAGTTTCTTTTTCTGAACAGGTTCCAGATCAGGATGACTGGAAACTGTGTCTGGTGAATCTTCAAATTTGTCGTTTATAGGATCAGATTCACAAAAGACAATTGGTGTTACTGGGGGAGTAACAGGGACTAGCTTCTTGTTGATTGATGCATTTGATTCATCAAATGTTACATGAATTGACTCATGGACCTTCTCCAGTCTCTTGTTGTAGACTCTGAAGGCCTTGCGAATGGCTGAATAGCCTAAGAAATACCCTTCATCAGCTTTGGCATCAAATTTGCCTAGCTGACTGGAGTCGTTCAGGATGTAAACTGGACATCCAAAAACGTGAAAATAACCAATGTTTGGTTTTCTATTTCTTAAGACTTCATAGGCTGTCTTTTTGTGTCTTTTGATGTACACTGATCGATTCTGGGTGTGGCAAGCAGTTGCAATTGCTTCCGCCCAGAAACTGGTAGACAGTCCAGATTCAGCAAGCATATGAGATTCCTTTGGATTAGACTGATATCTGGCACATAAACATGTTGAAAACATAATATCTGGTCTACTGGCCGTTAAATACATCAGTGAACCAACCATGCCTCTAAAGACAGTGGTGTTCACTGGTTTGCCATCTGGATCCGAGTCCAGTGTCAGTGGTGCAGAAATTGGAGTTGGTTTAGATGGTGAAGAATTCATATCGAATTTCTTTAAAAGATCTCTAACATATTTTTCCTGATTAATAAAAATTCCATCTTTGTTTTGCTTAATCTGGAGTCCAAGAAAATATGTTAATTCACCCATCAAACTCATTTCATATTCAGTGGACATGATTTTAGAAAATTTCTGGCACATGTTTTCATCAGTAGACCCAAAAATTATATCATCAACATAAATTTGTACCATTAACAGATTACCTTTCTCATGGAGAATGAATAAGGTATTGTCAATTGCACCTCGTTTAAAACCATTTTTCAACAAATGTTTAGTCAGAGTATCATACCAGGCACGTGGGGCTTGTCTGAGGCCATATAGCGCTTTGTCCAGACGATATACCCAATGTGGATGCTTGTCATCAACGAAACCTGGAGGTTGTCTGACGTAAACTTCTTCTTCAAGCTTCCCATTCAAGAAAGCACTCTTTACGTCCATCTGGTAGACCTTGAACTGGTGATTAGCAGCGAATGCTAAGAAAATTCTGATCGCTTCAAGTCTAGCCACTGGAGCAAAAGATTCATCAAAGTCGACATCTGACTGGCAGTAGCCTTGTGCTACCAGTCTGGCCTTGTTTCTTATTACGTGGCCATCTTCATCTACTTTGTTTCTGAAGACCCATCTTGTTCCAATTGGTTCTTTCTTTCCAACTGGGAAAGGAACCAGATACCAGACCTTGTTCCTTTCAAACTGGTGAAGCTCTTCTTGCATAGCAGTCACCCAGTTTGGATCTTCCAGAGCCTCGTCAATCTTCTTAGGTTCTATCAAAGATAGAAAACTGACGTATAAGCATTGATTACTGGAGGCTCTTCTGGTCTGAACACCACGACTGGAGTCACCTAAGATTTGATCAATAGGGTGAGCTTTAGTCCATCTGGAGTACTGACCAGGATTGTTACTGACAACAATATCAGTGCAAGAATTCAGTTGAGTCTCCTCTGGAGTTGACTCTGGAGGAGGGTCTTGCCAAATTACTTCAGTATCTTCATCTGAGTCATTTAGATCACGATTTGCATCATGAAATTCTTCATTTGAAGGCATTTCCTGGAGTACTGGTTCAGTATGAAATTCTTCATCAGAAGCATTTCTGGATACTGTTCAGTATGAAATTCTTCATTGAAGGCATTTCTGGAGTACTGTTCATATGAAATTCTTCATTTGAAGGCATTTCCTGGAGTACTGGTTCAGTATGAAATTCTTCATTTGAAGGCATTTCCTGGAGTACTGGTTCAGTATGAAATTCTTCATTGAAGAAGACATTTCCTGGAGTCTGTTCATCATGAAATTCTTCATTTGAAGGCATTTCCTGGAGTACTGGTTCATTATGAAATTCTTCATTTGAAGGCATTTCCTGGAGTACTGGTTCAGTATGAAATTCTTCACCAGAAGACATTTCTGGTAAATTCTCAACTGACACTGATACTGGAGTAGTACGCACATCTGAACCAATATTAATTTCAGAGGGTAGTTTGAAAATAATAGAGGGATAGAATGGAATACTACTGGAGAGTTTCTTTTTCTGAACAGGTTCCAGATCAGGATGACTGGAAACTGTGTCTGGTGAATCTTCAAATTTGTCGTTTATAGGATCAGATTCACAAAAGACAATTGGTGTTACTGGGGGAGTAACAGGGACTAGCTTCTTGTTGATTGATGCATTTGATTCATCAAATGTTACATGAATTGACTCATGGACCTTCTCCAGTCTCTTGTTGTAGACTCTGAAGGCCTTGCGAATGGCTGAATAGCCTAAGAAATACCCTTCATCAGCTTTGGCATCAAATTTGCCTAGCTGACTGGAGTCGTTCAGGATGTAAACTGGACATCCAAAAACGTGAAAATAACCAATGTTTGGTTTTCTATTTCTTAAGACTTCATAGGCTGTCTTTTTGTGTCTTTTGATGTACACTGATCGATTCTGGGTGTGGCAAGCAGTTGCAATTGCTTCCGCCCAGAAACTGGTAGACAGTCCAGATTCAGCAAGCATACTTCTGGCAGCTTCTATCAGCGTTCGATTTTTCCTTTCCACAACTCCATTTTGCTCTGGAGAGCGGGCTGAAGAGAAGTTCTGGGAGATGCCAGTGTCAGTACAGAATGACTCCAGAGTTGCATTCTGGAATTCTGTTCCATTGTCACTTCTTAACTGACACACTTTTCGACTGTACTTGAGCTCAATTTGCTTGATAAGACTGATGATTTCAGCAGCAGCTTCACTTTTGGACCTCAGAAAGATCACCCAACAATATCTGGAGAACTCATCTATGATCACCAGGGTGTATCTTTTACCAGCACGAGTCTGAACGTTCACTGGACCAAAAAGATCCATATGAAGCATGTGAAGAGGTTCAGTAATGCTGAAATTCTGTCTGGTCTTGAAACTGGTACGCTTTTGCTTACCCATCTCACATCCTGGACATGGTCTTTCCTTTTTGAAGGAGACTGAAGGTATCCCATCTGCAAGTTGTTTTCTGGACAACTTGTTAATGTTTTTGAAGTTTAAATGGGATAACCTTTTGTGCCATAACCAGTTTGTGTCTTCATCAGCTTGAGTATAGAAACACTGCTCTGAAGGAGAGCTTTCCATATCCATCACGTACACATTCCCTTTTCTGGGAGCAATCAACACTACCTTCCAGTCCTTGTTGAATACGATGCCCTGAGCAACATTGAATAAGACTTGATAGCCATCGTCACACAGTTGACTTACACTGATCAAGTTATATTTCAAACCATTCACAAATGCAACTCGTCTGAACTTGACTTGTCCATTGTTCAGAACACCATATCCCTCAGTCTTTCCACAACCATCATTTCCAAACGTGATGGAGGGTCCATCAGAAATGGTGAACTCCTCCAGTAGGGTCTTACATCCGGTCATCGTCCTGCCAGCAGCACTGTCAAGATACCAGATAAGCTTCTTTCGATCGCCCTACACATAAACCAGAATTTTATCAGTTAGATTTGGGAACCCATCGACTGATGGGTTCACTGGACCAAAAAGATCCATATGAAGCATGTGAAGAGGTTCAGTAATGCTGAAATTCTGTCTGGTCTTGAAACTGGTACGCTTTTGCTTACCCATCTCACATCCTGGACATGGTCTTTCCTTTTTGAAGGAGACTGAAGGTATCCCATCTGCAAGTTGTTTTCTGGACAACTTGTTAATGTTTTTGAAGTTTAAATGGGATAACCTTTTGTGCCATAACCAGTTTGTGTCTTCATCAGCTTGAGTATAGAAACACTGCTCTGAAGGAGAGCTTTCCATATCCATCACGTACACATTCCCTTTTCTGGGAGCAATCAACACTACCTTCCAGTCCTTGTTGAATACGATGCCCTGAGCAACATTGAATAAGACTTGATAGCCATCGTCACACAGTTGACTTACACTGATCAAGTTATATTTCAAACCATTCACAAATGCAACTCGTCTGAACTTGACTTGTCCATTGTTCAGAACACCATATCCCTCAGTCTTTCCACAACCATCATTTCCAAACGTGATGGAGGGTCCATCAGAAATGGTGAACTCCTCCAGTAGGGTCTTACATCCGGTCATCGTCCTGCCAGCAGCACTGTCAAGATACCAGATAAGCTTCTTTCGATCGCCCTACACATAAACCAGAATTTTATCAGTTAGATTTGGGAACCCATCGACTGATGGGTTCACTGGACCCTCCCTTATAGGTCCCTGGGGCAATCTGGTCTAGTTCACTATGTTCAACAGTGGTCTTAGAAGAGAAGACCACTGGGGTTGATGGTTTTAAAACCTTTTCATTTTTCTCAACTGGAGAAATAAATTTGTCTTTCTTTGAAAAAGGTTTTGTATTTTGTCTAGGGCCAGATGAAGTACCCTCAAGAAAGTTTAATCTTGCATTAAAACTTTGTGATTGACGAGTCAGAATTTGAATCTGGCTCTCTATCCTGGACAAAATATTTTCTTCAGATGATACCTTAGCCTTTCCAGTCAAAGGCTTTGGTAAGGGATTGGTCTGAGGTAAAGGTCTATTCTGCTTCACCTTTTTAACTGGAACAGTCATCTGGACAGCTCCAGTCTTAACCTCTGGGGATTGAACTGGGTCTAAATTGGTCTTGGGTGTTTCAGGCATATCATAAACAGTTGTGGGCCTTAACACCTCTGGTAATCGATCGATTACTGGTATTAATGATGCAACATTTGTATTTCCATCTAAGTATGCACGTTTTTGAGCAGGAAATTGTTTAACTGAAGCATCATATGGCTTTTTAGTTTCTAGCCATGACTTTATTACCAGTTTTTCTTTCTCTAAAATGATCTCAAGATCTTGCTTTTCTTGAATCAATTGTTCAGTTACCAGAACCTGGGCTTGAAATGCCAGTTCAATGTCTTGAAGCTCTTTTAATTTTGATTTTAAAGCATTTATTTCAGAAGAATCTGTTTCTAGACCATTTACACAATCAGATCTAACAGTTTCTACAAAAATTAAATCAGAATTTAAAGCTTCAGCTATGTCCAGTTTTAGTTCTTGGTCAGTTTCATTATCATAATCACTAACCTTTTTAATAACAATGTCCACCCATCGTCCAGATGTGACATCTTCCTTCACCAGGTGCTCATCAACTTCCAGAGCCATGTAACAGCAATCTCTTTCTTCTTCTTCATCAACAGATGAGTCATCAGAAGGAACCCACTTCTCTTCAGTTGTAGCAATCATGCACTTATTATTGTCTTCAATTTGTTGTGCCATGAGAGCAATTTGGGCCTTAAGCTTTTTATATTTCATTTTATAGCTATCATCAGGCTTATTATTAGAAGAGAATGGACCAGGCTTGGATGCAAACTGGTTGGACCTGCACTCTTTCATGAAATGACCCTTTTTGCCACACTTAAAGCATGTCAAATTGGTCTTGGGTGTTTCAGGCATATCATAAACAGTTGTGGGCCTTAACACCTCTGGTAATCGATCGATTACTGGTATTAATGATGCAACATTTGTATTTCCATCTAAGTATGCACGTTTTTGAGCAGGAAATTGTTTAACTGAAGCATCATATGGCTTTTTAGTTTCTAGCCATGACTTTATTACCAGTTTTTCTTTCTCTAAAATGATCTCAAGATCTTGCTTTTCTTGAATCAATTGTTCAGTTACCAGAACCTGGGCTTGAAATGCCAGTTCAATGTCTTGAAGCTCTTTTAATTTTGATTTTAAAGCATTTATTTCAGAAGAATCTGTTTCTAGACCATTTACACAATCAGATCTAACAGTTTCTACAAAAATTAAATCAGAATTTAAAGCTTCAGCAATGTCCAGTTTTAGTTCTTGGTCAGTTTCATTATCATAATCACTAACCTTTTTAATAACAATGTCCACCCATCGTCCAGATGTGACATCTTCCTTCACCAGGTGCTCATCAACTTCCAGAGCCATGTAACAGCAATCTCTTTCTTCTTCTTCATCAACAGATGAGTCATCAGAAGGAACCCACTTCTCTTCAGTTGTAGCAATCATGCACTTATTATTGTCTTCAATTTGTTGTGCCATGAGAGCAATTTGGGCCTTAAGCTTTTTATATTTCATTTTATAGCTATCATCAGGCTTATTATTAGAAGAGAATGGACCAGGCTTGGATGCAAACTGGTTGGACCTGCACTCTTTCATGAAATGACCCTTTTTGCCACACTTAAAGCATGTCAAATTGGTCTTGGGTGTTTCAGGCATATCATAAACAGTTGTGGGCCTTAACACCTCTGGTAATCGATCGATTACTGGTATTAATGATGCAACATTTGTATTTCCATCTAAGTATGCACGTTTTTGAGCAGGAAATTGTTTAACTGAAGCATCATATGGCTTTTTAGTTTCTAGCCATGACTTTATTACCAGTTTTTCTTTCTCTAAAATGATCTCAAGATCTTGCTTTTCTTGAATCAATTGTTCAGTTACCAGAACCTGGGCTTGAAATGCCAGTTCAATGTCTTGAAGCTCTTTTAATTTTGATTTTAAAGCATTTATTTCAGAAGAATCTGTTTCTAGACCATTTACACAATCAGATCTAACAGTTTCTACAAAAATTAAATCAGAATTTAAAGCTTCAGCAATGTCCAGTTTTAGTTCTTGGTCAGTTTCATTATCATAATCACTAACCTTTTTAATAACAATGTCCACCCATCGTCCAGATGTGACATCTTCCTTCACCAGGTGCTCATCAACTTCCAGAGCCATGTAACAGCAATCTCTTTCTTCTTCTTCATCAACAGATGAGTCATCAGAAGGAACCCACTTCTCTTCAGTTGTAGCAATCATGCACTTATTATTGTCTTCAATTTGTTGTGCCATGAGAGCAATTTGGGCCTTAAGCTTTTTATATTTCATTTTATAGCTATCATCAGGCTTATTATTAGAAGAGAATGGACCAGGCTTGGATGCAAACTGGTTGGACCTGCACTCTTTCATGAAATGACCCTTTTTGCCACACTTAAAGCATGTCAAATTGGTCTTGTCAGTGGAAGAACTGGATGCAAATTGTCCAGATGGCTTATTTGCTCTTGCTTTGAAACGGTTAAACGTTTTAGCAATCATTGCAATAAGGTCATCATCTTCAGTTTCATCACAGTCTGGAGAGATTTGACTGGCCTCTCCAGAATCCATAAGTTCAGACACCATCTTCTTCATAGAAAATACATTCTCAGAAGATATCAGTGCTGTACTTGGTGGTTCAGAATAACTAACCACTTTAGGAGTACTGGAGGCATGGTTAAAAGCATCTTGTTCTGCAACCACTCTCTGGGCTTGATTTTCTTCAGTGTACCTGAAGGCTCCATATAGAGTTGAGAGAGTGTGTGTGTGCAGAGTTTTACCTTGTCGTAAAACAAGTATCATGTGAGACCATTTGGTGGGCAGAATGTCACAAAATTTCTCCAGAAGTATATCCTTGTCCTTCTCAACCCCAAGACCTCTCAATTGGTTTATGATACTCATAAATCTGGTGTAAGTACCAGTGAGAGACTCGTTAGGTTGAGCAAAAAATGACTCATACCTCTTGTTTAAGGAGACCTTTCTGGTGACAATGGTGTCATCTCCTCCTTCATGTTGGTTAAGTAGCTCATCCCACATGGTTTTGGCACTAGGAAAAAGAACTAGTGTGGGAATGAGGGTTTCTGGAACAGCCCCGAGGATCATGTTTTTAAGGAGGGTGTCAAGATTCACCAATCTCCTCTCCTCTTCAGACCAATGTTCCTCCCTCTTTTCCCTTCCCCTTCTAGATCCAGAAGGATCAAGAAGTGGATTGAGAGGTGATGTAGGTACATATGGACCTTCGTTTAAGATCTTCATCATGTTCCTCTCAATACCAGTGACATGCAAAATCATCCTAGCTTTCCACGTACCAAATTCATCACTGTTCCCACTGAATTTAGGAACAGGATTATTCGAGTAGTGCACATGCACGTGTGGAGAAGCAGGATTAGGAGGAGGAGGTGGAGGATTAGTGTTATTAACGTTTTGTGGTTCATTTTGATCATGAATATTTACATTAGGATCGGGACCAAGACTAAAACCTTGTGTATTTTCTTGGTTAGCCATCAAGAACAGATCTAGGCAATGATTAGCCTTCTGCTCTGATACCAAATGTGAGTCCCTTAAATTACGAGATGGTTAACCAATAGAAAGTGTAAAATACAACAAGTCTAATAATCACTAGATATGGACTAGTATTACTTGTAAATAAAGATGCAAGATATATAAACAAAGTAATACAAGACTTAAAGCAATAAACAAATAAAGTGGACCATTATGTATGTTTCATGGGTATTTCATTTATTGATGTTTAAATAAAATACAAGGTTGTTGCGGAATCAAGATAACACGATTAAGTGAGTATCCTAACAACCTATGATTACAAATGATCTATATTTGTCAAATAGCTCTTTAGGATCGAGATACTTAAAGTTGTGAAGAATCCCTGTTTAAGATCGAGAGTATTTTAGACAAATTCACTTGGATGCAAACTGGTTGGACCTGCACTCTTTCATGAAATGACCCTTTTTGCCACACTTAAAGCATGTCAAATTGGTCTTGTCAGTGGAAGAACTGGATGCAAATTGTCCAGATGGCTTATTTGCTCTTGCTTTGAAACGGTTAAACGTTTTAGCAATCATTGCAATAAGGTCATCATCTTCAGTTTCATCACAGTCTGGAGAGATTTGACTGGCCTCTCCAGAATCCATAAGTTCAGACACCATCTTCTTCATAGAAAATACATTCTCAGAAGATATCAGTGCTGTACTTGGTGGTTCAGAATAACTAACCACTTTAGGAGTACTGGAGGCATGGTTAAAAGCATCTTGTTCTGCAACCACTCTCTGGGCTTGATTTTCTTCAGTGTACCTGAAGGCTCCATATAGAGTTGAGAGAGTGTGTGTGTGCAGAGTTTTACCTTGTCGTAAAACAAGTATCATGTGAGACCATTTGGTGGGCAGAATGTCACAAAATTTCTCCAGAAGTATATCCTTGTCCTTCTCAACCCCAAGACCTCTCAATTGGTTTATGATACTCATAAATCTGGTGTAAGTACCAGTGAGAGACTCGTTAGGTTGAGCAAAAAATGACTCATACCTCTTGTTTAAGGAGACCTTTCTGGTGACAATGGTGTCATCTCCTCCTTCATGTTGGTTAAGTAGCTCATCCCACATGGTTTTGGCACTAGGAAAAAGAACTAGTGTGGGAATGAGGGTTTCTGGAACAGCCCCGAGGATCATGTTTTTAAGGAGGGTGTCAAGATTCACCAATCTCCTCTCCTCTTCAGACCAATGTTCCTCCCTCTTTTCCCTTCCCCTTCTAGATCCAGAAGGATCAAGAAGTGGATTGAGAGGTGATGTAGGTACATATGGACCTTCGTTTAAGATCTTCATCATGTTCCTCTCAATACCAGTGACATGCAAAATCATCCTAGCTTTCCACGTACCAAATTCATCACTGTTCCCACTGAATTTAGGAACAGGATTATTCGAGTAGTGCACATGCACGTGTGGAGAAGCAGGATTAGGAGGAGGAGGTGGAGGATTAGTGTTATTAACGTTTTGTGGTTCATTTTGATCATGAATATTTACATTAGGATCGGGACCAAGACTAAAACCTTGTGTATTTTCTTGGTTAGCCATCAAGAACAGATCTAGGCAATGATTAGCCTTCTGCTCTGATACCAAATGTGAGTCCCTTAAATTACGAGATGGTTAACCAATAGAAAGTGTAAAATACAACAAGTCTAATAATCACTAGATATGGACTAGTATTACTTGTAAATAAAGATGCAAGATATATAAACAAAGTAATACAAGACTTAAAGCAATAAACAAATAAAGTGGACCATTATGTATGTTTCATGGGTATTTCATTTATTGATGTTTAAATAAAATACAAGGTTGTTGCGGAATCAAGATAACACGATTAAGTGAGTATCCTAACAACCTATGATTACAAATGATCTATATTTGTCAAATAGCTCTTTAGGATCGAGATACTTAAAGTTGTGAAGAATCCCTGTTTAAGATCGAGAGTATTTTAGACAAATTCACTTATATGCAAACGTAATGCTTAAAAGTATTTTTGTTCAAGGAATGACTTAGTATTTATAGGCAACAAATTCACCAGTGAATTTGTGCCGTACAAATATGGTTGTATACATTTAATGATCCGACAAGAACATTAAATGTATTAGATAAGAATAAGGATAAAGTCACATCAAGTGCAAGTGTATCCTTATTACCCAACCACCTTAACACACGTATACTTTTGTTAAAGAACAAGTGGATTGTTCTTTGGAAAGTGTGTTAAAGGCTAAAGTCAATCCTCGATATTAGTGTTCAGACTTGTAGGATCTAGAACACTAACAATCCTCCAGTGTGCAGATCTGGTAAGACTTTCCAGTGGACTCCGCCATTTGTTAAGTCTTCTTCCTTCAGACTTCAGTCTTTGACTTCAGTCAGAATGTCTTCAGTAGAGTAGATCTGGACTGGGGTGAAGTCTTCAGTGAGCTAATCTGGAGAATGCTCCAGATTACCTGTACAAGTAAATGCTCACTAGTCTTCAGTTATTTCTGGACAAATCTTCAGAGGGACTCCAGATTCCAAGTCTGGAGTAGGTCCAGTAGAATATGTTTTCTGGTCAGATCTTCAGTGAGGCTCCAGTAGTCGGGTCTGGAGCGAGACCAGCAAAACAAGTTTTCCTAACAAACCTAAGTAAGGTTCCAGTAGTCCAGTCTGGAGCCAGTCCAGTAAGTCTGGACTAAATCTGGACCTAACACAAGTCATATTCACCAAACGACCCACTTATTTCATTAAACAAGATTGTTAGTCAAATTACACATAAAGTCAATGGGTCAAAATTCACGGATGTTACATTATTCCCCCGTTGAAAGAATTTCGTCCCGAAATTCAACAAAACCCTAATTATCAAATAAATGCGGATACTTAGACTTCATGTGATCCTCTCACTCCCAAGTGAACTCGGCTCCACGTCTAGCATTCCATCTAACCTTAACAATCGTGTAGCGTTTGTTCTTGAGTTTCTTCTCTTGACGATCCAAGATCTCCACCGGCTCTTCAACAAAGTTCAAATTCGAATCAACCCTAATTTCATCCATAGGCACATGATGTGTAGGATCCGCCAAACACTTGCGCAAGTTACAAATATGAAACACATCATGCACACCGTTAAGCTCTTGAGGCAATTCTAGCCGATAAGCAACTTTTCCAACCCGTTCAAGAATCTTGAAAGGACCAATATACCTTGGTGCAAGTTTTCCCCGCTTCACAAAACGTACGACTCCCTTCCAAGGTGACACTTTCAAAAGTACTAAATCACCAACTTCAAACTCCAACGGTCTCCGCCTCACATCAGCATACTTCTTTTGACGTTCACGGGCCAATTGCAACTTCTCCTTAATTTGGGATATTACCTTAGTCGTTTCAATCACAATTTCTGGCCCGATAAGTTGACTCTCTTCAATTTCCGCCCAAGCTAGAGGAGAACGACATATCCTACCATATAATGCTCTAAAGGGCGCCATTTGAATGGTAGCATGATAACTATTGTTGTAGGAAAATTCGACTAGAGGCAAATGGTCTTCCCAATTCCCACCAAAATCAATTGCACACGCCCTCAACATGTCTTCAAGTGTTTGGATGGTTCTCTCGGTTTGCCCATCCGTTTGGGGGTGAAACGCCGTACTCATGTCAAGTCGAGTACCCATGGCTTTTTGAAAGGCTTCCCAAAATTTTGATTTGAAACGGGCATCTCTATCGGAAATGATAGAAATTGGCACTCCATGTTTAGATATTACTTCCTTGATGTATAAACGAGCCAAAGTGTCAAATTTATCGGTTTCGCGAATGGCTAAAAAGTGAGCCGACTTCGTTAACCGATCTACTATCACCCAAATCGTGTCACGACCGCTTCTTGTCTTCGGTAGCTTAGTAATGAAGTCCATTGAGATATGTTCCCACTTCCATTCGGGCATCACCGGTTGTACCAACAAACCGGGTGGCTTCTTGTGATCGGCTTTGACTTGTAAGCAAGTAAGACACTCACTCACATACCTAGCCACATCACGCTTCATGCCCGGCCACCAATACAAATCTTTCAAGTCAAAGTACATCTTATCCGACCCGGGATGGACCGAATAAGGCGATAGGTGAGCTTCATTCATGATAAGTGTTCTTAAGTCGCCGAAAATAGGAACCCAAAGTCTTTCAACCATGTATAGCCCATTATCATTCTTCCGGTCGAATTGTTGTTCCATACCATCTAGGTTCTCGTTTCCAAAGTTTTCCGGTAGGGTGGCTTGAATTTGGGCTTCAATGATCCGATCACGAATATTCGGCCCTACCGTGAGGCTCATAGCTCTAGCCCGTCTTGGTTTCACTCTCTCCTTTCGGCTCAAGGCATCGGCTACTACATTTGCCTTGCCCGGGTGATAACGGATGTCACAATCATAATCACTAAATAGTTCTAACCAACGCCTTTGCCTCATATTCAATTCACTTTGGTTGAAGATGTGTTGGAGGCTTTTGTGATCGGTATAAATCACACATTTGGTGCCATAGAGATAATGCCTCCAACACTTCAAAGCAAACACAACCGCTCCCAATTCCAAATCATGTGTCGGGTAGTTCTTCTCATGCACCTTCAATTGACGAGAGGCATAAGCAATGACCTTACCCCTTTGCATAAGAACACAACCCAACCCTTGCCCCGAAGCATCACAATAAACAACGAAATCTTCAATTCCATCCGGTAGCGTCAAAATAGGAGCATCACATAGCATATCTTTAAGAGTTTGGAAGGCGCTTTCTTGTCTTTCGCCCCATTCAAAATTTCTCTCCTTTTGAGTCAAGAGAGTGAGTGGTTGTGCAATACGGGAGAAATTTTCAATAAATCTTCTATAATAACCCGCCAATCCAAGAAATTGGCGGATCTCGGATGGCGTTTCGGGTCTTCTCCAATTCTTGACCGCTTCAATCTTGCTTGGGTCCACATGAATACCCTCCTTGCTCACCACGTGACCAAGAAAGTGAACCTCTTCCAACCAAAACTCACACTTGGAGAACTTAGCATACAATTTCTCTTTCCTTAGTAGTTCAAGCACTTCACGCAAGTGCTCAACATGCTCCTCCTTCGTCTTCGAGTATACAAGTATGTCATCAATGAACACAATGACAGACTTGTCTAAGTATGGTTGACACACCCGGTTCATCAAGTCCATGAACACCGCCGGTGCATTAGTCAACCCAAAAGGCATTACGGTGAATTCAAAATGACCATACCTTGTGCGAAAAGCCGTTTTGGGGATGTCATCTTCATGTACCCGGAGTTGATGATAACCCGAGCGAAGATCGATTTTTGAGAAGTGCTTAGCTCCTTGAAGTTGATCAAACAAGTCATCAATTCTTGGGAGAGGATACCGGTTCTTCACTGTGAGCTTGTTTAATTCTCGGTAGTCGATACACATTCTGAAGGACCCATCTTTCTTTTTGACGAAGAGAACAGGAGCACCCCAAGGTGATTGACTAGGGCGAATGAAACCCTTCTCTTGGAGTTCCTTGAGTTGAGCTTGTAATTCTTGCATTTCGGTTAAAGCTAGTCTATATGGGGCTTTTGCTACTGGCGCGGCTTCGGGAATAAGATTAATACGAAAATCAAGTTCACGGGTCGGAGGTAACCCCGGTAAGTCATCCGGAAAAACATCGGGAAAATCACAAACGATAGGGACGGTCTTCAATTCTACCTTTGAGATGGTAGCACTAAAGACTTTAGAAGTCGAGGAATCGGAGGTTTCACCTTGAACCCTAAGAATTTTACCGTTAGCCAAAGGTATCTTAACAACCCTCTCGCCACAATCAATGGTTGCATTCACCGCCGTCAACCAATCCATACCCACTATAATATCAAAACTACCAATGTCAAGAGGCATAAGGTCAATGAAGAAGTCGACATCTTCTAAGGTCAAGACACATTCCCGAAGTATTTGACTAATTCTAGTTAGTGACCCATTTACCATTTCAATGTCAAGCACATAGTTTAGAGCACATGGATGCACATCAATCAAAGGAACAAAGTTAGAAGACACGAGGCTATAATCGGCCCCGGAATCAAATAGGACGGTTGCATAGAGACCATTAAGGAGAAAAGTACCTGCTACTACGTTGGGGTCATTGCGAGCTTCATTTACATTGGCCGCAAAGGCTCGGCCGCGTGGTTGCACTTGGTGGCCTTGTTGTCCCCGGTTTTGATTAGGCCCGACCATTTGTAGTTGGTTGGGGTGGACGGCTACTTGCACTTGTTGCCCCACCCATCGAGGGCAATTATTACGGTAGTGGTCACGGCTACCACATTCAAAACATTCGCCTCTTCTTTGGTTACCTTGAGGAGGAACGGCCCGAACAGGAGCCACATTCATTGGGCCCGCTCTTGGAGCTCTACAATCTCTGGAGAGGTGCCCGACTCGGTTACAATTATAGCATGCCTTGCATTGGGCATTGGCGGGGTGATGTTGGTTGCATCTCCCACAAAAAGGATGGGGTCCCGGGAAAGCTTTCCTAGTTGGCTCCACCGCCGCCATTATTCTACCCCTATTTACATTCTTGGGGTCAAACCTCCCCACTTTCTTTACCCCGCTCGACTCCCCCACTTCTTTCCTCTTGTTTGATGAGGACTTACTCAAAACACCACATCTCAATAAATCTTCAGTCACACTCCCGGCTTGGTTGACCGCATTAGCCAAAGAAGTAGGCATGTTGGAGTTTACATAAGATCGGACTTGAGGATTCAAGCCCAATACAAACTTCTGGATGGCCTGTGACTCGGTACCCACCAAGTGAGGAATGAGGGTGGACAACTCTTGAAATCGTCTCACATAGCCCTTGTAATCGGCTCCCTCCATGTTTAGATTTGCGAATTCAATGGTTAAGTTTTGTAGTTCATACGGAGGACAAAACTTTGCTTTTACTTTGTTCTTGAAGTCAATCCACTCCAAGTTTTGAGTCCGCCCCAACGTTATTTCCTGGTTCCACCAACTCAAGGCGTCATGCCTAAACATGCCGGATGCATAGGAAATCCGGTCATCATAGGTGCAATGACTCCTTTCAATCACCGCCTCTATCGCCTCAAACCACCTTATACATTCCGTGGGACCCCCTTTCCCATCGAACTCCGGTGCCCCACAACTCTTAAAATCTTTAAATATACACCCTTGGCGGTATCCGCCATATTGATTATTCATGGGCATCCCGATACCAACTCCCACTGGTTCCTCTCCTTCATCTTCTTCGGCATAAGGTTGATCATTTTCATTGTTTACGTTTTCTGGGGCTTCGTTGTTTTGAGGCCCATTGTTTTGCCCAAGACTTGCCGTGACTTGAGCAATGATGGTTGGCATGATGCCGGCGACCGTTTGTGCGATTACCTCGGCCAAGTTTGGCTCAGGAGCTCCACCACGACCCCTACCACGACCCCTACCACGACCTCTACCACGGCCCCTACCTCCTTGCACTTCTGGTTGAGCTTCCGGTTGCGGTTCTTCCTCTTCGGCCCTATAGTTCGTTCCGACTCTCCTTGGTTTTGCCATTTCTATAAAACAAGTGACACGTTGACCCGAGAGTTAGTCTCAAATGCTCACATGTTAGCCACACAAGTAGTCAATGCTCTCATACCGATACCACATACTCATTTCATAACGTTATGCTAAGGCAAGAGTGTTAGAATTATAAGGGATTCCCACATATCATATCATCACGTTGGATTTATTACAATACCTCACCATTAATTTAAGTAATCATGCTCAAAATATCATGCAGTTAAACAACTAACACAAATGATTCAAAGTATAATCCGAATTCGATATGCTTACTAGTTATTGACCTGGTATGTATACAGGGTGTACCAACGGCTAACCCTCCACCTAATCAACTTCCATTAAGCATATCGGTTCCTTATTATACTTTAAGCCACGCGTGCGCAATCCACGATGTCATGAACTTGCTATAACATCGGGTAACCATAAAAGAGTTGATCGGGTTCTTTTAGGGTTGCCACAATATTATACTAAGTTAATGGCATCCTTTCATTTTGCCCTAAATCATCCAATTAGTTCCAACAATTAACAACAACAAACCATACTAACCGTAATCGACATTCATCAACCATAAGCCAACTATCAACATTCATCAACCATAAGCCTACTATCAACATTCATCAACCATAAGCCTACTATCAACATTCATCAACCATAAGCCTACTATCAACATTCATCAACCATAAGCCTACTATCAACATTCATCAACCATAAGCCTACTATCAACATTCATCAACCATAAGCCTACTATCAACATTCATCAACCATAAGCCTACTATCAACATTCATCAACCATAAGCCTACTATCAACATTCATCAACCATAAGCCTACTATCAACATTCATCAACCATAAGCCTACTATCAACATTCATCAACCATAAGCCTACTATCAACATTCATCAACCATAAGCCTACTATCAACATTCATCAACCATAAGCCTACTATCAACATTCATCAACCATAAGCCTACTATCAACATTCATCAACCATAAGCCTACTATCAACATTCATCAACCATAAGCCTACTATCAACATTCATCAACCATAAGCCTACTATCAACATTCATCAACCATAAGCCTACTATCAACATTCATCAACCATAAGCCTACTATCAACATTCATCAACCATAAGCCTACTATCAACATTCATCAACCATAAGCCTACTATCAACATTCATCAACCATAAGCCTACTATCAACATTCATCAACCATAAGCCTACTATCAACATTCATCAACCATAAGCCTACTATCAACATTCATCAACCATAAGCCTACTATCAACATTCATCAACCATAAGCCTACTATCAACATTCATCAACCATAAGCCTACTATCAACATTCATCAACCATAAGCCTACTATCAACATTCATCAACCATAAGCCTACTATCAACATTCATCAACCATAAGCCTACTATCAACATTCATCAACCATAAGCCTACTATCAACATTCATCAACCATAAGCCTACTATCAACATTCATCAACCATAAGCCTACTATCAACATTCATCAACCATAAGCCTACTATCAACATTCATCAACCATAAGCCTACTATCAACATTCATCAACCATAAGCCTACTATCAACATTCATCAACCATAAGCCTACTATCAACATTCATCAACCATAAGCCTACTATCAACATTCATCAACCATAAGCCTACTATCAACATTCATCAACCATAAGCCTACTATCAACATTCATCAACCATAAGCCTACTATCAACATTCATCAACCATAAGCCTACTATCAACATTCATCAACCATAAGCCTACTATCAACATTCATCAACCATAAGCCTACTATCAACATTCATCAACCATAAGCCTACTATCAACATTCATCAACCATAAGCCTACTATCAACATTCATCAACCATAAGCCTACTATCAACATTCATCAACCATAAGCCTACTATCAACATTCATCAACCATAAGCCTACTATCAACATTCATCAACCATAAGCCTACTATCAACATTCATCAACCATAAGCCTACTATCAACATTCATCAACCATAAGCCTACTATCAACATTCATCAACCATAAGCCTACTATCAACATTCATCAACCATAAGCCTACTATCAACATTCATCAACCATAAGCCTACTATCAACATTCATCAACCATAAGCCTACTATCAACATTCATCAACCATAAGCCTACTATCAACATTCATCAACCATAAGCCTACTATCAACATTCATCAACCATAAGCCTACTATCAACATTCATCAACCATAAGCCTACTATCAACATTCATCAACCATAAGCCTACTATCAACATTCATCAACCATAAGCCTACTATCAACATTCATCAACCATAAGCCTACTATCAACATTCATCAACCATAAGCCTACTATCAACATTCATCAACCATAAGCCTACTATCAACATTCATCAACCATAAGCCTACTATCAACATTCATCAACCATAAGCCTACTATCAACATTCATCAACCATAAGCCTACTATCAACATTCATCAACCATAAGCCTACTATCAACATTCATCAACCATAAGCCTACTATCAACATTCATCAACCATAAGCCTACTATCAACATTCATCAACCATAAGCCTACTATCAACATTCATCAACCATAAGCCTACTATCAACATTCATCAATCATAAACCACTATTCACAATTTAAACCAACTATACGTACATATACTTCAGAGGATTCTACTTTCTTCAAGTCCTAGATGCTTATATATAGGGTCACCCGCAGCCTTCCCACCACATCTAAAACCCAATGAAGGCATAACCGACTTCCATGTATGTACGTCTATCCTAATATATATATATATATATGTAATAATTAACGGAGACATAACCCAAATCAATCAAACGAAACGAACTGTCACATCAATCCAATAATCAAGTCAACCAATCAATAAATCAATCAATAATGTAAGTAATCACACCAGTTTTACACTTTTCAGCCCGAATCTCAAGCGAGTAGGGAGATACGAAACTCACCTCGATTGGTTATGAAAGCTAAATTGATATAATGTCAAGTTATTGCCGTACAAGGTTCACTTCACGTCCAACACCTAAATATCGATCATATACATTCACATCAACATACATAAACACTTATACGTAACTTAACAATTCTCGACAAAACCCTAATTAGGTTTTCAAAATGTTTCTCGACGTTAAATGACTTCTATGACTCTTAATCAATGTTATATAACATAAGAAGTGAATTAGGTTAAGACTCGGCGCGTAAAAAGATCCAGAAAGTCAAACTAGGTCAAACAAGGGGAATTCCAGAAAACAAAGGCCGTAACTTACGGCCTTCAGGGGCGTAAGTTACGGTGGGCAAAAATACAACGGGCGTAGCTTACGGCCCAAATGGGCGTAAGCTACGGCCCTCTAGAAAGTTCACTTTTGGCGTAAAGGTTGGCGTAAACAGTTAGATTTTGGCGTAAGGTCAAAATTGAAGATAGGGATAGGCGTAAGCTACGGCCCTCACTGGCGTAACCTACGCCCAAGCAAAATAGACCTGGCGTAACCTACGGCCCTAAGGGGCGTAGGTTACGCCCCATACTGGGCAGCAACACCACCAGCAGCAACAAGTGCAGAAAATAAGAACCCAAACCCCCAATTTTTACCATTTTCAAGTCTTGGAATCCCATAAAAACGACTAGAAACATAAGAACAAGCATAAATAGAAGTAAATGGGATGAATTTAACTTACCAAAACGTCTCCTTGAGCTCAAACCCAAATTTGAAGTATAATCAAACATTATTAACCATAAATACACATAACCCAACCCACAAATTCGACCAAAACATCATAATCGTCCACAAATCCTTCAAACCCTAACCCTAACCCTAACCCTAATTTCCATTTTTACCAAAACATTATAATCGTCCACAAATCCTTCAAACCCTAACCCTAACCCTAATTTCCATTTTTACCATTTTCAAGTCTTGGAATCCCATAAAAACGACTAGAAACATAAGAACAAGCATAAATAGAAGTAAATGGGATGAATTTAACTTACCAAAACGTCTCCTTGAGCTCAAACCCAAATTTGACCTAATTGGGTAAAAAAAATGCTAGAACTTGGCTTTGATTCTTTGATAAGACGAAAGTGAGATGAAAGTGACTATGATTTCTATGTTATAATCGATCCAACACTAATTTGATGCAAGAAATGGTGAAGAAGATTGAAATGGGTCTTGCTTTGCTTTTGAGAGAAAGGGAGATAGATAAGAAGTGAGAGGGGAGAAAGAGATATGGGGGGGGGGTCATGGGTGGCTGGTGGGTCTTGGGGGGGGGGGGGGGGGGGGGGGGGAATGGGGGATAAGGTGAGAGGGGGGAGAAAGAGATATGGGGGGGGAATGGGTCATGGGTGGCTGGTGGGTCTTGGACTACCCACGGGCCGACCCGTTTCTCCCACAAGCCATAAAACAATCGGTTGCACAACTAAATGCCAACAAACTAAATAACGACTCGACTAACACACATTGTCATTTAATTCACCAAACGACCCACTTATTTCATTAAACAAGATTGTTAGTCAAATTACACATAAAGTCAATGGGTCAAAATTCACGGATGTTACAGATTTTGTATAGGTTCCATACAAATAAACTTATTCAAAATCAAAATTGATTTTAAGAATACACTGTGAAAAATTTATTCAAAATTATATGATTTTACGTATAAAATTGAGACAAGGCAAATGAGTTCAATATAAATAAACCTATTTAAAATCAATTTTGATTTTATGCATACAGTGTGAAAAACTTATAAAAATCATATATGATTTTACGCATACATTGTCTAGAAAATGTACAAAATCCACATTGAGTCAAACCAAATGGCTTCCATAAAAAGAAATTTATTCAAAATCATTTTTGATTTTACTCATAAAGTATGAAAACCTATTCAAAATCAACTATTCAAAATCAAAAATGATTTTACGCATACATTGGGGAAAAGCTATACAAAATCATTGTATAGCACATTGAGACAAAACAAAATGAGTTACATACCAAGAAACCCATTTCAAAATCAAAATTGATTTTAAGAATACACTGTGAAAAATTTATTCAAAATTCATATATGATTTTACGTATAAAATTGAGACAAGGCAAATGAGTTCAATATAAATAAACCTATTTAAAATCAATTTTGATTTTATGCATACAGTGTGAAAAACTTATAGAAAATCATATATGATTTTACGCATACATTGTCTAGAAAATGTACAAAATCCACATTGAGTCAAACCAAATGGCTTCCATAAAAAGAAATTTATTCAAAATCATTTTTTGATTTTACTCATAAAATAAACTATTCAAAATCAACTATTCAAAATCAAAAATGATTTTACGCATACATTGGGGAAAAGCTATACAAAATCATTGTATAGCACATTGAGACAAAACAAAATGAGTTACATACCAAGAAACCCATTTAAAATCAAAAATGATTTTAAGCATACATTGTGAAATACCCATACGAAATCATATTTGATTTTACCCATACATCTAGACAAAAGAAATGAGTTCGGTATCATTAAACCTATAGCACATTGAGACAAAGCAAAATGAGTTCCATACAAAGAAACATATTCAAAATCAAAAATGATTTTACGCATATAGTGTGAAAAACTCATTCAAAATCATATTTGATTTTGTATTACTGAAGGCCCCCGTGATAAAGCTTTAGTTTAGGGTTTGAAGTTGGCTAACCCTACGACTTCAAACCCTAAACTAAAGTGCGGGCCGCAGGCCCCCGTAATCACACTTCCCCCTCGGATTAGCTTTTAGCCCCCAAGGGTTTAGATTTTAGGGTTTTAGAATGCAACTTTTCTAAAATGTATGCATAAAATCAAAAATGATTTTGCATTGATTTTTAACATTATACATGCGAAATCAATTTTGATTAGCAATTAAACTTTAGTTTAGGGTTTGAAGTTGGCTAACCCTACGACTTCAAACCCTAAACTAAAGCGCGGGCCGCAGGCCCCCGTAATCACACTTCCCCCTCGGATTAGCTTTTAGCCCCCAAGGGTTTAGATTTTAGGGTTTTAGAATGCAACTTTTCTAAAATGTATGCATAAAATCAAAAATGATTTTACGCATATAGTGTGAAAAACTCATTCAAAATCATATTTGATTTTGTATTACTGAAGGCCCCCGTGATAAAGCTTTAGTTTAGGGTTTGAAGTTGGCTAACCCTACGACTTCAAACCCTAAACTAAAGTGCGGGCCGCAGGCCCCCGTAATCACACTTCCCCCTCGGATTAGCTTTTAGCCCCCAAGGGTTTAGATTTTAGGGTTTTAGAATGCAACTTTTCTAAAATGTATGCATAAAATCAAAAATGATTTTGCATTGATTTTTAACATTATACATGCGAAATCAATTTTGATTAGCAATTAAACTTTAGTTTAGGGTCTGAAGTCGTAGGGTTAGCCGGCTAACCCTACGACTTCAAACCCTAAACTAAAGCGCGGGCCGCATGCCCCCGTAATCACACTTCCCCATCGGATTAGCTTTTAGCCCCCAAGGGTTTAGATTTTAGGGTTTTAGAATGCAACTTTTCTAAAATGTATGCATAAAATCAAAAATGATTTTGCATTGATTTTTAACATTATACATGCGAAATCAATTTTGATTAGCAATTAAGCTTTAGTTTAGGGTTTGAAGTCGTAGGGTTAGCCGGCTAACCCTACGACTTCAAACCCTAAACTAAAGCGCGGGCCGCAGGCCCCCGTAATCACACTTCCCCATCGGATTAGCTTTTAGCCCCCAAGGGTTTAGATTTTAGGGTTTTAGAATGCAACTTTTCTAAAATGTATGCATAAAATCAAAAATGATTTTGCATTGATTTTTAACATTATACATGCGAAATCAATTTTGATTTTACACATATAGTCTTAAAAAGACACTTATACCTTAAAACGTACAAACCTGAACAAAATCATATATGATTATATGATTTTGTATAGCTTTTTCAAACTCTTTCATGATATATTCCATCTACCAATAAACTAAAACAGGATTGAGATGTTCTTGAAACGACACGTGGCGTAATCCTTGATCGACACGTGTCCTTTTAATTTATCTATTTTATTAAATTAGCTTTTTTAATTGTATATAGATTCAATTTCCTTATTAGATTTAGAATTAAACTCTAACTCTTAACTTATATACAAAACACATTATTACTGTTTATTATAATTTAGCTTCGATCATCGGTTTACTAACCACAATTTATTTCATACTCATAAATCATGTATGAGGCATATTCGAATTTCTTTATGATACAATCTATATAGCTACCGTACATCGTACGGGTATTAGGACTAGCATATATATATATATATGTGGGTATGATATATGATAAATTAAAATTACATATTAAATTCGAATTAAAAGTGAAAACAGGGTAAACATTAATTTATGAACCAAGAACATAATAAAAAAAAATCTGATAAAATCATAGCTCTGAAAAAAAAGAAATCCAAACAAATAAGTGTAAAGTTGAAGCAAGGTGAGAAAGGAGATGACAAGATACTATGATTGATGGAAGTGATGAGCATGACGATCGAAAGTTGACAGGAGATGAGATTTGGTTGAAGAAGTATGAGAGAGAACTTTGGACCTGGGTTTTTGATATAATGATAGGAATGTGCAAAGCACGTGAGTTTACCTTTTATATGTTTTTTTAAAGAGATTTATTAGAGAATTGTTTTCTTCGTGTTTTTGTTTTTGAAGGCTAAACATCCTGCGAGAAGAATTCCATACTAAAAACGGAGAAATTGGCCCATGTACAATCTGATTTCCCAGGAATTAACTTCTCCGTGTTTTTTTTTCTCTTGTGGTCTACCAAACAGGTGAAATGAAATGATTTCTATTTCTCAGCCCTCAATTCCTCCTACCAAACATGCAAAAGTAGAAACCTATTTAGTAATTAGTGAAGTATGACAAGGTTGACAAAAACCTGTTAAGGTTGGTATCCTAATCTTAATTTAATATTTTCTAAACAAATTTTTCCTTTTGAATCACATAAACTTAATTTGATGCATTAAACGGATTATGAGCTATTGAGCTCCAGTCTATTATAACGATATTATGAGCTATTGAGCTTCAGTCTATTACAACGATAACCTCCAGCTCCATAATCAAAATCTCCTCAAAACTCTTAAGAACTCTAATGCTAAACATATTATTTTATAACAAATTTTGTTTGATCAATAAAATCTTAATTAATGCCAGTTCAGCAACAACACAAAAACTCACTAGCTTCACGATGCAAACCAACTTTTTATATATCAACTATTTGCATCAGCCTTGGGTAGGCAGGATGAAATTAAAATGGTGATCATATCTGGAAAATGAAGAAATACATAAATTCCCAATTTGGATATCAATATATCTTATTTCTCATACTAATCAATGACATTCATAAACTATAACCCCTTCTTTTCTAAATCGTATATATGACCGCCAAAATACAATTCAATAACCATCATCAAGTTGTCTAGGGAAAAGTGTACATTTTTACAAGAAATTTTAAGTTGAAATCCTATACTGAGCATATAGGTTGTGAGTGGGCAGCAAAATAATTGGAACCGCCACTAGTAGGAAAAGATCTGTTAAACTGTTCTGGCGTTGAAAAGTTAGATTTTGAAGACATGCAAGAAATGATCATTCTATCTTTAATGAATTAATTTACATCATCAGTCTTTTATCTTCTAAATTATCTCCACTATTCTCTTTTAATCAATTAGCTTTACCAGTGTCGGCTTAAGCCTTTTGGGGGCCTTAAGCGACATCAATTTTAGGGGCCTAATTCATTAGGTACAAATTAACGATTGTTTATGCAACAAAATCTAAATTTTCTTATTGTCACACCCCGTTGTAGCGGAAATACAGGGTTAACAAATAATTGCGAACTAATCAGAAGGTAAATAGATATTACATCCATTAATCCAAATACAAGTTTATTACAAGTATAATCGTTCGGATGTGGACCCCAATACACGGATACAAACTATCCTCAATTGGAAATGAGCCCACTTAATACAATAATAACATTTGGACAGTCTAGTACAATTAGGACTAATAATACGATAGTCCTCGGAAGTCTGATGCTAATTGTACGTCCAAAGTTCAAAAGATGGCTTCTAAAATGCCATATACGCTTCCAAACCTGAACAAAATCATATATGATTTTGTATAGCTTTTTCACACTCTATTCTTAAAATCAATTTTGATTTTGAATGGTTTTCTTTGTATATGTTTTTCCCAATGTATGCGTAAAATCATTTTTGATTTTGAATAGTTGATTTTGTATATGTTTTTCACAATGTATGAGTAAAATCATTTTTGATTTTGAATAGTTGATTTTGTATATGTTTTTCACAATGTATGAGTAAAATCATTTTTGATTTTGAATAGTTGATTTTGTATATGTTTTTCACAATGTATGAGTAAAATCATTTTTGATTCTAGGCATAAGAACACAGGTAACTAAAACCTCAATACAAAATCAAATTTGATTGTAGAAACAAAGTTATAACACACAAATCTATAGAATCTATATACAAAATCAAATATGATTTTACATATACAGTTACAAAAACAGAAATCAATAAAATGTCAATACATAATCAAATATGATTCTGAACATAAAGTAAACAATAACAAAGTTGATTACTTCATATTATCAAACTTTGGTTTAGACATTTCATTAAAAACCTTGTATGCAATACTCAATCAAATGTGATTTGATTCTAAATCATATATAAGAAACTTTGGTTTAGACATTTTATCAAACACCTTGTAGGCAATATTGTACCAAACAACAAAATTAATCAAATAATTGATAAAATTTAACAAATTCAAGATGTTAGAATATAGCTAATCACATGTTATCTAATTACATTGGATTATCACCTGACAAATTTCGAATTTACATAAAAAAAAAGTCATATATTCGTATTCAAAAGATCTTCCATTGTTTATTAATATCTTCAAGATCAATTGATGATGACTGATGGAGATGACGACGACGACAAAGACAACGATGGCTGTGCCATTTCGATTGAAACGTGTGGTGGTGCTAATGGTGTTGTTGTTGCTACTGATCAGTTTCAAGAGGGGGGAGAGAAAGAGATCTGTGTGTGTTTGGAGCTAAGAAAAGTAGGGATTGGAATAACATGCCAAATGACGAAACTACCCCTCTGTGTTTTTTTTTCTTTTTTTAAGCTAACCGTTGATCTCTTTTGATCCAAGGGCTGAGATGCAGCCCTTGGATTTCACCAAAATATCAAGATGTTAGAATAGATCTAATCACATGTTATCTAATTACATTGGATTATCACCTGACAAATTTCGAATTTACATAAAAAAAAAGTCATATATTCGTATTCAAAAGATCTTCCATTGTTTATTAATATCTTCAAGATCAATTGATGATGACTGATGGAGATGACGACGACGACAAAGACAACGATGGCTGTGCCATTTCGATTGAAACGTGTGGTGGTGCTAATGGTGTTGTTGTTGCTACTGATCAGTTTCAAGAGGGGGGAGAGAAAGAGATCTGTGTGTGTTTGGAGCTAAGAAAAGTAGGGATTGGAATAACATGCCAAATGACGAAACTACCCCTCTGTGTTTTTTTGTTCTTTTTTTAAACTAACCGTTGATCTATTTTGATCCAAGGGCTGAGATGCAGCCCTTGGATTTCACCAAAATATCAAGATGCGCCTGATCACAACTCTTTATTAATAATCCAATTAAACAACATTAAAATGGTTTCAACTTTCACCATTTGCTCCTATATTATCTAACACATAAACGGTAAAAAGTAAATAAAAGTAAACCTTTACCATGTTTTGCGAAAGAACCAAAGGGATATAAGAACTATCAATAATAGCCATCTCTTCAACAAACAACATAATTGTGGTTGATTAATCATAGCAATTAGCATTTTAGTTATTTGAGACAACTTTAAAGTTAAAAAAGCTTAAGGTGTTTCCATGTGATTTTGTTTATTTCCATACCCAATTAGCCAATTAGTATATCATCTTTTATTAATTATTTATTAGTCCTCGGCAGATCCCTTTATAAGAGACTAGGACAATATCCGCACAATATGACAGAATTTAATTTTGAAAACGTCTTATATTGGTGTTGGTTAACCTTACTAAAACCAAATCGTTTAAAATAAAATTTTAGTGAATAGTAAAAAAAAAAAAACATTTTTTTTGCCACAATCTTTGAACATGCCAGAAATTTAAACATAGGCCATATACCCTTGTGCATTTGAAATAACTTATCCTTTATTGATATAAAGGTTTTTAGAATTTCAAATTTTAAGATACATGTTATATGCATTATAAAGTAATTATAGATTAGTGATAGTTTAGAAGAGACAACGAGACTTAACCTTTTATAATACATAAGAAAAGAAATATGCAATAACATTTTAAAGGGCAACGAAGGGGCAATAATTTTTCTTTTTCTTCATACAAAGCTAAATCATTAGTAAAAGTCGTTAAAAAAAGCACTTGTGCAAGAGTTAGAAAGAAAGATGAGAAATGTTAGAAAAATCTTTTTATTGCAACTACTAAGTTTTTTTTTGTTTTTTTTTGGTAAAGGATGGTACATATCCTGATTAGCTTGTATTACGAAAAAAAAAAACATATAGAGTTTAGATGACTTACCATATCAACTATACACAATAGTTACAATCGTGCAACAAAATGCACCAAATACCCAAGGAGCGACATGCTACATCCAATTCCTCATCTAGAGTTCTAGACACTGTCTATACTATCTAATAAAACAAATCACTCTTTTTTCCCTTAAACTTTCAGCCTTTGAAAAACCAAATATGTTTCTCTCCTTTATTCACTAATTTAAACATCTCCACCTGATTACCTATAATACCCTTAATGAAATAATTTACAATATCGATCCCTCAGCCTCTAAAATAACCACACAACCACCTTTAACATCAATTACTTTTACGTTCACCACCACCGCAGCCCCCACCACCGTTGCCGACATTACCGCCGCCATCACTACCCCTACCGCCGCCGCATTACGCGGGCATAAGTCTATTGTAAACCTAATAACAAGCTACACATAAATATCTAGACACATATAATAAGTGTGAGTAATTTGATTAATTATAAAGATACTTGGAAATTTGATGAAATGTTTAAATTACATGACAATAAATTTCTAGCCTGTTTTCAGGCCTAACTATTCAAAAAGTCTCTATTGAGATCCTCTTAAGATTAAGATTGCGATATCAACTTAAGGTTTTTGTCAAAGTAAGATTATGGTACCATCTTAAAATTTGTAGCATGCGTTTTTTTACTAATGACCCTAGCTTAGTTCAAATGGGTAAGGCTAGGTACCAAATGGATTAAATAATGGGAAGATCATGGGTTCAAGTCTCACATGTGACAAAAAATTAGCATTCCATATTAGCTCGTGGCCTTTTCTCTCACATATGATTGGTATGATGAGTGGATATGATCGGGCAAGTTATGATCCGTCAGGGATTCCAGTTTTACATTAAAAAAAACCTTGTCATACTTACTAATTACTAACGAACAAGGCTAGATGGGTAGTTAATACTTTTACCACTGGATACAAAGGTTAAAGTTTCAATCCTCACTCCTTGCAAAGTCAGGAGGTCCTTTTCTACCTTAATTAAACCTCAAAGAAGCATCTCTATTTTATGTAGGGTAAAGATGTCTGCATCTCAACCTTCCCAATACACTGTTGTCACCCGTATTAACGACGGAAGTACTAATTACTAGTAGGTTTTTAACATTCGAGGAAGTCGGGAAATAGATATAGGACCATTTTATGTTTATTAAATGGAACCACAACCACCAATTAATGACTATTTGATTATAAAAGGAGCCATTCTAAGTTTAATAATGCATAACATTTAATCTTTCTAATAAACACTACAGAAAAAGCAAATTAAAGATGAAAAATATTCATGTTTTGGCAATACCTTATCCAGCACAAGGCCATGTGACTCCTCTAATGCAGGCAGCAAGGTATCTCACCAGCAATGGTATTAAAGTCACGTTTGTGAACACAGAGTTCAATCACAAACGGGTCATGAGTGCCTTTGGGGAGAAAGAAATTAGTTCAAGTGATTTGTTGCAAATGGTTTCGATCCAAGATGGGTTGGAACCAAGCGACGACAGGAATGACCTTGGGAAGTTGACAGATGCAATGTCCCGTGTCATGCCTAGCAAACTAGAGAAGCTAATAAAAGAAACTAACAAAACAAATGATGAGAACATTTCATGTATTATTGCAGATGCTGCTATGGGTTGGGCCATAAAAGTTGCACAGAATATTGGAATAAAAAATGCAGTCTTTCTTCCTGCCGCGGCAACAACTTTAGTCTTGGTTATGAGTGTGCCGAAGCTGATAAAGGATCAAGTTATAGACAGCCACGGTGAGAAAACTTTTATACTGATTTAGAAAGCTAAACACGACCAAAACATTTTGTGCACCAAACGCGACCAAAATATTTTGCCTTATGAAATGTTACTTTCGTTTCAGGAGTACCTTTAAAAAATCAAAAGGTTCAGTTGTCCCCAACGATACCCTCCATGGACACTGCCCATTTTCCATGGGCATGTTTCCCCGACCCAGTCACAGGTAGAAAGTTCTTTGATATAGTACTTCCTGATCTTAAGGAAGCGGCTGAAGCCTCAGACCGCGTAATTTGCAACTCAAGCATGGAGTTGGAGCCTGGGGCGTTCGCCTTTTTTCCAAAGATGTCACCAATTGGTCCACTTTTGGCGACCAATTCATTGTCAAAACAAGTTGGTCATTTCTGGAAGGAAGACTCCACTTGCCTCACATGGCTTGATCAACAGCCAGCCAAATCAGTCATCTATGTTGCATTTGGGAGTTTCACACTTTTTAACCAGCACCAGTTTGAAGAAATGGCACTCGGGCTTGAGCTTACCAACAAACCATTCTTGTGGGTAGTACGGCTAGGTTCAGGTGGTGGCACTGACTTTGTGTACCCAAATGGTTACTTAGACAGAGTAGGAAATCGTGGAAAAATTGTCGAATGGGCACCACAACAGGAAGTCCTACACCATCCGTCTCTGGCTTGCTTCTTGAGCCATTGTGGTTGGAACTCTGTCATGGAAGGTATTAGCAATGGGGTCCCTTTCTTATGTTGGCCATACTTTGCTGACCATTTTCTCTATGCAACTTATATACGTGATTCATGGAGAATTGGCCTCGGGTTAAACAAAGATGATAATGGCATCGTCACTCGAGACGAGATCAAGACTAAAGTTGAACAACTGCTTAACAACAACATACTCATACAAAATGCTTTAAACTTGAAAGAAAAAGTTGCAGAAAGTATTCGCGCAGGAAACTCCAACAAAAATCTTAATAATTTCATCAATTGGGTCAAGGAAGGAGATAAACAATCATCCAATTAAGTTGTGGTTTTACTATCATGTGGATTCTACTATTTCCATGAATGTTGTCATCAGTTCTCTCTTTTCATTTGAAAAGAAGGGAACCAAATATTACTGTAATAATTAATAAACATCATCAATAATAAAACATTGAAGAAATGATCAAAGTCTGAAATTAAGTAACAAAATGTATACCAGATGAAGAGACATAATGGATTAATATGTATTTATAAAACTGGAAATCGATCAAATTAGCTACACGGAGATATCATACTACTACTAACTACGGAGTACATCTAAAAACTATTAAAGCTAAAATCAGATCTGAATATATAACATCAGACAGCAATATAACAAACCCTAATAATCCAATTGAATTAACCACCGAAACCATAAAGTGTACGGCCCTGGCGTTTCAAGGCGTAAACCACATCCATCGCCGTGACGGTTTTCCGGCGAGCGTGTTCGGTGTAAGTGACGGCGTCACGAATCACATTCTCCAAAAAGATCTTCAACACGCCACGTGTCTCCTCGTAAATGAGACCGCTGATACGCTTCACACCGCCTCTGCGAGCCAATCGACGGATGGCAGGCTTGGTAATGCCCTGGATGTTGTCACGGAGGACCTTACGATGTCGTTTTGCTCCTCCCTTTCCTAATCCTTTTCCTCCCTTTCCTCTTCCTGACATTTCTTTCTTTTTTTTTTCTAAATTTTAATTGTGTGTGTGTGTGTGTTTTTGGGGGTGGGATTTTGGGGTTATATATAATGGAAAAAAATGGGGTGAAAATTTGTGCTTTTTGTGATGAGATGTTGTATCTACCGTTAGATTAGTGGGGAGTCATCCATGAGTAGCCGTAAGATGAAAATCCGTGTGATGGAAATCGTTTGTTGTGATTGGTTGGATGTATTAAGGTGCGGATCGTACTTAATTAAAAGCATAGACTCGCCAATAAAAATCCCTTGTCGAAATGATTATTTGTTTTTCACTTTTTTGGATTAACATCGAAAGTTAACGAAAGTCAAACATTTCGTCAATCATTTCATACTACGTTAATGTATGTATTGAAACAAAAGTGATCTTATTTAATTAACTAGTTTCATTTAGATTAAGAAAGTGATAACCGTAACATAACAAATGATAAGTCTATCACATATAAGTATTATTGGCTTATATTGTGCTCTAAAACTTATACATTATAGTAAGTTAATTAAAAATAATGATACTATTATCATTTCGCTTTAAATTACCATATGATATAGTTTAGTTGGAACAAATGATTAAGGTTGTATTCCGCTTTTATTCAGTTACCTTTCTTTTATAGGAAACTAGTAATTGATATTTTAGAATAGATAATACCCCTCCAATATAGTGTAATCGCCAACCTTTATATATATCACTAATCAATTATTCAATTGAAAAAACAAGTTCATGCTAAACAAAACAAAGACAACTAAACAAGGTAAAGTCATGGTTTTTCAAAGTTTAGGAGACTCATGCATTTACAACAATCTTATTAGTATCAACAAGGTATATAAAAATGATATATTTATTATTAGTTTTTAAACCTTCAAATAAATACATTGTAAATTCCCTCACACGATGGTTTAACCCACGAGTGTAAAATAACAAGACAAGTATGAACTAGAATCGGACTAGTATTACTTCAATATAAATATGCAAGAATATAAACAAAGTAATAAATGACTTTAAGCAATATTTAAACAATTAAATAAAAGGTGGAACACGAATGTAGTTTTCAAGTGTATTTTCTTTATTGATGTATAAACAAAATACAAGATCGTTGCGGAACCTAGATATTACACGTATGTAAGTATCTAAACAATCTTTGAATTACAAGTGATCTATACTTGCTAAATAAACTCCTTTGATCGATATACTTAGAGTTGTGAAGTATAGCTGTTTAGATCGAGAGTATTTAAGCAAGTTCACCAATTTGCTAAAAAGTGATTTTCTCAAAGAAATGACTTTGTATTTATAGGTAACAAAATTCACCAGTGAATTTTGTGCCGTACAAATATGGTTGGATGCATTTAATGAACCGACAAGAACATTAAATGCATTGGATAAAGAATAAGGATAAAATCACATCAAGTGCAAGTGTATCCTTATATCCAACCACCTTAACACACGTATACTTTGGTAAAGAACAAGTGGGTTGTTCTTTGGAAAGTGTGTAAAGGCTTAAAGTCAATCCTCGATATCAGTGTTCAGACTTGTAAGGTCTAGAACACTGACAATCCTCCAGTGTACAGATCTGGTAAGACTTTCCAGTGGACTCCGCCATTTGATAAGTCTTCTTTCTTCAGACTTCAGTCTTTGACTTCAGTCAGAATGTCTTCAGTAGAGTAGATCTGGACTGGGGTGAAGTCCAGTGAGCTAATCTGGAGAATACTCCAGATTTCCTATACAAGTATTTGCTCACTAGTCTTCCATTATTTCTGGACAAATCTTTAGGAGGACTCCAGATCCCAAGTCTGGAGTAGGTCAGATTCTGGACAGATCTTCAGTAAGCTCCAGTAGTCGAGTCTGGAGCGAGTCCAGTAAATCTGGACCTAACAAATTCCCCCTATTTGTTTAGAAATAATGCAAATGTTTTCAGACTTATAGATATACAAATTTGTATGTCTGGAAAACACTTAGTCGATTTAAGTCTAAAAAATCTAAGTTACTGGAGAACACTTTATAGATCATGAGTGTTTCAGTTTCATCATTTAAGTTCTAACTTAGACTAAATCTGATCATTTACTTATATGAAATTAAAAATTGCAACTATTATTACTAACATCAACTGGAAAATAGTTACAACTTTCATAAGACAATTAATTATAATAAGTACATGATTAAAAGATTCAGGCCCTTCTTTTTGATGGCTGCCCTGGTGCATCTTCAGTGGCCTTCCTCTTTGGAGATGGAGATGGAGATGATGGAACAGACACTGGTGGTCTCAGACCCAACACAGCTTCCATTTGTTGTATTCTTTTCCAGACCTTCTCAATCCTCTTCATAAAGGCCTTAACATCTGGAGACAAATCAGTTTTACCTTTAAAGGTCATTCCAATCTCCTTCAGTTCAGTCCATCCAAAAGCTTGGACTGAAGTATCCTTCCTTTCATCTGTAAAGTTACCCTCTCTGGTCAACTTTACATTGAATCTGGTCATTCCTTGATGATTTTCAGCCAATTTAACTTCAGCATCAACAATCTTTCTGGCATTGGCCCTGAAATTCATCATATCATCATACTTTGCTTTCTGCTTTGCCATCTGAACCATTTCTTCAGTTTCCTTAGATACACCACTCTGTTGTCCTTCAGTGGACTGGAGTTCTTGGCGATTTATTCTCAGAGTAGTATCCAGAGGAATGAAGGTGCTTACATCAGCATCTTTTATTGCCTTGACTTGTTTGGCAGTGAGCTTTGGCAGACCAGTCAATCTTTTTCTATACTCCAACTCCAGAGCACCAGCATTTTTTCTAATCTTTTTCTGGAGGCTTACCAGCTCCTCCTTTCTTTGCCTGATCAACTCTGGAATGGTAACACCATAAATCAAAGAATCATATACCTGTTCTTCTTCAGCGTAGAACGAGCATATATGAACATCATTCAATGCATCAAGACACTGATGAACTCTAGGGTCATCCTTCATCCTTTTAAACACTTCAATATTAATGCCTAACCTGCCAGCATTGTAGGAGTCCAGAGTACCCATTGTTGCCATATCCTTGTGATGGGCCAGCAGTTCATCTCTTTGATTATTCTTGAAAATTTCAATCATAATGCATTGTTGTTGTAACTTCCTTGAAGTCTCATTATCAACATCTTCAATTTGCTCTTCCTCTTCACCAGACACCACTTTTTCTTTTCCTTTAACAGCCTTCAGTGTAGTTGGAATATCTGGGAAGGATTCAAACTGGGGCTCACTGGCTTCAGTACCAGTAGCCTCTTCTGTCTGCACAACGGCTTCAGTACCGAGTGCTCTCTGGGCTAATCGTGCACTGGCATCAGTACCAGTCACTTGTCTTCTTTGCACAACACTTTCAGTTGCAACAGCCCTAACAATATCTTCTTTCCTCTTTCTGATCAAACCTTCTTGGACACCAGATGATGGAACAGTCGATTTTTCCCCTTTGGAAGGATCTCTAGTCCTGGACTTTAGATCATTCCATAAAGCTTCCATCATATGCCTGTCCATAGAACCATAAGTTCTTCCAGTCTCTGGATTTGTATCAGCCATAATCTTCTTGAGTTCCTGGACTTCCTTTTTCATATTTTCAACTTCTTTGGCAAGTCCTTTGGCAGCTCAACCTCAATCATTTTCACAACTTCTGGCAACAAACTTTCTTGAATAGATCGAAGGACAGATCCAGAAATCTCTTCAGTGATTTCTTTAAGCATACTGGATCTGAACTCCCTTGTACATTCTTCACTTATTGTTCTTGCAATAACAGTCTGATCAAGAATGGGTCTGCCTTCCAGTGAGGAAACCCTAGTAACCAACTTCTCTATCTCTTCTTTCAGACCTGCCAGTGGTTGAACAATTTGACTATCCACTGCAGTCTGAACAGAATTGACAATCCTTTCTTCAAACCCCTGTACTGCCACCCTTATATTTTGAGAATTGATATTTGTGGCCAGTACCAGCTCATCCAGTTTCTCGAAAACTAGCTTCTCATTGCCAGCAAATGTATTCATTTCAGAAGCTAAGTTGTTTGATAACAAAGATTTGAAATCAGAGACAGCCTGGGATGATGACTGGAGTGATCTCTCCAGGTCCGCCACCTTACTAAGAAGGCCTTGGACCTCAGTTGAAGAAGAAGTGGAGAGACTACTGGGATGTTCCAGATGAGAAGTCAATCTGGTCATTACTGGTACTTGTGCCCAGTCCTCTTCAGTTGCAGCTTCAGACGTTGCAACTGGTGACTCCGGCGCACGAGGAGGAGGTTGAGATTCAGAAGGTTGAGTGGTTGCTGGATTGAAGTATTGGGTGTTTTCTGGAATTGAAGGTGGTGGTGGTGGTGGCATACTAGGTTCTGGTGGTGGCATTTCTGGTGTAGGTGTTGGTATTTCTTCTTCTTGTACTTCTTCACCCAGAAAATTTAAGTTCACATCAAATCCTTCAGACATTGGGGAGTCAACATCATCCCATTCTGGAACATTCCCAACTGTCTGTTCACCAGACTGTACATTTCCTTGTTCACCAGCTTCAACATTTAAGTCCAGTGGAGCCTCTTGCTCACCAGAAGCATGTTCTTCAGTCTGAACATCTTCTACTTCTTCAACAACCTCTTCTTGTACAACAGCCTGGACTTCAGTATCCACTCTCTGTTCAATTTGTACAAAAGAATCAATATTCTCCTCTTCAAAGATAGGAGATCCATCAACATTCATTATATCACCAGGATGGGTTGATGGATTTACCTGGACTCCACCTTGCATCAGACGCCTATGTGATCTGGGTCGCCTGGAAAGCTCAACATTCGGTTGCACACTTTCTACTGGAGCCACTTGCCTTATAGGTTGTACCATCTCGACAACCTGAACATCTTGGTCTTCACCAGGGCTTTCAACAACTTGTACTCTGCCTGGTGCCACAATCTCTTCCACCCTTTGAAATGAGAGCATGGACTGAGGAATATCTACCTCACCATCTCTTGATTGAAGGTTGTTTAGGTCCCTCAAAAACTCACTCACTGAGAAATGAGTAGTATCATAATCGTACTCATTTCCTAGAGCACTTCTAAACATAAGGGAAAGAAAACGAATAAATGGAACGTGTGGTTTTCTCCCTTTTGCTTTCAGTCTATCCACCAAATCATTGAACAAAATTTGAGCGAAGTCCACTCTTATCCCGAACCACAAACAATAGGCAATCTGGAGCTGGGTTTGATTTATCTGATCAAGACCCCCAGAACTACCTCCCATACACTCAACCAAATGGGTGAAGAAAAATCTCCATGAATCTGTCAATCTGCTCATATAAATTGTACCCTTTCTCAACAACTGGCCATGGTCATCAACAATTTCTGTATGCCCCATCAACCTGCACACTTCCCTGTAATTTATGCCAGAAGGAAGGTCGATGGCCAGCTCATTCTGGTCAAGATAATTCAACTGCAATACAGACCTGAGTAAACTCACTGAGAAACTAAAGGATCTGGTACCACCCCTAAGAGTATAAGAAATTGACGAGGTTTCTTCATTATAGTATGCGGAGTACCAGAATTCACATAAGTAGTCATGATACATTCTCCCTGGATTTAGGGTTAATGCACCATACAAAGGGGATGAGAGAAAGAAAGTATTCAATCTCCCAATGATTGATTGAGCAGGATGAGAACTGGAAAGTTTGGCCATCCAGTTATTCATATTTATTCGAATAGCTTTGGCTTCAAGAGTAATATGTCTCGGTTTAACAACATCATCAACCGGAGCATATTCAGCAGATAAAAGATTTTTGGGTGCCATTTATGATTGATAGATGAAAATGAAATTGAATAAATTTAGGGCTTATGAAGAATTTAATGAATTGCAGTAAATATGAGAGTTTTATGATTGGAAAATAATGAAGGAATGAAGAATTGAATGAAGGAAGTAAGATTTGGGAGTAAATGTTCGAAGTAAATGAAATTGAAAGTGAAAGTGGGTATATATAGGAGAGAAATAATGTGGAACTCAAACGATTAATTTGAATTTATCAAATACAATTTTTGATCGGGTTCTGAGATCCGCATTAATTACATCACATCACACATTAATGTGTGATGGTTTACCGCCCACAAAAACTAACAACTTGTTCTTTTTATCTTCCCAATATAAAAATATCATCATTTCGTTTGAAAAATTACATGCCACGTAGGATTTATAAGATAAATATCTTTGAAAAAGTTTGCTTACGTGGCACACACAATGACCAAGTATTTAAAAAGTATTGTGACATAATTCAGTCCATCTGAAGGTTGACTAGACACTCCAGTATCACTGGTGGATTAGTCCAGTGAAGCATGTACTGATGGTACACTGGAGGGACACTCCAGTAAACCTAAAGTACCAGTGAAAACCATTTTGAAAGACTGGTAACCTCAAACATGCACGTCAACTAATATAGACAAATGAGAGGGACATATTTACAAGGAGACATAAGTCAACTCAAACATGCACTTCAACTTATCTAGTTACCAGTGAGAGGGACACATCTACAAAGCACCAGTAATATTTCCTTTTGAACTTTAAACATTTTTAAGAAAAATATATCTTTCAAAGTCTTCCCCTTGGAATGTTGATCCAGAAATAAATTTATGAATCTTTAAATCAAAGATCCTTAGTAGTACACAATGGCGTTCAATACTAAGGTTCCAGATTTAAGGGTTTAACATTCCCAACTCACCAACAAGATATTCAAATGTTTTGACATCCAGTGGTTTAGTAAAAATGTCAGCGAGTTGTTTGTCAGTGGGGATAAAATGGAGTTCAATGTTTCCTTTCACAATATTATCACGAATGAAGTGATACCTTAGATCAATGTGCTTGGTTTTGGAATGCATGACTGGATTGTTTGAGATAGCAATGGCACTGGTATTATCACAAAAGATTGGAGTCTTTGAATACTTAATACCATAATCAAGCAACTGGTTCTTCATCCAGAGTATCTGAGCACAACAACTAGCTGCAGACACATATTCAGCTTCAGCAGTGGACAATGAAACTGAAGTTTGCTTTTTACTGGTCCAGCTGACCAGTTTGCCACCAAGGAAATGACATCCACCAGTAGTGGATTTCTTGTCTATCTTACAACTTGCATGATCTGAATCTGAATAACCCATTAGATCCATGCCTGAGCCTTTGGGGTACCAAAGACCTAGACTAGGGACACTTTTAAGGTACTTCAGTATGCGCTTTACAGCAAGCATATGAGATTCTTTTGGATTAGACTGATATCTGGCACATAAACATGTTGAAAACATAATATCTGGTCTACTGGCAGTTAAATACATCAGTGAACCAACCATGCCTTTATAGACAGTGGTGTTCACTGGTTTACCATCTGGATCAGAGTCCAGTGTCAGTGGTGCAGAAATTGGAGTTGGTTTAGATGGTGAAGAGTTCATATCATATTTCTTTAAAAGATCTCTAACATATTTTTCCTGATTAATAAAGATGCCATATTTGTTTTGTTTAATCTGGAGTCCAAGAAAATATGTTAATTCACCCATCAAACTCATTTCATATTCAGTAGACATTATTTTCGAAAATTTCTGGCACATGTTTTCATCAGTAGACCCAAAAATAATATCATCAACATAAATTTGTACCATTAACAGATTACCTTGTTCATGAAGAATAAATAAGGTATTGTCAATTGCACCTCGTTTAAAACCATTTTTCAATAAATGTTTAGTCAGAGTGTCATACCAGGCACGTGGGGCTTGTCTGAGGTCATACAGCGCTTTGTCCAGACGATATACCCAATGTGGATGCTTTTCATCAACGAAACCTGGAGGTTGTCTGACATAAACTTCTTCTTCAAGCTTTCCATTCAAGAAAGCACTCTTTACATCCATCTGGTAGACCTTGAACTGATGATGAGCAGCGAATGCTAAAAATATTCTAATCGCTTCAAGTCTAGCCACTGGAGCAAATGATTCATCAAAAGTAACATGTATGGATTCTTGTACTTTCTCCAGTTTCTTGTTATAAACTCTGAAGGCTTTGCGAATGGCTGAATATCCTAAGAAATATCCTTCATCAGCTTTGGCATCAAATTTGCCTAGCTGACTGGAGTCGTTCAGGATGTAAACTGGACATCCAAAAACATGAAAATAACCAATATTTGGTTTTCTATTTCTCAATATTTCATAGGAAGTCTTCTTGTGTTGCTTCACGTACACTGATCGATTCTGGGTGTGGCAAGCAGTTGCAATTGCTTCAGCCCAGAAACTGGTAGGAAGACCAGATTCAGCTAGCATACTCCTGGCAGCTTCTATCAACGTTCGATTTTTCCTTTCTACCACTCCATTCTGCTCTGGAGTGCGTGCTGATGAGAAGTTCTGGGAGACACCAGTGTCAGTACAGAATTTCTCCAGAGTTGCATTCTGGAACTCTGTTCCATTGTCGCTTCTTAACTGACATACTTTTCGCTTATGCTTTAGTTCAATCTGCTTGATAAGAGAGATGATTTCAGCAGCAGCTTCATTTTTAGACCTGAGAAAGACCACCCAACAATATCTGGAGAATTCATCTACTATCACCAGGGTGTATCTTTTACCAGCACGAGTCTGAACATTCACTGGACCAAAGAGGTCCATATGAAGCATGTGAAGAGTTCATATCATATTTCTTTAAAAGATCTCTAACATATTTTTCCTGGTTAATAAAGATGCCATCTTTGTTTTGTTTAATCTGGAGTCCAAGAAAATATGTTAATTCACCCATCAAACTCATTTCATATTCAGTAGACATTATTTTCGAAAATTTCTGGCACATGTTTTCATCAGTAGACCCAAAAATAATATCATCAACATAAATTTGTACCATTAACAGATTACCTTGTTCATGAAGAATAAATAAGGTATTGTCAATTGCACCTCGTTTAAAACCATTTTTCAATAAATGTTTAGTCAGAGTGTCATACCAGGCACGTGGGGCTTGTCTGAGGCCATACAGCGCTTTGTCCAGACGATATACCCAATATGGATGCTTTTCATCAACGAAACCTGGAGGTTGTCTGACATAAACTTCTTCTTCAAGCTTTCCATTCAAGAAAGCACTCTTTACATCCATCTGGTAGACCTTGAACTGATGATGAGCAGCGAATGCTAAAAATATTCTAATCGCTTCAAGTCTAGCCACTGGAGCAAATGATTCATCAAAAGTAACATGTATGGATTCTTGTACTTTCTCCAGTTTCTTGTTATAAACTCTGAAGGCTTTGCGAATGGCTGAATATCCTAAGAAATATCCTTCATCAGCTTTGGCATCAAATTTGCCTAGCTGACTGGAGTCGTTCAGGATGTAAACTGGACATCCAAAAACATGAAAATAACCAATATTTGGTTTTCTATTTCTCAATATTTCATAGGAAGTCTTCTTGTGTTGCTTCACGTACACTGATCGATTCTGGGTGTGGCAAGCAGTTGCAATTGCTTCAGCCCAGAAACTGGTAGGAAGACCAGATTCAGCTAGCATACTCCTGGCAGCTTCTATCAACGTTCGATTTTTCCTTTCTACCACTCCATTCTGCTCTGGAGTGCGTGCTGATGAGAAGTTCTGGGAGACACCAGTGTCAGTACAGAATTTCTCCAGAGTTGCATTCTGGAACTCTGTTCCATTGTCGCTTCTTAACTGACATACTTTTCGCTTATGCTTTAGTTCAATCTGCTTGATAAGAGAGATGATTTCAGCAGCAGCTTCATTTTTAGACCTGAGAAAGACCACCCAACAATATCTGGAGAATTCATCTACTATCACCAGGGTGTATCTTTTACCAGCACGAGTCTGAACATTCACTGGACCAAAGAGGTCCATATGAAGCATGTGAAGAGGTTCAGTAATGCTGAAATTCTGTCTGGTCTTGAAACTGGCACGTTTCTGCTTACCCATCTCACATCCTGGACATGGCCTTTCCTTTTTGAAGGAAACTGAAGGTATCCCATCTGCAAGTTGTTTTCTGGACAACTTATTAATGTTTTTGAAATTTAAATGGGATAACCTTTTATGCCATAACCAGTTTGTGTCTTCATCAGCTTGAGTGTAGAAACATTGCTCTGACGGAGAGCTTTCCATGTCCATCACATATACGTTCCCTTTCCTGGGAGCAATCAACACTACCTTCCAGTCCTTGTTGAATACGATGCCTTGAGCAACATTGAATAAGACTTGATAGCCATCATCACACAGTTGGCTTACACTGATCAAGTTATATTTCAAACCATTCACAAATGCAACACGTGTAAACTTGACTTGTCCATTGTTCAGAACACCATATCCCTCAGTCTTTCCACAACCATCATTCCAAAAGTGATGGAGGGTCCATCAGAAATGGTGAACTCCTCCAGTAGGGTCTTACATCCGGTCATAGTCCTGCCAGCTGCACTGTCAAGATACCAGATATACTTCTTTCGATCGCCCTACACATACACCAGATATTTATCAGTTAGATTTGGGAACCCATCGACTGATGGGTTCACTGGACCCTCCCTTATAGGTCCCTGGGCAATCTGGTCTAGTTCACTTACTTCAACAGTAGTTTTTGTTGAAAACACTACTGGAGTTGATAGTTTAGAAACCTTTTTCTTTTTCTCAACTGGTGAAATAAATTTGTCTTTCTTTGCAAAAGGTTTAGTATTTTGTCTAGGGCCAGATGAAGTACCCTCAATAAAGTTTAGTCTTGCATTAAAACTTTGAATTTGACGAGTCAGTGTTTGAATCTGGCTCTCTAACCTGGACAAAACATTTTCATCAGATGATACCTGAGCCTTTCCAGTTGTAGGCTTAGGTAGGGGATTGTTCTGAGGCAAAGGTCTATTCTGCTTAACCTTTTTAACTGGAGCAGTCATCTGGACAACTCCAGTCTTAACCTCTGGGCAAAGAACTGGGAGAATATTGGTCTTGGGAGTTACAGGCTCATCATAAACAGTGGTGGGCCTGAATCCCTCTGGTAATCGATCGATTACTGGTATTAATGATGCTACATGAGTATTTCCATCTAAATATGCACGTTTTTGAGTAGGAAATTGATTTACTCCAGCATCATATGGCTTTCTGGTTTCAAGCCATGATTTAATCACCAGTTTTTCTTTTTCTAAAATGATCTCAAGATCTTGTTTTTCTTGGATCAATTGTTCAGTTACCAGAATTTGGGCTTGAAATGCCAGTTCAATGTCTTGAAGTTCTTTTAATTTTGATTTTAAGGCGGCCATTTCAGAGGAATCTGTTTCTAGACCATTTAAACTGTCAAATCTAACAGTTTCCACAAAAATTAAATCAGAATTTAGAGCTTCAGCGATGTCCAATTTCAGTTCAGGATTAGTTTCAAGATCATACTCACTAACCTTTTTAATGACAATGTCGACCCAATGACCAGATGTGACATCATCCTTCACCAGATGCTCTTGATCTGCCAGAGCCATAAAACAACAATCTCTTTCCTCTTCTTCATCGACTGATGAATCATCAGAGGGAACCCATGCTTCTTCAGTGGTTGCTATCATGCATTTGTTATTGTCTTCAATCTGTTTAGACAAGAGAGCAATTTGAGCCTTAAGCTTTTTGTATTTCAACTTATAGCTATCATCAGGCTTGTTATAAGAAGCAGTTGGACTAGACTGGGAGACAAACTGACTGGACCTGCACTCTTTCATGAAATGACCTTTTCTGCCACACTTAAAGCATGTCAGATTGGTCTTGTCAGTGGAAAAACTGGGTGCATGTTGTCCAGTGGGCCTATTTGCTCTGGCCTTAAAACGGTTAAACGTTTTGGCCATCATTGCAACCAGGTCATCACTGTCAGTTTCATCACAGTCTGGAGAGATATCATTACAGACTCCAGAATCCATTAGTTCAGACATCATCTTCTTCATAGAAAATACATTCTCAGAAGATATTAATGCCGCACAAGGTGGTGCAGTATTAGTGACCACTGTGGAACTACTGGAAGCATGATTAAAAGAATCTTTTTCTGCCTCAATCCTCTGGGCTTGATTTTCTTCAGTGAATCTGAAGGCTCCATACAATGTTGACAAAGTATGGGAATGCAAGGTTTTCCTTGCCTCAAGACCAGAATCATGTGAGACCATTTTGTTGGAAGAATATCACAAAATTTCTCCAAAAGTATATCCTTGTCTTTATCTACCCCTAGTCCTCTTAACTGGTTTATGATGCTCATAAATCTGGTGTAAGTACCAGTAAGGGACTCATTGGGGAGAGCAAAAAATGACTCATACTTTTTATTTAAGGAGACTTTTCTGGTAACAACAGTATCATCACCTCCCTCATGCTGGTTTACTAGTTCATCCCACATACTTTTGGCACTGGGATAGAGAACTAGTGTGGGAATGAGAGTTTCTGGAACAGCCCCGAGGATCATATTTTTAAGAAGTGTATCAAGATTTACTAATCTTTTCTCCTCTTCGGACCAGTGTTCCTCCCTCTTTTCCCTCCCACTTCTTGATCCTGTAGGGTCAAGAAGTGCATTGATAGGAAGTCTTGGCACATAGGGTCCTTCGTTTAAAATTTTCATCATATTCCTTTCAATACCAGTCACATGCAATATTATCCTAGCTTTCCACGTACCAAATTCATCACTGCTCCCATTGAATTTAGGAACAGGATTATTCGAGTAATGCACATGCACATGTGGAGAAGCAGGAGGAGGAGGAGGTGGTGTATTGTTATTTCCAGTGGGTGGTTCATTAACATTAGTTTCATGAGTTTCTTGAGTATTTTCTGGGATTGCCATCGTGAAACAGATCTAGGTAAGTATATTAACCTTCTGCTCTGATACCAATTGTAAAGTCCCTCACACGATGGTTTAACCCACGAGTGTAAAATAACAAGACAAGTATGAACTAGAATCGGACTAGTATTACTTCAATATAAATATGCAAGAATATAAACAAAGTAATAAATGACTTTAAGCAATATTTAAACAAGTAAATAAAAGGTGGAACACGAATGTAGTTTTCAAGTGTATTTTCTTTATTGATGTATAAACAAAATACAAGATCATTGCGGAACCTAGATATTACACGTATGTAAGTATCTAAACAATCTTTGAATTACAAGTGATCTATACTTGCTAAATAAACTCCTTTGATCGATATACTTAGAGTTGTGAAGTATAGCTGTTTAGATCGAGAGTATTTAAGCAAGTTCACCAATTTGCTAAAAAGTGATTTTCTCAAAGAAATGACTTTGTATTTATAGGTAACAAAATTCACCAGTGAATTTTGTGCCGTACAAATATGGTTGGATGCATTTAATGAACCGACAAGAACATTAAATGCATTGGATAAAGAATAAGGATAAAATCACATCAAGTGCAAGTGTATCCTTATATCCAACCACCTTAACACACGTATACTTTGGTAAAGAACAAGTGGGTTGTTCTTTGGAAAGTGTGTAAAGGCTTAAAGTCAATCCTCGATATCAGTGTTCAGACTTGTAAGGTCTAGAACACTGACAATCCTCCAGTGTACAGATCTGGTAAGACTTTCCAGTGGACTCCGCCATTTGATAAGTCTTCTTTCTTCAGACTTCAGTCTTTGACTTCAGTCAGAATGTCTTCAGTAGAGTAGATCTGGACTGGGTGAAGTCCAGTGAGCTAATCTGGAGAATACTCCAGATTTCCTATACAAGTATTTGCTCACTAGTCTTCCATTATTTCTGGACAAATCTTTAGAAGGACTCCAGATCCCAAGTCTGGAGTAGGTCAGATTCTGGACAGATCTTCAGTAAGCTCCAGTAGTCGAGTCTGGAGCGAGTCCAGTAAATCTGGACCTAACATACATAAACATATACTCATAATATAATACAAGCTACAGTTTATTGGATTGCTATCCTTTAAAGTTAAAATGAACTTCATAGGCAAAGGTAGAGATTTTAACCATTGGATTAATATCAAGGGTCAAAATTAAAAAATTATTTTTGAATCTTAACCTTTGATTTTAATCTAAAGGTAAGATTACCTCAACTTTACCTATAAAATTATCCTTAACTTTAGAGGATCTCCATCTTAGTTTATTAGTGTTTGAATTACAATTTATGGGCTAATGAGCCTTTGATATTGGAGTGACGTTGAATTACTGTCAGTTGAATGATGATGATGAGGTCATATTAGATATATGGCATGCATTGTGTTTAGTGATCTTAGTAGTCCACCTTACTTTATTTAAAATATTAGATGTTTTTAAAGTTGGAGAACAAACTTGTGATTCAACATAATCGCCAAATATACCCTAACACGTTTGGTAGAGAGAAATGAAATGAAGCAAATAAATGAAATAGAGAGAAACGAATTAACTGAGAAATGTAATAAATTCCCTTGTTTGGTAATGATAGAGAAATTCCTCTGAAAAATGAGAAAAACGATTTCCTATGTTTGGTAACATAACCAGGGAAATGAGAATATAACTTTATCACAATAAACTTGTTATCTTAATAAATTGTGAAACTTCAAATAAATATGCAAGAATATAAACAAAGTAATAAATGACTTTAAGCAATATTTAAACAAGTAAATAAAAGGTGGAACACGAATGTAGTTTTCAAGTGTATTTTCTTTATTGATGTATAAACAAAATACAAGATCATTGCGGAACCTAGATATTACACGTATGTAAGTATCTAAACAATCTTTGAATTACAAGTGATCTATACTTGCTAAATAAACTCCTTTGATCGATATACTTAGAGTTGTGAAGTATAGCTGTTTAGATCGAGAGTATTTAAGCAAGTTCACCAATTTGCTAAAAAGTGATTTTCTCAAAGAAATGACTTTGTATTTATAGGTAACAAAATTCACCAGTGAATTTTGTGCCGTACAAATATGGTTGGATGCATTTAATGAACCGACAAGAACATTAAATGCATTGGATAAAGAATAAGGATAAAATCACATCAAGTGCAAGTGTATCCTTATATCCAACCACCTTAACACACGTATACTTTGGTAAAGAACAAGTGGGTTGTTCTTTGGAAAGTGTGTAAAGGCTTAAAGTCAATCCTCGATATCAGTGTTCAGACTTGTAAGGTCTAGAACACTGACAATCCTCCAGTGTACAGATCTGGTAAGACTTTCCAGTGGACTCCGCCATTTGATAAGTCTTCTTTCTTCAGACTTCAGTCTTTGACTTCAGTCAGAATGTCTTCAGTAGAGTAGATCTGGACTGGGTGAAGTCCAGTGAGCTAATCTGGAGAATACTCCAGATTTCCTATACAAGTATTTGCTCACTAGTCTTCCATTATTTCTGGACAAATCTTTAGAAGGACTCCAGATCCCAAGTCTGGAGTAGGTCAGATTCTGGACAGATCTTCAGTAAGCTCCAGTAGTCGAGTCTGGAGCGAGTCCAGTAAATCTGGACCTAACATACATAAACATATACTCATAATATAATACAAGCTAACAGTTTATTGGATTGCTATCCTTTAAAGTTAAAATGAACTTCATAGGCAAAGGTAGAGATTTTAACCATTGGATTAATATCAAGGGTCAAAATTAAAAAATTATTTTTGAATTTAACCTTTGATTTTAATCTAAAGGTTCAAGATTACCTCAACTTTACCTATAAAATTATCCTTAACTTTAGAGGATCTCCATCTTAGTTTATTAGTGTTTGAATTACAATTTATGGGCTAATGAGCCTTTGATATTGGAGTGACGTTGAATTACTGTCAGTTGAATGATGATGATGAGGTCATATTAGATATATGGCATGCATTGTGTTTAGTGATCTTAGTAGTCCACCTTACTTTATTTAAAATATTAGATGTTTTTAAAGTTGGAGAACAAACTTGTGATTCAACATAATCGCCAAATATACCCTAACACGTTTGGTAGAGAGAAATGAAATGAAGCAAATAAATGAAATAGAGAGAAACGAATTAACTGAGAAATGTAATAAATTCCCTTGTTTGGTAATGATAGAGAAATTCCTCTGAAAAATGAGAAAAACGATTTCCTATGTTTGGTAACATAACCAGGGAAATGAGAATATAACTTTATCACAATAAACTTGTTATCTTAATAAATTGTGAAATTCAAATAAATATAAATAAATAAACTAAATGAGGCTACTGTAATATTAAAGGCTATGGATCTATGGTAATCACAAAAGTGATCGGATTCTAAATTATACAAAATTTTATAAAACGTTTGAAAAAAACAACTTATTATTATTATATTAATAAATTTAGGTTCAATCTTTAAATGTTTAAAAAGAATAAAAAAACTCTTCCATCTAGTAAGTCTCCATCTTTTCGATCACCTACCTCGTCATCTCCATCAATGCCAGCGGCCCTTACTTTGAGATGATTTGTATAGTAAGTTTTGTTGCTCTTTTACATTTACATATATATATATATACTAGACGGATGCCCGCGCGATGCAGCGGTGATGGTGGTAACGACGACGAAGGTGTGTGACGGCGGCAGTGGTGGCGGCGATGTGCGGTGGTGACAGTGGTGGTGCGTGGTGGTGAATGTAAATTAATTGATGTAAGAGGGGTTAATATGGTTTTTTAAGGGTTGGAGGATATATGTTGTAATTTATTTCATTAAGGGTATTATAGGTAAATAAGTGAAGATGTTTAAATTAGTGAATAAAGAAGATGGGTAATATGGTCATTTCAAAATCTTAATTACTTAAAGGGAGAGAGTGTAGTTTGCTTTACAGAGTAGTATAGATATCTACCAATAAACTAAAACAGGATTGTAAACTTTTTAAAGCAACATGTGGCATAATTTTTATGCGACACGTGTCGTCCTTAAATTAATTTACCTTTATTAATTATCTTAAAATTAAAATTGGATTGTAATTAGAATTAGAGTATATCTTCAAAAAAAAATTAGCCGTCCCTATTCTAGGCTATTAGTATTATTTTGATACACATCTACTCCCTAATACTTTCCTATTCCCCGTCAAACTCTTTCATGATATATTCCATCTACCAATAAACTAAAACAGGATTGAGATGTTCTTGAAACGACACGTGGCGTAATCCTTGATCGACACGTGTCCTTTTAATTTATCTATTTTATTAAATTAGCTTTTTTAATTGTATATAGATTCAATTTCCTTATTAGATTTAGAATTAAACTCTAACTCTTAACTTATATACAAAACACATTATTACTGTTTATTATAATTTAGCTTCGATCATCGGTTTACTAACCACAATTTATTTCATACTCATAAATCATGTATGAGGCATATTCGAATTTCTTTATGATACAATCTATATAGCTACCGTACATCGTACGGGTATTAGGACTAGCATATATATATATATATATGTGGGTATGATATATGATAAATTAAAATTACATATTAAATTCGAATTAAAAGTGAAAACAGGGTAAACATTAATTTATGAACCAAGAACATAATAAAAAAAAATCTGATAAAATCATAGCTCTGAAAAAAAGAAATCCAAACAAATAAGTGTAAAGTTGAAGCAAGGTGAGAAAGGAGATGACAAGATACTATGATTGATGGAAGTGATGAGCATGACGATCGAAAGTTTACAGGAGATGAGATTTGGTTGAAGAAGTATGAGAGAGAACTTTGGACCTGGGTTTTTGATATAATGATAGGAATGTGCAAAGCACGTGAGTTTACCTTTTATATGTTTTTTTAAAGAGATTTATTAGAGAATGTTTTCTTCGTGTTTTTGTTTTTGAAGGCTAAACATCCTGCGAGAAGAATTCCATACTAAAAACGGAGAAATTGGCCCATGTACAATCTGATTTCCCAGGAATTAACTTCTCCGTGTTTTTTTTTCTCTTGTGGTCTACCAAACAGGTGAAATGAAATGATTTCTATTTCTCAGCCCTCAATTCCTCCTACCAAACATGCAAAAGTAGAAACCTATTTAGTAATTAGTGAAGTATGACAAGGTTGACAAAAACCTGTTAAGGTTGGTATCCTAATCTTAATTTAATATTTTCTAAACAAATTTTTCCTTTTGAATCACATAAACTTAATTTGATGCATTAAACGGATTATGAGCTATTGAGCTCCAGTCTATTATAACGATATTATGAGCTATTGAGCTTCAGTCTATTACAACGATAACCTCCAGCTCCATAATCAAAATCTCCTCAAAACTCTTAAGAACTCTAATGCTAAACATATTATTTTATAACAAATTTTGTTTGATCAATAAAATCTTAATTAATGCCAGTTCAGCAACAACACAAAAACTCACTAGCTTCACGAGGCAAACCAACTTTTTATATATCAACTATTTGCATCAGCCTTGGGTAGGCAGGATGAAATTAAAATGGTGATCATATCTGGAAAATGAAGAAATACATAAATTCCCAATTTGGATATCAATATATCTTATTTCTCATACTAATCAATGACATTCATAAACTATAACCCCTTCTTTTCTAAATCGTATATATGACCGCCAAAATACAATTCAATAACCATCATCAAGTTGTCTAGGGAAAAGTGTACATTTTTACAAGAAATTTTAAGTTGAAATCCTATACTGAGCATATAGGTTGTGAGTGGGCAGCAAAATAATTGGAACCGCCACTAGTAGGAAAAGATCTGTTAAACTGTTCTGGCCTCATGTTGAAAAGTTAGATTTTGAAGACATGCAAGAAATGATCATTCTATCTTTAATGAATTAATTTACATCATCAGTCTTTTATCTTCTAAATTATCTCCACTATTCTCTTTTAATCAATTAGCTTTACCAGTGTCGGCTTAAGCCTTTTGGGGGCCTTAAGCGACATCAATTTTAGGGGCCTAATTCATTAGGTACAAATTAACGATTGTTTATGCAACAAAATCTAAATTTTCTTATTGTCACACCCCGTTGTAGCGGAAATACAGGGTTAACAAATAATTGCGTACTAATCAGAAGGTAAATAGAGATTACATCCATTAATCCAAATACAAGTTTATTACAAGTATAATCGTTCGGATGTGGACCCCAATACACGGATACAAACTATCCTCAATTGGAAATGAGCCACTTAATACAATAATAACATTTGGACAGTCTAGTACAATTAGGACTAATAATACGATAGTCCTCGGAAGTCTGATGCTAATTGTACGTCCAAAGTTCAAAAGATGGCTTCTAAAATGCCATATACGCTTCCAATACTTACTGTTGGTTCCCTGAAAAGCATGAAATTTGAGAGGATCAACTATCGAAATAGTTGGTGAGTTTACAGTATGTTTGAACAAATTTTAATCGTCATTGTGTAGTTATTTTCAACAAGACAATCAGGATCAAAAACCTGATAATATTTCATAACAAGACAGCCGGGGTCTAAGGCCGATTAAAGCATATGACAGCCGGGAGCCAAGTCCGACAGTATCAATCACTATGCTACATTGCTTCGCACAGGATTTCCCTCTAAAATGGAGTGCACACCACAACAATGTTTATGACTAGCATATGACAGCCGGGAAACAACATCCGACAGTATCAGCCAACATGCCTCGCACATGATTTCCTTCTACTAGTGGGTGCGGACCATAACCAAGACAGTCAAGAACTAAGTCTGACAATACAACCACTAGGGTTTCATAACAGTGATAACTACACAGGGGCAACATTTTAGTTTGTCAAACACAAAGAAACAATTTAATCAGCCATCACACGGCAATTCAAAGTCATTTCATTCAACATTTAATAAATGACACGTATACACATTTTTGACAGCCGTCAACATGGCAAATTTAAGTCAAATGATCTAAGTATCCAAATCACATGGCATACTCACAAAACAATCATTTATTTAACAAATCGTGTATACTATAACACATGCTTTTCAGGCCCAAAGTAAAAGGAAAAGGGCGCCATAAACTCACCTTAGCGATCTAAGTGCTAAAAGGTGCAATGTAGCTCGAGAAGATCGACAGTCAATTCTCCACGTTATCCAAAACCTATGATATGATTACCAATAGTGAGGATCCAATCTCACAACGACAAGTATCCTATGTAGAACTACTTAGCTATAGACCCTAGGGGGGTGTTTGGTTGGATGGAATCATAGAGAATGTAAATGTAATAGAGAATGAAAATAATGGGAAAGAGAATGAGTATATGGAAAGAGAATATATTCAGTTGTTTGGTAGTAACAGAGAATGAACATAAGAGAAATACAAAAAAATAAACAAAATTAATTTAAAAAAATATCAAAAAAATATACATAACTTAATAATTTTATACTTTAAGAAATATATATAAATAAGACATAAACTCCATCAACAAATAAAAAAAAAACCATTTCCATTCTCACCATTCTCTCCAATTTATAGAGAATGGAGAGAATGGAAACCATTCCCACTTCTCTCTTTCCCTTTCCATTCTCTAGTGCAACCAAACTAGAGAAGTGATTCTCATTCCCTTTCTCCCCTTTCCATTCCACTCTACCAAACATCCCCTAGAATGCCATAACCGAGAATGTGATTTAAACTTTCATTTTATTTAACTTTAGTTGGTAATATCAATGACATTGTCATTATAAGGTATTCTAAAGTACCATTCGATATTCACTAAGTTCAAACGTTCAAGTTGTCAAAAACTAAAAATATCAAACAGACTAAAAACTCGCGGCGCGATTCTCATTTTACACTACATCGCGGCGCGATGCCTATTTTCTACTACTTCGCGGCGCGATCTAGGTGATTCGCGGCGCGATATATGACCTGAACGAGCAAAATGCAGTTTTTCGACCATTTTCGCCAAACCAAATCGTTTCCATTTCAATTCTTTTCATTACCACAACTATAAACCTGTTAAATGAACCCAGAAAACATACCATTTCACTAACCATTTCACCAATCCAACTCTTTTGATTTCCAAAACCTAATTCTAATAAAAATCTCTATTATCCAACACAAACCAAAACCCATTTCATATTCAAGACCATTAATCTAGTTAACCCAACTGAAATAATACTAAGATTGAATCAATTCAAATCAAAGTTTAGTAGAAAAGGGGTAACTTACCAAAACTTGAAATCCTTGAAATAATTTATGAAGAGGATGAAGATGGTGATGATAATGATAATACCCAATTTATTATAGCCTTAAAATCCTTCATTTAAAACTGATTTAGATGGGAAAATAGAGAGATTGAGAGAGTTGGGATTGTTTGAAATTTTGTTGTATGTGTTTTGTGTGTGTGTGTGTGTCGTGCGATCAAAAAGAAAAGAAAAAAGGGGGGAGACTTTGGTGTTTTGTCTCCTGCCACACAAAAGAGAAACCGGCCCATGTGGCTCAAATAGATATTATTCTATACCCTTAATTTGGTAAAATGCTTACGATTAAATACCGTTTGACTAAAAGGTTAAAATGTAAAGTAAAGGTATTTTCCCTCGTCTTATTTTAGTTAAGACAAGTCAATAAAATTTAGTTAGAGTAAACTTTAGAAACATTAAGTCTAGACAGTCTATTTACTGTGTTCAATACATAACATTTAAATCTTTATTTAAAGTTATTTTAAGACTCGGCATTCGTCTAAATAGCTAATAGTCTACGTTATCAGGATACGTCTAATTGAACTATATCAAATGTTCAATTATCTAATAATTTCCATGTCATAATCTCTAAATTAGACGAAATTATAATAATGATCGAGATTAAGACTAACCCGTCGCAAATAAATTACGAGTTGTCACAGCATCTCCGACTTCTAAGGATTTCGTCCCGAAATCAAGTCTTGCTCAGTAAAAAGATGAGGATACTTATCCTTCATAAAATCCTCACGTTCCCAAGTCGAGTCGGGTCCGTGTTTTGAGTTCCAACGAACTTTGACCAACTTGATACGACTACGTCTAAGTTGTTTGAGCTGTTGGTCTACAATTTCCACAGGTTCCTCAACAAATTGAAGAGAGTCATTCACTTGAAACTCTTCCACAGGTATAACTAATGTTTCATCAGTCAAACATATCTTAAGATTCGATATATGAAATGTGGGATGAACATGTTCCAGCTCTTGGGGTAAATTGAGCTTATAAGCCACGGAACCAATTCTTTGAACAATTTCAAAGGGTCCGATATAACGAGGACTAAGTTTTCCTCTCACGCCAAACGTGCAGTGCCTTTCCAAGGTGACACTTTCAACATAACTTTATCACCCACTTGAAACTCAAGGGGTTTCCTCCTACGATCTGCATAGCTCTTTTGGCGATCCTGAGCCGCCTTCAGCCGTGCCCTAATTTCAACAATCTGGTCAGTAGTCTTCTGAACCAGTCCATACTTGTACAAACGACGCTCATCAGCATCAAGCCAACAAACAGGCGATCTACATTTTCGTCCGTACAAAGCCTCAAAAGGCGCACATTTAATGATTGTATGATAGCTGTTATTATACGAAAATTCAGCTAACGGCAAAAAGGTATCCCAACTACCTTTGAAATCAATAACACATGCCCGAAGCATGTCTTCCAACGTCTGAATGGTACGCTCACTTTGCCCATCCGTTTGTGGATGGTAAGCCGTACTCAAATTCAACTGAGTGCCTAAGGCGTCTTGAAAATATCTCCATGATTGTGAAGTGAAACGACCATCACGATCAGAGATAATAGACACAGGAACACCATGAAGTGACACGATCTTCTCAATATATAATTGAGATAATTTCTTTATCTTCCAATTCTCCCGTATGGGAATGAAGTGTGCAGACTTCGTTAATCGATCAACGATGACCCAAATAGTATCGTATCCTTTCAGGGTTTGAGGTAACTTCGTAATGAAGTCCATGGTGATCTGTTCCCATTTCCAGTCAGGAATTTGGGGTTGCTGGAGTAGCCCAGAAGGCTTTTGGTGCTCCGCCTTAACCATAGAACAATTCAAACATTTTGATACATACGTGGCGATATCTCTTTTCATACCAGGCCACCAATAAAAATCCTTTAATCCGTGGTACATTTTTACTTAGATCGATGACTCTCATTCATTAAGAGTTCTCTAAGTCCATTATACATGGGAATCCACACTCTGCCCTTAACATGTCGGATTCCATCACCATCCAATTCAAATAAATGTTCAACATTCCACAATGCTTCTTTCTCAATACCCCCTGGTTGTAGGGCCTCGTTTTGATCATCCAAAACTCTATCCCTTAATGACGAGCCAAGATAAGAACTTGCTCTTGTTATTACAGATAGTGAAATTCTATCCTTTCTACTCAGCGCGTCAGCAACAACATTTGCTTTACCAGGATGATATTTGAGTTCACAATCATAATCACTGAGTAATTCTACCCATCGTCTTTGTCGGATATTCAGCATTTTCTGATCGAAGATATGCTGAAGATTTTTGTGATCTGTGAATACCGTACACTTTGTACCATACAAGTAGTGCCTCCAAAATTTTAAGGCAAAAACAACCGCTCCGAGTTCGAGATCGTGGGTTGTATAATTCTTTTCGTGGATTTTGAGCTGTCTGGAAGCGTAAGCAATGACCTTACCTTCTTGCATAAGTACACATCCCATGCCTGATGTGATGCGTCACAGTATACCATGAAGTTTTCAATTCCATTGGGTAATGCTAAAATAGGAGCATTACATAGCTTGTCTTTCAACGTTTGAAATGCCTTTTCTTGGGCATCCTGCCAAATAAATTCCTTGGTCTTTTGAGTCAACAACATCAAAGGTTGAGCAACTTTTGAGAAGTTCTCAATAAATCTCCTATAATATCCAGCCAATCCGAGAAACTGGCGGATTTCTGTCGGAGTCTTAGGGGCTTCCCACTTCTTTATTGCTTCAATCTTAGATGGATCTACGTGGATCCCATCCATATTCACTACATGACCCAAGAAGTGTTGATGTGTCATATTCTATACCATTTCCCACGTGAATTTAGAACCATTTATTCGTCGTTTTTACAGTTTTATTTCCAACTTTCGATGCTTTGAGGAATGTTTAGTGTTTTCAGGTTGGAAAATGATTATGCGGATGAATTGGTCGATTTTGATGACTTATGGAGGACTCGGGAGAAAGATTCGGTTGAAACCAAGTGAAAGATGAAGAAAACGTATTCTGGAGGTCCTAACGGCCGTCACAAGGGTGACGGGCGTTAGGGACCTAGGTCAAGTTTGAACGGGCGTCACAAGGGTGACGGCCGTTATGGTTGCAAATTGGCGAGTTACTGTAACGGGTTCCTTACGGCCGTATGCTTTTCAAAGGAGGTGTGACGGGCGTCACAAGGGTGACGGCCGTTATGGGTGTCGATGGATGGTAACGGCCGTTACCATATGTAACGGGCGTTACGCGACTAATTCATATAAATAGCTGGCCAAGTTTCTGAACGGGTGGTGACTTTTGGGGAGAATTTTCCTAAGGGTTTTTGATAATCAAATATCTTTCTAGGAGCTGCACTTCAGGGAATACTTCAAGGGTCAATTCAAGATTTGATCGTCTTTCGATCCATTGAAGATTCACGTGCACCCATCTAGATCGTATCTACTTATTGTCTTGCAATTTCGTTTCTTCAAACAATTGGTACTTTATGTTCTATCTTGATTCTTATTGTAATTTCAATTTAATCATGAGTGGCTAATTCTTCTATTGTCCACCTTGATGAAACTAGACGAATGATGTGATTGCTAAATGTTTTAATTCAAAGAGTTGATTTCAATTATCGTTGTGTCGAGATCTTGATGATTTAATTCCTTTATTTGTATTAATTTGATATTGGTGGCATGTGTGTTCGTCGTTAGTGGTACTAGTCGAATGCATATGTGATTTTCTAACGGTCGCTTGTCTATGAGCGGTTGTCACTAGTTCATGGTATGATAGTGAATGTCAAATTAATAAAAGGAGTCATTTTGTCAACGTGTTTAGAAACGGTTGGTGGTACCACGTTTTAATTCACATAGGCATAATTGGTATTTGGATAATCAAACAAACTGAGTGTTGGTAAGGTTGTCTAGGCGTTGGTGGTACCGGCTTGGGTAATTAAACTAGCAGTTAGGTGTTTGGGTGACTTGTGAGCGGTTGGTGGTACCACGCGAGCATTTCATTCTCTCACGTTTATCGTGTCAACTCTTAACGAATTTGGTCTTAATTGAAAGCAATCATGTTCGAAGTCTAGCGGAGTCAAGGTGGATGATATTCACCATTATTGTTTGAGACTTACATTTATTTATACGCTTTTGTCTTTTAAAGTTATTGGCGGAGTGAGAATCAAAGTAACACCCTTTTTCCAAACCCCTTTACTAAACAATTAATTCAAACCAATCCCCGCGAACGAACCTGGACTTACCTTTTTACTATATTGCATACGATCGGGTCCACTGCCCGATAGTGTGTAGTAGTGAGTTTTTAGGTATTTTCTTGTTTATAAATTTTAAACTCGATTTAGCACATCAAGTGTACTTCCCTAATCCAGAATTCAAATTTTGAGAATTTCGTGTACAACTTTTGATCCTTGAGTAGTTGTAGAATGGTTCTCAGATGACCTTCATGTTCGTCTTTATTTCTCGAGTAGATCAGTATGTCATCAATGAATACAATGACAAACTTGTCAAGATACGGTCGACATACTCGATTCATTAAGTCCATAAACACAGCAGGCACATTGGTTAAGCCAAAAGGCATAACCAAAAACTCATAATGTCCATAACGAGTTCTGAAAGCTGTTTTAGGAACGTCCGTCTCTCTGACTCTGAGTTGATGATACCCAGATCTGAGATCAATCTTGGAAAAGTGTGATGCACCTTCCAGTTGGTCAAACAAGTCGTCAATGCGAGGTAAAGGGTACCTGTTCTTGACAGTCAACTTGTTCAATTCTCTGTAATCAATACACATACGCATAAAGTCGTATTTCTTCTTGACAAATAGTATTGGAGCTCCCCACGGTGATGAACTTGGACGAATTAGTCCTTTAGCTAACAACTCTTGAAGTTGTTCGGACAGTTCTTGCATTTCTGACGGCGCAAGGCGATAGGGTGCCTTGGCCACGGGTGCAGCTCCAGGGACCAAATCTATTCCAAACTCAACTGGTCTGTGAGGTGGAAGTCCCGTCAAATCTTCAGGAAACACCTCCGGAAAATATCTAACTATTGGAATATCTTGCATGTCTTTTCCCACTAGTTTCCTTTCAACTACTAATGCTAAGAAAGCAGGGTGTTCTTTTTGTAAATACTTATTTTCTTTTATCGTCGATACTAAGATCAATTTCTTTCCTGACTTGTCTCCTTGCACTATTAGGGTTTCGTCATTCTGAAGGGGTATTCTAACAATCTTGTCAAAACAACTTATATCAGCTATAACCTTAGATAACCAGTCCATTCCAACAATCACATCAAAACTACATAGTTCTATAGGAATTAGGTCAATTTTAAAAGTCTTACCGGCCAATACCAAACTGCAATCTACTAAATGATCTCTAGCAATATACTTTTGACCGTTTGCATATTCGACCACATAAGTGTCTTTCATAGGGATAGCTACTATACCAAATCGAGACTTAAATTCTAAGGATATGAAACTTTTATCAGCACCAGAGTTGAATAACACAAATACATAATGATTATTGAGTATGAATGTACCTATCACAACGTTAGGATCACGTCGCGCATCAGCAGCATCCAAAGCAAACACTCGGCCTCTACCTTGACCTCCTTGATTTCTCCCCTGATTTCCAGCTTGATTATTCCCAGCATTGTTCCTCATTGGAACTATAGCATTGTTGTTCGGGGCTTGATTAAGTCTTGGACACGCTGGTCGGAAATGAGTTTCACTTCCACACTCATAGCATTGATTGGGTACCTTCTCCCTACAGTTCTTTGCCAGATGTCCCGACTTTTTACAACGGTGGCAAGTAGGACAATTTCCCACGTGACGAGTGCCACACCTATTACATCTTGTGTCTGCGCCAGGGTACCTCTTGATATCTTATGGGACCACTGCAAAGTTTCTGGCAGCTTTAAACCTCTTGCCATTCCTACCATTTCCAAAACCACTACCAGAGGCTTGATCATTTCTCCTCTTGATCAGTTCAGTTCTAACAGATGAACCAGTGGTTCTTTTCAAATCTATCACCATCCGATTGGTTGCACTAACTATTGCTTGAAGAGTCAAGGGATTAAAAGCGGCTACCAACCTTCGGATGTCAGGTGACAAGCCATAACAGTATCTTTCAATTAACTTCTCCTCCGTATCCACCATACGAGGAACAAGTCTTGTCAGCTCATGAAAACGAGTAGTGTATTTCTCGTTGTCCAATCCAACCATAGTATGATTCCAGAATTTACCTTCCATTTTCTGTACTTCCTCTCGAGGATAGTACTTTTCCGTTAACATTCTTTTAAAATCAAACCAAGGTATCCTATTAGCTTGGTCTCGACCTCGGGTCCTAACCTGCTCGTTCCACCATGACAGAGCGTGCTTTTGAAGTTGAGTGGAAGCATATTCCACCTTGTGCTCTTCGGCACAACGACTAATATGAAGCACCACCTCTATACTTTCTAACCAGTTGATTAGACCTACCGGACCCTCGGTACCATTAAATTCTTTTGGTTTACAATAAGTGAAGGTCTTGTAGTCACCCACTTGAAGTTGAGCTCGAGGAACAACTTGTTCAGCAGTAGGTTCAACATTGTTACTATTATCAGCATGATGATTATTATTGGCGTTCATGCTAGCCGTGATCTGCGCGACTAAAGTAGGCATAGCAGCCAATAATTGTTGCGTCAAAAACGCCGCCATATTATTTTCCCTGTTAGCATTTGGGTAGGTCCAGGGCCAGTGTTCACCTGGACAGCAGCAGCTTCTGTTCTTTGCTGAATCACAGGTTCTTCCTGTTCAGCTTCATTAGGTCCAGGGTTTGATCGAGTAACTCTCTTGGGAGCAGCCTTCTTCTGGACCTTGCCTCGTGTCTTGGGAGCCATAAGTCTATGATATGAACCAAAAATGTCATTTAGAGGTTTTCTCGTAAGAATAACACAGAATGTAGCTTTTCAAGATATAAGAGGATACCAAACACAAGTCACAATTTATCAACTACTTGAACTCATGAACTAAACAAGACAAGAAATATAGAATACTACATTTCTAGAATTGAAATGAGCAAGCGACGTGCCTGAACAAGTATGTAAGCCAAAAGACGATCGTGTTTCATTAATACCCAAAAATTTTACATAACCTGACTTGTATATTTCAAAACCTTGGGGAACTACATCCACAAATCAAAATCATGTGGGAACAACATCCACGCTGATATACTACACAGTCAGAGTGATACGATCCGAAATACGTGGGAAATACATCCACCAAAAGACTACAACTCAAATACAAAAGTATGAGTCGTTACAAGTTCTAGGATTACAATACGTTACTACTACAAGATTACATCTTGAAAAGAACAACAACTAGCAAAGCCACAACCAAGGTCACCAAAACCAACAGCATGCAGACCAACGTTCTAACAGTCTCCTTCCCCTCCTTAGCAACAGTCATAGCATCAGAAGCATGAAGATAAGCTCCAGTCAATGCTTGGGCTTGATTCTCAATAGCCTCCCTAGTACGAATGAGAGAGTTGTTCATCCTTGACATTTGTCGGAGATAATATTCCGACCTATCAGTTGCATCAGCAACTGGCATCACTTCTGCAGCATTGGGATTGTAAACAGGCACTCTGGAGGGACCCGCAGCATACGGATCGCCCAGAAGAAAAGAGGGACCAAACACATGGTTGTCCTGAACCGGTGTAGAAGGACCATGAGCATTAGGGTCTCGAGGAGCATAAGGCAGACGAGCTCCCTCAGTAGTCCTCCTCTGATATGGAGCTACCGGTGACAGAGATGGTTGAACATGAATAGATACATGTTCATTTCCAGATTCACTGGATGTTGACACCAGATTGATGGGGCGAGACTCATTGCCCGAAGCCTCAAATTGTTCCTCTTCAGAAGAGTGGGGAACATGAGGAATGGAGTTTGCTACAACTGGAACTTGAGGAGTACCAGGAACAACAGCATAAGAGCTAGCTCCGTCCGACATGATAAGTCTGAAAGAATAGTCAAAGAATCCATATAAGTCAGATGGATAAGACAATTCGAGTCAATCTAATGAGACAGTACGCAACAAGAGTTTCAAAGAGATCTTTGTTTAGATTATACACATTTGATTTGGGTTTCTATTTCCAACATATTTTCAATGCTTATATATAGGGTCACCCGCAGCCTTCCCACCACATTTAAATATGTTGTTAATATAATCCAAACTATCACGTATATAAACCTTATGCATACACATACAATTTGAGTTTCTATTCCTAACATACCTTCAATGCTTATGTATAGGGTCACCCGCAGCCTTCCCACCACATTTAAATATGTTGTTAATATAATCCAAACTATCACGTATATAAACCTTATGCATACACATACAATTTGAGTTTCTATTCCTAACATACCTTCAATGCTTATGTATAGGGTCACCCGCAGCCTTCCCACCACATTTACAATATGTTGTGAATATAATTTGTAAAGTATAGAATTTGAGCTTTGGGTACTCGAATAGATATGAGTACGGCGTTTCATCCTCAGACTGATGGTCAAAGCGAAATAACGATTCAAACGCTGGAAGATATGTTAAGAGCCTGCACGATTGATTTTGGAGGAAATTGGGATGTACATCTCCCATTGGTTGAGTTTTCTTACAACAATAGTTATCACACGAGCATTCAGATGGCTCCTTTTCATGCACTTTATGGTCAAAAGTGTCGGTCGCCCTTGGCTTGGGTAGAAATCGGTGAGAGTCAACTTATTGGACCTGAAATCATTATTGAGACCACTAAGGTGATCTCTCAAATCAAGGAGAAGTTGAATAAGGCTCGTGATCATCAGAAGAGTTATGCTGATGTAAGGCGTAGGCCTTTGGAGTTTAATGTGGGTGATTTCGTATTGCTGAAAGTTTCCCCTTGGAAGGGTGTGGTTCGTTTTGTGAAACGAGGAAAGCTAGGACCAAGGTACATTGGACCGTTTAAGATAACAGAGCGTATCGGTCGTGTAGCTTATCGATTGGAACTTCCCCAAGAGTTAAGTGGTGTACACGATGTGTTTCATGTGTCGAACTTGCGTAAGTGTTTGGTGGATCCAACACACCATGTGCCCATGGACGAGATTCAAATCGACAACACGTTAAAGTTCGTAGAAAAACCAGTAGAGATAATGGAACGTGAGGTTAAGAAACTAAAGAAAAGAAGGTATACAATTGTTAAGGTTCGTTGGCAATCACGGAGAGGACCCGAGTTTACTTGGGAACGCGAGGACCAAATGAAAGCTAAGTATCCTCACTTGTTTGAAAAATCACAAATAGATTAAATTTCGCGGACGAAATTCCTTTATCGGGGGAATAATGTAACATTTGCCATTTTGGTCCGTTACTTGTTATATATGATAATGGCAAACTTTTATGAATATATGAAAACTTTGAATATTTCGTGCATATATATATATATATATATATGAGTTGGGCTAATTACAATATTTAGATGGATTCAGATATTGTAAACGATTCGATGTGATTAGGCCCATGTTATGAGGCCATTGTTGTTGTCCATATTTAATATGAAACTTGCATTATTAGGATATGATAAATAAACTAAATACGAATGTAAAAATTATTTGGGAAAAACGTATTTCTATGCCTTAGTATAATATACGATATTAAATATTTAGATTATACTCGAGTGTCGGCAGCCAGCTAATAATGGTACTAATGGGACAAAAACCGACACAACCTTTATGAAAAGGTGAACACCCGTGATTTGTTTTGGTTGTTTATTGATAATGAACTCAATCAATTAACTAAAAATATTGTACGGTTAAAAATAAATACTGATAAAATAATTAGGCATTATAGGTATGTAAATTAAGGGGTATATTATACTACTAAATATCCTAAACACTAAATATCCTAAATATCTAACTAATGTCGACATTTTTCCAGCCATGAATTGGCTGCAAATTGGAAACCTCCTTTGTTGACAAAATGAACATGCATGGAACCTACATGATACATACATGCATGCATTCTATCCTAACCTATCTATCTATCTAATTATCTATTTATAGAACATCATTCCTTTCCTTATTTTCTGCATTCTCAACACTAAAAACAACACACACAACAAGCAAAATTCAAGTTCTTGACAATCATTAAGCCTTAGTTGAACTTGAGGAAGAAAAATACCAAAACAATTTCAATCCCGTTTTTACATACCACAGCCCAGAAAACATCCGATCCCCGGAGATCAAACCGTTGAATCATCTTGATTCTTTGACAGTAGCTTCCTAACATATATTCCAACGTTTTACACCGTTGAATTTGTCTAAAGAGGTCCAGAAGTCGAGTTACAAGGCTAGAACAAAGGGTTGGGAATTTCAGTGATTGTTAGCTTTAAGTCACCTTTGATCATTCCTTAAATCATCCTTTTGATTAAGTGCATATATAAGGTAATAATTCTTGATCTCTTAATCATAATTTACAAGTATTTTAATGGTGTCAAGTTATAGATTATGGCTTGGGTTGGGTTATTCAATTGAAAGAGTTACTAAAGAAAACGATTTTTTGCCGATTACTAGTTGTACAATTAACTCTTTATATTTCAATAATCAAGATGAGTATATATATATATGATGTTAATATTAATTAATTTTGTATAAAGAGAGGTCTGGATTTATGGTTAAATAAGTATTAATGAGTCTTGATAATATGTATAAATAAGGATTTTTATAATTAAAGATCAAAAATGAAGTAATAATAACCAAACTGGTTCTGAACAGAATTTGTATTCAGAATTGGAAGGGTTAAACCGAATAGATGAAAAATGATTGAGTTATTGAGTGAAAAACAAAATATTTAGTGTTATGTGTCTATTTTATTTTGCCACTGGAATTACGTGAAAACATTAAGTAAAACTCAAGTTATGAACTTTTAAAGAAAACTGGTCGAAACTGATTTTTATGACTGAAAATTTAGTATTTTGTAAAAATCATATCTCATTCGTTTTACGTCGAAATCAATTGAATCTTAACTTTTTGGAAAGGTCTATGTGTAAACTAAATTCGATCAGAACAAAGTTTTGTTGTGTTCGACCTCCTTATATCCCAAAAATGTTGTTTTTCTGAAAGGGTCAAAATCTGGATGAAAACCGATAAACTGAATTTAGGTGACCTTTTGAACAAGTTAAAGATATTGGAAAATGCTGTAAAAATTCATGAATACTCTTAAGATATAGTATTAGATGTTATAAAAAGGTTATGTCTTGAAACACCTTGCATCTACACTAAGAAGCCTCTCAAATAGAGCAAAGATATCTAAAATATATTTGATGATCTTAGGTGGGAATAAGTCTGAACGTTGAATCACGTGTGAACTTATTAGTACGCCTACTTGTACTAGTACTTGGATTTGCTCTACTTTCAGGTGAGTTTCGTAGCTCCCTACTCAATTGAGATTCGGGCTGAAAAGTGTATTTATATATATGTACTTATATATATGTATATATATATATATATAGATATATATTATATATATGTACTTATATATATATATATATATATATATATATATATAGATAACTGCTTATGTGAATGTTTATGGGAATTGATCTCAGTACCTTGATTGGTTATTGTGTTTGTTGTAATTGTTGATAATGATGTTGTTGATGATGTTGATATTGATGTGCGCACCCCGTTTTGGAGGGAACCTTGTGTGATATATGTTGATAATGATGTTGTTGATGATGTTGATATTGATGTGCGCACCCCGTTTTGGAGGGAACCTTGTGTGATATATGTTGATAATGATGGGTTGAATTGATATCATTGGTACTTGTTGGCATATTTGTTTAATTATTGTATTTGAAGAAATGATTGTTGTGTGAACATATGCCTAACACAAAGAGCTTACAGTAAGTATTGTTATTGCTCTATGTTATTGTACCAGTACTTGATATATCATCATAATTGATGTTATTATTTGATACCTACGAACTCACCAACCTTGTGTTGACACTTGCTAGTACACTTTTCAGGTAATCAGGGTAATTTCAGAAATCAGGAATAATTGGATGCTAGAGATAAGGCGACTTATTATTCATGTGGTCTCTGACCCATATGCCCCCTTGTTTGGGGAGGAACTTATGAAATTATGTAAAATATTGTTTTGTGATTTGCATGTAAACCTTATGAGGTTACCTTGGTTTGAACTATTGTATGTTTAATATGTTTGACAATAAACCATTTAGCGTTGCTCTATGTAATTTCCATGCTCATATGTGCTATTTTTGACATCCCATGATTCCGCCATTGTTGGGGTGTTACAGAATGGTATCAGAGCCGTGGTTATAGAGATTTAGGTAAATTGACCTAGACTATAACCTAAGAAAAACTTCATATAGCATGCATGATAGGAAATTATGTGCAATGTGAAACGTATGTGAACCCTTTAAAGTGTACACTGGTGATGTTCGTAGAATGAAAAGAATGTGAAATGATGAAGTTGAGTATGTATGATTAATTTGAGATTTGTGATATTATTAGGTATTAGCAAAATGAAGTGATAGCAATAACTAGTAAAGTATGGCGATATCATAGAAAAACCTGATGCACAAATCTCGGCGATATATCATTTGCCGAGCAAAAACCTCGGCGAATGGCACAAATCTCGGCGATATATCATTTGCCGAGCAAAAACCTCGGCGAATGGCACAAATCTCGGCGATATATCATTTGCCGAGCAAAAACCTCGGCGAATGGCACAAATCTCGGCGATATATCATTTGCCGAGCAAAAACCTCGGCGAATGGCACAAATCTCGGCGATATATCATTTGCCGAGCAAAAACCTCGGCGAATGGCACAAATCTCGGCGATATATCATTTGCCGAGCAAAAACCTCGGCGAATGGCACAAATCTCGGCGATATATCATTTGCCGAGCAAAAACCTCGGCGAATGGCACAAATCTCGGCGATATATCATTTGCCGAGCAAAAACCTCGGCGAATGGCACAAATCTCGGCGATATATCATTTGCCGAGCAAAAACCTCGGCGAATGGCACAAATCTCGGCGATATATCATTTGCCGAGCAAAAACCTCGGCGAATGGCACAAATCTCGGCGATATATCATTTGCCGAGCAAAAACCTCGGCGAATGGCACAAATCTCGGCGATATATCATTTGCCGAGCAAAAACCTCGGCGAATGGCACAAATCTCGGCGATATATCATTTGCCGAGCAAAAACCTCGGCGAATGGCACAAATCTCGGCGATATATCATTTGCCGAGCAAAAACCTCGGCGAATGGCACAAATCTCGGCGATATATCATTTGCCGAGCAAAAACCTCGGCGAATGGCACAAATCTCGGCGATATATCATTTGCCGAGCAAAAACCTCGGCGAATGGCACAAATCTCGGCGATATATCATTTGCCGAGCAAAAACCTCGGCGAATGGCACAAATCTCGGCGATATATCATTTGCCGAGCAAAAACCTCGGCGAATGGCACAAATCTCGGCGATATATCATTTGCCGAGCAAAAACCTCGGCGAATGGCACAAATCTCGGCGATATATCATTTGCCGAGCAAAAACCTCGGCGAATGGCACAAATCTCGGCGATATATCATTTGCCGAGCAAAAACCTCGGCGAATGGCACAAATCTCGGCGATATATCATTTGCCGAGCAAAAACCTCGGCGAATGGCACAAATCTCGGCGATATATCATTTGCCGAGCAAAAACCTCGGCGAATGGCACAAATCTCGGCGATATATCATTTGCCGAGCAAAAACCTCGGCGAATGGCACAAATCTCGGCGATATATCATTTGCCGAGCAAAAACCTCGGCGAATGGCACAAATCTCGGCGATATATCATTTGCCGAGCAAAAACCTCGGCGAATGGCACAAATCTCGGCGATATATCATTTGCCGAGCAAAAACCTCGGCGAATGGCACAAATCTCGGCGATATATCATTTGCCGAGCAAAAACCTCGGCGAATGGCACAAATCTCGGCGATATATCATTTGCCGAGCAAAAACCTCGGCGAATGGCACAAATCTCGGCGATATATCATTTGCCGAGCAAAAACCTCGGCGAATGGCACAAATCTCGGCGATATATCATTTGCCGAGCAAAAACCTCGGCGAATGGCACAAATCTCGGCGATATATCATTTGCCGAGCAAAAACCTCGGCGAATGGCACAAATCTCGGCGATATATCATTTGCCGAGCAAAAACCTCGGCGAATGGCACAAATCTCGGCGATATATCATTTGCCGAGCAAAAACCTCGGCGAATGGCACAAATCTCGGCGATATATCATTTGCCGAGCAAAAACCTCGGCGAATGGCACAAATCTCGGCGATATATCATTTGCCGAGCAAAAACCTCGGCGAATGGCACAAATCTCGGCGATATATCATTTGCCGAGCAAAAACCTCGGCGAATGGCACAAATCTCGGCGATATATCATTTGCCGAGCAAAAACCTCGGCGAATGGCACAAATCTCGGCGATATATCATTTGCCGAGCAAAAACCTCGGCGAATGGCACAAATCTCGGCGATATATCATTTGCCGAGCAAAAACCTCGGCGAATGGCACAAATCTCGGCGATATATCATTTGCCGAGCAAAAACCTCGGCGAATGGCACAAATCTCGGCGATATATCATTTGCCGAGCAAAAACCTCGGCGAATGGCACAAATCTCGGCGATATATCATTTGCCGAGCAAAAACCTCGGCGAATGGCACAAATCTCGGCGATATATCATTTGCCGAGCAAAAACCTCGGCGAATGGCACAAATCTCGGCGATATATCATTTGCCGAGCAAAAACCTCGGCGAATGGCACAAATCTCGGCGATATATCATTTGCCGAGCAAAAACCTCGGCGAATGGCACAAATCTCGGCGATATATCATTTGCCGAGCAAAAACCTCGGCGAATGGCACAAATCTCGGCGATATATCATTTGCCGAGCAAAAACCTCGGCGAATGGCACAAATCTCGGCGATATATCATTTGCCGAGCAAAAACCTCGGCGAATGGCACAAATCTCGGCGATATATCATTTGCCGAGCAAAAACCTCGGCGAATGGCACAAATCTCGGCGATATATCATTTGCCGAGCAAAAACCTCGGCGAATGGCACAAATCTCGGCGATATATCATTTGCCGAGCAAAAACCTCGGCGAATGGCACAAATCTCGGCGATATATCATTTGCCGAGCAAAAACCTCGGCGAATGGCACAAATCTCGGCGATATATCATTTGCCGAGCAAAAACCTCGGCGAATGGCACAAATCTCGGCGATATATCATTTGCCGAGCAAAAACCTCGGCGAATGGCACAAATCTCGGCGATATATCATTTGCCGAGCAAAAACCTCGGCGAATGGCACAAATCTCGGCGATATATCATTTGCCGAGCAAAAACCTCGGCGAATGGCACAAATCTCGGCGATATATCATTTGCCGAGCAAAAACCTCGGCGAATGGCACAAATCTCGGCGATATATCATTTGCCGAGCAAAAACCTCGGCGAATGGCACAAATCTCGGCGATATATCATTTGCCGAGCAAAAACCTCGGCGAATGGCACAAATCTCGGCGATATATCATTTGCCGAGCAAAAACCTCGGCGAATGGCACAAATCTCGGCGATATATCATTTGCCGAGCAAAAACCTCGGCGAATGGCACAAATCTCGGCGATATATCATTTGCCGAGCAAAAACCTCGGCGAATGGCACAAATCTCGGCGATATATCATTTGCCGAGCAAAAACCTCGGCGAATGGCACAAATCTCGGCGATATATCATTTGCCGAGCAAAAACCTCGGCGAATGGCACAAATCTCGGCGATATATCATTTGCCGAGCAAAAACCTCGGCGAATGGCACAAATCTCGGCGATATATCATTTGCCGAGCAAAAACCTCGGCGAATGGCACAAATCTCGGCGATATATCATTTGCCGAGCAAAAACCTCGGCGAATGGCACAAATCTCGGCGATATATCATTTGCCGAGCAAAAACCTCGGCGAATGGCACAAATCTCGGCGATATATCATTTGCCGAGCAAAAACCTCGGCGAATGGCACAAATCTCGGCGATATATCATTTGCCGAGCAAAAACCTCGGCGAATGGCACAAATCTCGGCGATATATCATTTGCCGAGCAAAAACCTCGGCGAATGGCACAAATCTCGGCGATATATCATTTGCCGAGCAAAAACCTCGGCGAATGGCACAAATCTCGGCGATATATCATTTGCCGAGCAAAAACTGGGAATGGCACAAATCTCGGCGATATATCATTTGCCGAGCAAAAACCTCGGCGAATGGCACAAATCTTCAAATATTCATATATTATACCCAGCCCTTCAACAAATGGTATCAGAGCCGTGGTTATAGAGATTTAGGTAAATTGACCTAGACTATAACCTAAGAAAAACTTCATATAGCATGCATGATAGGAAATTATGTGCAATGTGAAACGTATGTGAACCCCTTTAAAGTGTACACTGGTGATGTTCGTAGAATGAAAAGAATGTGAAATGATGAAGTTGAGTATGTATGATTAATTTGAGATTTGTGATATTATTAGGTATTAGCAAAATGAAGTGATAGCAATAACTAGTAAAGTATGGCGATATCATAGAAAAACCTGATCAACGTTTCTATGATTACCCCCATACTTTACGACAGTTTATGGTATCATGGATTGCACATGTGTAGTTAAAATATGGTAGGTAAACTGGTATGCTTAATGGGCGTTGGTTGGGTGGAGGGAAAACCGCTGGTATCACCTGTATACATACCCAACCAATACTTAAAGGGCATAACGGAACCGAGTCCCAACATCCATTCAATATATTAACGGTGTGGAGAGAAAGCCGCTGGTATCACCTGTATACAAACACCCTTAATATATTGAATGTTGAAGTTAGATTTGGACCATACTTTTAACTACAATAGTTTATGTATTATTATATTTATGAGATGATATGTTGAGAATTTGAATTTGAATGATGTGGAATGATACTTGAACAAGATATTTATTGTTGTACTATGTAATCTAGAGTGTTAAGAGATATACGTGTAAACATAGTAACGAACCGTTGGAAGTACCATTTGTACGAACTTTGAGATTTACGTGTGTGTTTAGGAAATGGTGAGAACGAGAAGAACATCAGTTAACGACGAGAGTCAAGAAGGCCAAGGAGGCCGAGGAGGTCAAGGTGGTCGCGGTAGTGGTCGAGGTGGTGGTCGAGGTGGTCGTGGAGAGGGTCTCGGTAATGCTATAACCGAACCTATGATCAATCAACCTCAGAACCAAATGAATCAAGAAATGATTGCCATGATCACCCAAGTGGTTAATACTGTTTTGGCACAGAGAACTACAAATGCTGAGCCTGTAACTGCAGCTGCTAATGTTGTACAAACTAATGCTGAAGATGAACAGGGTGGATGGCACAAATCTCGGCGATATATCATTTGCCGAGCAAAAACCTCGGCGAATGGCACAAATCTTCAAATATTCATATATTATACCCAGCCCTTCAACAAATCAAACCCTATAATCAAACAAGAGCAGACTTAAGGCATAAAATTCCAGATAAACGTTAAGTAATAACCCTAATCATGCAACTAAAACATCAAATATTCACATTCAATCATCACATAAAGTAAAACAATCATGGCAGTTCATTCATGCATTTAATCAAACAGTTGATATGTAATATTGAAACAAGAAATCTAACCTCAAAGTGAATGAAATAATCGAAGATCAGAGATGATTAACAACCCAAATATGATTGTAATCCCAGCCCACTTTGATTCTTTCACGAGAAAAAAAATTTGATTGATTGATGGGAAATTTTGATCGGTTTTTGAGAGTAAAATAAAGCACAAATGGATTTGAATTTGAATTGTGAAAAACTTGACCCTCCCAATTTTCCTTTTAAATCTCAAATTCGGGTCGCGGGTATGGGCATGACCCGCGTGTCAACCCGGATCCCAAACAAATTTGGGCTGCAATCAAGTTGGGCTCAACATAAGGATTTGGGCTGAATTCTTTTTGGGTTTTCACTAAACAGAATTAAAACAATTAAAAAAAATTGAATAACAAATTCAAAAAACTTAAAATAAAAATAAAAAATTGAGAATAACACAAAAAAAAAAATCTTTTTAACATTTTTAAAATTTCTAATTTTATATTTGGTTTTTCAGATTTTAAAAACAAACACACATACAAAATACAGATAAAAATAGAAAAAAAAAAAAAATCTTTTTAACATTTTTAAAATTTCTAATTTTATATTTGGTTTTTCAGATTTTAAAAACAAACACACATACAAAATACAGATAAAAATAGAAAAAAATATAAGCAAACAAATATTCACAAGCATTTGCACACTCCCCCTCAAATTAAGCATATGTCAAGGACAATAAATTTACAAACTCCCCATAAAATCATGCATTCTACCCTTTTTTTCCCCCTCAAACATTGCATGTAATATCAAATAAAAACACATCAATGTTTGAAACAGAAAATGAACATAGAATACATGGCATGAAAGCATTTAAGTTTGTAAATCTAGCATTCCCAACTTAGTTTTAAGAAAATTGAACCTTTGTTCATCCAGAGGTTTGGTGAAAAGGTCAGCAAGTTGGTAGTCTGTCGGGACAAAATAGAGTTCGATATTACCTTTCTCGACATGATCTTTAAGAAAATGGTACCGAACATCTATGTGCTTGGTCTTTGTGTGCTGTACAGGATTGCAAGAAATAGCAATAGCACTCTTAGAGTCACAGTAGATGGGAATTCTGTTGAACTGAAATCCATAATCAGTCAACTGAGTCTTCATCCAAAGAACTTGTGAACAACAGCTTGCTGCAGCAATGTACTCAGCTTCTGCAGTAGATGTAGATACACAATTCTGTTTCTTTGAAGACCAACTGACTAATCTATCCCCTAAAAACTGTACGCTCCCATAAGTACTCTTTCGGTCAAGATTACAACCTGCATGGTCAGCATCCGAATATGCAATCAACTGAAACCCAGTACCCCTTGGATACCAGAGGCCAAGGTTCACTGTGCCTTTCAGGTAGCGGAAAATCCGTTTGACGGCCTGGAAGTGACTTTCCTTGGGATTGGCCTGGTACCTGGCACACATGCATGTGGCGAACATAATATCCGGGAGACTTGCAGTCAAATACATGAGTGACCCTATCATACTGCGATATCTCTTTTGATCAAAAGATTTTCCATTTAAATCAGCATTAATCTTTGTGCGAGCTTCCATGGGTGTCCCAATTGGTTGACAATTCATCATATCAAACTTTTTCAACATGTCAAGAATGTACTTAGTTTGACAAATAAAAGTACCATTTGACAACTGTTTTACTTGAAGACCAAGGAAAAAGTTTAATTCACCCATCATGCTTATTTCAAATTTCTTGATCATTAAAGCTGAAAAATTCTTGCAGTATTTAGGATTAGTTGACCCGAAAATTATGTCGTCAACATAAATCTGGATTAGAATGATGTCACTCCCTTGTCGTTTGATAAACAAGGTAGTGTCAATCGAACCTTTGCTAAAGCCAGAATTCACAAGATAAGAAGATAAAGCATCATACCATGCACGAGGGGCTTGTTTCAGACCATATAAAGCCTTATCTAACCTGTAAACATAGTCCGGATGTTTTGAATTCACAAATCCCTCAGGTTGTTCAACGTACACTTCTTCTTTGAGAATCCCATTCAAGAAGGCAGTTTTGACATCCATTTGGTAGACTGTGAAGTTTTTGTAGGCAGCATAGGCAAGAAACATCCGAATAGCCTCAATTCGTGCAACTGGTGCGAATGTCTCATCGTAATCAATTCCATCTTGTTGGCAATATCCCTTTGCAACCAATCGTGCTTTGTTACGTACAACAACTCCAGTTTCATCCTTCTTGTTCTTGAAGATCCATTTGGTTTTAATTGGCTCCTTATTCTTGTAAGGATTGGGAACCAATTTCCACACCTCAAGACGTTCAAATTGATTTAGTTCTTCCTGCATTACTTTCACCCAATCTGGACAATTTAGAGCTTCATCCACTGTCTTTGGTTCAACAATACTCAGAAAATTCACAAACAGACATTCATTCGCGGATGCGGATCTTGTCTGAACTCCAGCTGTTGGATTACCAATGACTTGAGAAATCGGATGGGCTCTAGTCCATTTGGTTGTGTGAGAAATTGGATCAAGTGGATCACCAGATTCTCCAGAATCAATAAAATCAGGAGAATGTTGCTCTGTCAATTGCTCAAAAGAAGTAGCAATTGGTTCAACAAAGTCGTCGGGATCATAATCTTCAGGATTGGTTGATGGATTTGTCACTTGAGAAATATTATGAGGTTGAGTATGCAACTCTGAATTATCAGTAGGTGGAGGAGAATCAGATGATGAATTAACATCTGATGATTGTGATGGTGAGGACTTATTGGGATCCATCTCTTTTGAGTTTGAACTGGATGGTTCATTTGTATTCACGTCAGATTCTGGAACTTTCTTCGGAACTTTGAAAAATTCTTCAAACAAGATATCCAAATCTTGTGTCGTAGGAGTAGAGAATGATGGTTTGACATTTGATGCATTCTTTGTTGCGGAAGCTTGTGGACTTTGAAGTTCGGGTCTTGAAATGTATTGTTCAAGAACCATTCCCGAGAGTTCATCAAATCTAACATTCATACTCTCTTCGATTCTCTTGGTTCTTCGGTTATACACTCGGTAAGCTATTGATTCTCTTGAATAACCGATGAAATATGCCTCATCGCCTTTTGGTTCAAATTTGCCCAGATTATCTCGATCATTTAGAACATAACAAACACATCCAAATATGTGCAAGAAGTTCACATTGGGCTTTCCTTTGTTAATCACCTCATATGGAGTTTTATCAAACCTCTTGTTTATGATTGATCTATTTTGAGTGAAACAAGCAGTAGCAACAGCTTCAGCTCATAGATTCGGAGGTAACTTAGAATAAGCAAGCATTGTTCTAGCCGCTTCAACAAGAGTTCGATTTCGACGTTCAACTACTCCATTCTGTTGAGGTGTTCTGGCAGCGAAATATTGATGAGTAATACCCATGGATTTGAAGAAAGAATCAATTGTTGAATTCTTGAATTCAGTGCCATTATCTGAGCGAACAATTCTAACCGATGATTTGAGATTTACTTAAGTCTTCTTGATGAAATCAATAATTACATTCGGAACATCACTCTTTGCATGAAGAAATAATACCCAAGTATAACGAGAATAATCATCGACAATGACAAGAATGTATCGCTTGCCATGGATACTTTGAACTTTCATTGGGCCACACAAATCCATATGAATAAGGTGCAAAGGACCTTCTGTACTTAGAAACTTCTTTGGTTTGTGTGATGCTTTCTTCATCTTTCCAATTGCGAAAGCCGGACAAACATGTTCACTTTCATACTTGTAATCTGGAAGCCCTTCAACAAGTTGTTTATCCACGAGCGCATTAATCGTTTGAAAATTAAGATGAGAAAGACGGCGATGCCATAACCAAGAATTTTGTGCAGTTGCTTTTGAAAGAAGACAAATTTCTGAAGAATTGGTTGGAATGTTGTTGAGATCAATAGTGAACAAATTATTGTCTCTTGTACCAGTAAGAATATCCACACCATCTTCAGTCTGCACTTTGCATTCATATCTCCTGAATAATACTTGAAGATCATTATAATTCAACTAACACGTATATACACAATTTAAGATATTTATTTTGAGCCTTATACTATTTTACATAATCGGGACGTAGTTGATCGGGTTAGGTCTAATTATTGACAAATAGTATAACTCTCGAGATAAGTATCCTAAATCTTAAAGACTTAGATTTCCTATATGAAGCGACCATGGCTATAGATTGAGTTATTCCAGCGGAATAACTCTGTATTCACTATAACCTTGGCTCTGATACCAATTTTTGTCACACCCCGTTGTAGCGGAAATACAGGATTAACAAATAATTGTGTACTAATCAGAAGGTAAATAGAGATTACATCCATTAATCCAAATACAAGTTTATTACAAGTATAATCGTTCGGATGTGGACCCCAATACACGGATACAAACTATCCTCAATTGGAAATGGGCCCACTTAATACAATAATAACATTTGGACAGTCTAGTACAATTAGGACTAATAATACGATAGTCCTCAGAAGTCTGACGCTAATTGTACGTCCAAAGTTCAAAAGATGGCTTCTAAAATACCATATACGCTTCCAATACTTACTGTTGGTTCCCTGAAAAGCATGAAATTTGAGAGGATCAACTATCGAAATAGTTGGTGAGTTTACAGTATGTCTGACCAAATTTTAATCGTCATTGAGAGAACACAATGACGTGTAGTTATTTTCAACAAGACAATCAGGATCAAAAACCTGATAATATTTCATAACAAGACAGCCGGGGTCTAAGGCCGACTAAAGCATATGACAGCCTGGAGCCAAGTCCGATAGTATCAGTTACTATGCTACATTGCTTCGCACAAGATTTCCCTCTAAAATGGGGTGCGCACCATAACAATGTTTATGACTAGCATATGACAGCCGGGAAACAACATCCGACAATATCAGCCAACATGCCTCGCACAGGATTTCCTTCTACTAGTGGGTGCGGACCATAACCAAGACAGTCAAGAACTAAGTCTGACAATACAACCACTAGGGTTTCATAACAGTGATAACTACACAGGGGCAACATTTTAGTTTGTCAAACACAAAGAAACAATTTAATCAGCCATCACACGGCAATTCAAAGTCATTTCATTCAACATTTAATAAATGACACGTATACACATTTTCGACAGCCGTCAACATGGAAAATTTAAGTCAAATGATCTAAGTATCCAAATCACATGGCATACTCACAAAACAATCATTTATTTAACAAATCGTGTATACTATAACACATGCTTTTCAGGCCCAAAGTAAAAGGAAAAGGGCGCCATAAACTCACCTTAGCGATCTAAATGCTAAAAGGTGCAATGTAGCTCGAGAAGATCGACAGTCGATTCTCCACGTTATCCAAAACCTATGATATGATTACCAATAGTGAGGATCCAATCTCACAACGACAAGTATCCTATGTAGAACTACTTAGCTATAGACCCTAGAATGCCATAACCGAGAATGTGATTTAAACTTTCATTTTATTTAACTTTAGTTGGTAATATCAATGACATTGTCATTAAAAGGTAGTCTAAAGTACCATTCGATATTCACTAAGTTCAAACGTTCAAGTTGTCAAAAACTAAAAATATCAAACAGACTAAAAACTCGCGGCGCGAGATCCAAGGATCGCGGCGCGATTCTCATTTTACACTACATCGCGGCGCGAGACCTGGAGGGTCGCGGCGCGATGCCTATTTTCTACTACCTCGCGGCGCGATCTGGGTGATTCGCGGCGCGATATATGACCTGAACGAGCAAAATGCAGTTTTTCGACCATTTTCGCCAAACCAAATCGTTTCCATTTCAATTCTTTTCATTACCACAACTATAAACCTGTTAAATGAACCGAGAAAACATACCATTTCACTAACCATTTCACCAATCCAACTCTTTTGATTTCCAAACCTAATTCTAATAAAAATCTCTTTTATCCAACACAAACCAAAACCCATTTCATATTCAAGACCATTAATCTAATTAACCCAACTGAAATAATACTAAGATTGAATCAATTCAAATCAAAGTTTAGTAGAAAAGGGGTAACTTACCAAAACTTGAAGTCCTTGAAATAATTTATGAAGAGGATGAAGATGGTGATGATAATGATAATACCCAATTTATTATAGCCTTAAAATCCTTCATTTAAAACTGATTTAGATGGGGAAAAAAATAGAGAGATTGAGAGAGTTGGGATTGTTTGAAATTTTGTTGTATGTGTTTTGTGTGTGTGTGTGTGTCGTGCGATCAAAAAGAAAAGAAAAAGGGGGAGACTTTGGTGTTTTGTCTCCTGCCACACAAAAGAGAAACCGGCCCATGTGGCTCAAATAGATATTATTCTATACCCTTAATTTGGTAAAATGTTTACGATTAAATATCGCTTGACTAAAAGGTTAAAATGTAAAGTAAAAGTATTTTCCCTCGTCTTATTTTAGTTAAGACAAGTCAATAAAATTTAGTTAGAGTAAACTTTAGAAACATTAAGTCTAGACAGTCTATTTACTGTGTTCAATACATAACATTTAAATCTTTATTTAAAGTTATTTTTAAGACTCGGCATTCGTCTAAATAGCTAATAGTCTACGTCATCAGGATACGTCTAATTGAACTATATCAAATGTTCAATTATCTAATAATTTCCACGTCATAATCTCTAAATTAGACGAAATTATAATAATGATCGAGATTAAGACTAACCCGTCGCAAATAAATTACGAGTTGTCACACTTATGATGCTTAAAGATAGAATAAAAATTACCTAGCAACAATTATCGGAGTGCATTCGTTTTGTACACAGCCTTGCCATATTTCTTATACAAATCATCCTACATGTTATCCGTATCTTGGCATACATTTTGCAAGTTTACTGCTCATTTTTAATAACATACAAAAAACCAAATATTTACTTGTAAATAGCAATTACAAAAGTAAACCCATGTAAAAATTAAGTATAACCCAAACATATTACTACCTCCACTGGTAAATTCAAATGAGGGGTAATCAACATACCTTTAATAAATTCAAATCCCATAATTATGATAGAGCGTTAGAGATTCTTTGGATTTGTAAGAGAGTAATGGAACTTACTTTTCACGAAACCTAATGATAGAAGCGGTTGTTTAACAAAGGAAACCTAACTATAAAACATTAACGTTTAAAAAGTGTAATCCTAATTTGGGGGCCTTAATAGTTAGTGGGCCTTAGGCTTGTGCCTAACCCACTAATACTATTAGGCCGGCTCTGACATTTACATCATTTAGCTACACTACTCGTCGCCGTCACCATCACACCGTGGTCGCTGCCAATGCCGCTGTACTACACGGGTATTCCTCTAGTATAAATCAAAAAAATGATTCGCCGTTTCGAGGTAATTATCCAAACAGAGAAAAACCTCATCCATATACCCTTAATTTAACTACCTTAAATAATTCTAGAGGATATTAAAGTTTTGTTTTATTTCAAAAGTGTTAGGCTATTAGCTTAGTATAGCATATCTTGTAATCCCTTCCGTAATTAAGGTACGTTATTCAACAAATATATGCGGACATAGAATAGTTTTAAAATATGACTCATCTTTTAAACATTTCGTCAACCTTTTCATACGCAATAAAGATTTTGTTTCATGTGTACTTTTGAAGGGTGAAATGGTTCAGCTCTCAACAACAATGCCATCTAGCCAGGAGTCTAGGACCCTGAAAAAGTTACATGGCTGTACAATGTAGGCGATACAACCAAGAAATATAATCATGCGAATGTACGAAATTATCCTTTCTTTATTTCAATTCAAATGCATTTTTATCTAAACCATTTTTCACATTCCCACTTCAATTGAATGTCCACTTATATTGTTAATATACATGTATTTTTTGTTAATGTTGGCTGCTATTGAAGCTACGTTATCATCGTGGTATCTTGCTTAATTAATTGCTCACTTATACTGTTTTTGATAATCACGACATCGAACGCATTGTCAATGGTATCCGCTGCAACGCGTAGGTACCATACTAGTTTCTTTTTAAGGAAATGATAAATCCTCTTAATTAATCATCTAAAAATCCTCCCTATGACATGTGTCAAGATCAATAGATAAAATTAAGTAAAAGAATTAATGGAATACATATGTATAAGTTTTAAAAGTTTCAGAAATATTTAGAAGGATTAATATATATTTTTTTTTTATCGAGTTATTAAAGGATATTTTAAAAAGTCAATAAATTATTCGACTCTCCTCTTTTACCAAAAATGAAAGACGACTCGAAATTGCATCCTTTCTCTAATCTCATTTTTTTTGTATCATCAAATAAATCGCCCTCTAATTAATCCTTCTTTCAGGTAACCTTTTAATCTGACAAATTATACATCAATTCTAATTTTTTTTGATATGTATACATATTTATATGTTTTATAACGATTATTATTAGGTTTTATATTTGTGATCTTGATAAATATTTACCCAATGTAAATTTGATATTTTTATTACTGGGTTTATTGTTTTATTATCTGGGTCATGATTTTTTTATTGTTTTATCCTGTAATTTTTTCATTTTTTGTAGGTTTTGTTGTATTTGAACTGAAAAAATTATATCATGTTTTGGTTTATTAATTTTATAAGCTTTCACTCTGTGTAGTCAATGATTAGTTTGCTCAGAAATTTTTGGTTAGTGATTGTAGATTTATAGTTGATCCTGATTATATTGGATTGCCGAATCACATATGTGTGCCTTTATGTTGTTATAAAATGTGTCGGATATGTATCTGGTGGCGTTTTTAGGTAATCGTTAAAGTATTAATCTTTTGCTGAAGTAGATAATGGTTTAAAATAAGGCATGAATCAGAGATCGAAATCTTAGAGAATCGAGGGTCTAATGTCTTGCTAGTTGGAAGAAAAGTTGGCGAGTGTTTGACGTTATTGGGGGAGAAGGAGAAGAGTATAGTTGTTATAGAAATGAGGTTTAGCTGGGTAATATGACATTTGCAAACTTTAAAAGGGGAATTGTGAACTTTTTTTCTGAATTTTATCTTGATCATACGACAACCTTACTGATATCTTTATATGCCTTAATACACACATCTACAAACAAGATATTTGTGTCTGTATCACATAGTAATGTCTATGTTACAAGGACACAGGTGTGTCATGAAGGTTTGATGATATGGTGGTGCCTTTTATAAATGTGGTTGTTCACATGTATGGATAGAAGTCTTAAACCAAATAGAGAAAGGAATTAATATCAATATGTTCATGATTGATAGAGCAATATGTGAATAAATATGTACTAAAACCTAAGTCTTGTGATGTTGTATATATCGTCTCTTTGGTAGTTTTGAGTATAAGAAAAAATTAGTGTAATCTTGTTTTCGTCTCTCATGCAGATAAGACTTGAATGTCTTGTTTATAGTGCGTGATCTTTAGTGAGTTCTGATGAAATGTCATCCGATGAGATATTAAAGGCTGTTTTCCCACTACTTGAAGGCACCGACTTAGCTTCTTGTATGGCAGTATGTAAGCAATGGAGAAACATTGCTGAAGACGATTACTTCTGGAAATGTCTTTGTGCAAAGAAGTGGCCATCAACGTGTAAGAATCGACCCCCTCCTGTAACATATCATAAATTATTCAAGACATTCTACAAGCGTGAAAACAATAGAACTCTCCTTCCTCCAAGAATCTCGCTAAATGACCTGGAGTTCTACATCGACTTCTGGGCAGATGGGAATTTACTCTTCTCAGAAGTGGTCGCAGGCCCCGTACTCCAAAAGGGCAACTGGACTCCACCAACCGGGATTAGCACTGTGATGAAGTATTATTTAGAGGGTCCAGACTACAAGCTGACGCTGCCTGTAAAACCACAATTTGCGGTTCCTTATACACAGATTGTTAGTGTTTCTGTGCTTGTGGCACGGAAAGACACCAAGAAAGTTGCTTGTTTAATCCATGAGGCTATGTTTGACTATATTGAACACTCAACTAGTAGAGCACTTGCATTTGAGTACCTTGTGTTTTCCCCTGCGCACCCTTTTGTGTCTGGAATTCGTGCTTGGATTTCTTTGTTGTTTATGGAGCAAGGTGATGATGGAGATATCGATGTCTTTGGGATTGAAATGGACTTTTCTGATGTTGCAAACTCGGAGGAAGAGGTGCTCTGGCTGCTGGACATGCTTGATTGGAAGTAAGCGGTAAACTGCTTTAGATTCAATCCTACATGATCAATAGACGTAGGTTCTGTGCTTGAATCAGCATTTGTATATTATTGCCCATTGTATTTACAGGAATGTGTAAATCTTGTCTTGGATCTTTGACAATGCCATTTGTTATGTTTGTGTTCTGTTCAATACTGCTGAATAATATGGAAATGGATAAAATAATCGCTGAATTTTCATGTTTTCTTTATGTTGAGTTATGCAGGTGTAAAGACCATCAGTTATTGAATTACCTACTTTTGTTTTTATAAACAGTTATGGGCACACCTTTTAGACTAGATAGAGGAACTTGAAAAACTCCAAAAAGGCCATAATGTGTATGTTTCTTAGCTGCCGCATAATAGTAAGGTTAATACTATCTTTATGATATCTAAAGCTTTCATCTGCTGGAATACAGTATTTCTATTTGACCTTTATTAACTAACAGAAGGAAAATCTAAACTCTTGACATGTTTACATAGATTTATCTTACTACTGGTCTAAGATTTAGATTCGTGATGTGTCAATTGTCACGCATCGACTATAAGATTAATATTAGCATGAAAGTCATAGACTGGCTACCTCCTCTAATTCTAAGTTTCTATGAAGGTAATTACTAATTTGGTTACTGCATCTCTTTAGGAAAAGAGGGTTTACACATACATATCATACTGGAAAATCTTGTCAATTGCATACTGGTTTGACCACCATTTCGACCGTTCTACTATACAGCATAGAGTCATTACTGACGTGTTCAATTGCAATTGATGAGCTGAAAATAGATGAAGAGATCCAAAATCTACAAACTGATTTATTGCACCAATGCTTGTCAACAAATTTTCTTGAATATTTCTAGTACTGACCTTTTTTATTTTGGAAATCCTTGACATATAAGGATCAATCATGTGACATAATTCAACAAAATAAAAGTCACAACTGCTATAATAAACTACTCCACCTTGTTACAATATTGTTTTAAAGATAGAATCATTTTAAGTTTGGATGTGCTAGTTTGTTTAACATCTCAAAAGAAGAAATAACTATGCATGAATAGTGACGGCGGGCGAGTTGGCTCCTCTGTGCATACCCCTTAAGCCCTTATAATGTTTAAGGATCGGCATTCAAAGCCTCAAACTGGCAATTAAGATGGTACAACAGTCAACTAGCCCTGGCAATCCATACCCAAATTAATAAAACTGGGTTTGTTTGGGTAAATCATTTTATGTATTGGGTATGATTGGGCTTTACAAAAAAGAAGGGAGCGGGTCTTACACTAGCATCTGAAACTAGTTTATGAGTGTTGCGGGTTTAAACGGGTTTTAATGCGGGTTGAGCGGGTCTTCCAACCACAGAAGATTTACGTTCCATTACCATTAAATAGTTGATTCCTTTGCTTTAAATCTTTAATACCCATAATTTGATCAATCTTGTTGGCTCTTCCGTTCTTCAAGCTCATCATAGGTGAGTTTATTTTCTCTTCTTTTAATCATACGAAACAATAAAGTTCCTTGTCAAATTCTTCTTCCACTAAATAGTCTTCTCCTATACCACCTTCTTTTTCATTCGATATTTTTTTTGGATAATTATAGAATCCCCAAGGGCCAAGGTTCAGTTTTTTTTTGTTTAATTTTTTTCTATTTTTTTTGTTTATTTTTGTCTTTTATCTGTGCATTTGTGTTTGGGAAGTGATTTGGGCTTCTGCGTATGATTGAGTTATTCTTATTTGAAAAAGTTTTGAATTTTTTTATTGTAGATAAAGATGTTTGATGAAAAAGCTTTGCATCTTATTTTTGTTTTCCATGGAAATTGGAAAATGAAGATGGATGGATAGATAAATGGTTAAATGAAAAAGGTGGATATACAAGAAATATAAGATAAGACCATATGCACGTGTATTTTCGTTGTGATAATCAAAATATTTGTATTTCTTATTTACAGTAAAAGAAATATATCTATATTGTGAATTGTCATTAAAATTTTAATTCTTTTTTAGTGTTTTAGTTTTAGGAAAAAAATTTATATATAACTTTAAAAAAAAAGCGGGTCGACCCGCACCCAACCCGCACCCGTTTGACCCGCATTTCCTGAAATGACCCACTTGGACCTGCACCCGTTTCGACCCGTACCCGTTTTGACCCGTTACCCAAACCCGCCCGACCCGCCCATTTTGCCAGGTCTACAGTCAACACAGCAGTTGAAGGACTTGTAGATATATTTTAAGGAGTTGGACAATTTTTAGTTAAACGGTTCGATGAAAGAGACTTTGTAATTGGTCTGACTACTGTGAATGAGGATTAACCTGGCTATCAAGTGTATAGTTTTGTTTGTCAGGGCGCTTGGCTCTTTTCTGAAATGGATCAACAAGTTGCCTTGATCCCAAAAATGAAACAAAGGTTCCCAACTTATTGGCATCCTGTCGGTTACATTACTCCATGGGCTTGATACATATGAACAAGGTGCCTTCAAAAGTACAAGAAATCTTGCAGTTAACTCAGGGACGAATAGTGGTAATGCAAGGTCTCTGAAATAGACATTTCAACTGACCATCACATTAATCATGTTCCATAGTGATGATCAGCCAGACACATTTCCACCATACATGGCCTTTCAGGATCTGAACACCTTCATATAGTATCAGGATCGACAACAAGAAAAATAAATTTCTAGTTAGTTATCCCGGATACCTGAACTATCATCTCAAAACAAAAACAATCAAGTGGGTATTCATCAACTGCCTCTACATATTTTTCAATTCAGATTTAGCACTTCATATTAACCTCAAAGTCAAGAAATCAGAAAGACTCTTTGAAAAGAATCTTAAACACAGCCCTGGATGATACCAATTAAAATTTGCAAAACAGTTTGAGATAAACAAATGATTAAGATCAATAAGCATGATTAAAGAAGTCTCATATTCCAAACAAACGCAAGTTCAACACATATTGGCATAAGTATCACCCAAATAAACATCTCAAAATCTTAAACCACCAAAACTTGTTTCTTGCTAAATTCATAAGCTACATAACATCAAAATTACGACATTAATCAAACGATAGAGCTCTTCAAGCTGCAATTGCAGTTCTCCCAGCAACTTGGTCAAGGTCTCGGCGGCCATTGGATGTGATCCTTCTTCCTCTGTAAAATATAAAGACAAAAATTCAATCAAGTAAAATAAAACACCCAACGAAACATCAAATACAGAACAAAACTAGTTTCCGTGATAACTCACCCCTTAGGATCCATGTCAACAATCTTCATGGTTTCCAACTGCTGAAGAATGTGACGAATAATGCCACCACTCGCCTTGCAGAAATGCGGTGGAGCACTACCGTTCCTCTTACGCCCACCATAAACCCTCTGGAATCCACCAACACCAAGACCACCCCTCAAGTAGATTTTCCTTGCAATTGAAGCTGTAAAATAAAAAACACAAAACAGGTTCACCGGTTCAAGTCTTCTATCTAACAATAAAGCCGGTATCGATGTATCGACAAAATACGAGTCCAACTAGGTCTAAACAACATACAGAAAACTTACCAGCCCTAATATAATACCAATCTGGATCATAGGGAGCAAGTTCCTTAAAAGTACCAGTCTTGACTATATCAGTCCATTCAGGAAGCTCCATCTGAGCCAAAAAATTTGATCAATATAACAATGTAGTTACATGCTTATATATATATATATATACATATGATATATTAGCATATATAGATAAATAAATAAGTAAATAATTAGTCTCCATGGGATTCCATCCATGCTTAGCCACCACCAACATTATATATTAACATGATTAAAAAAAACAAGATTCATCTCTACCTATAACCAAATCCAGAGATTCCTTTTGATTAATTAATTTAATCAAATTCAAAGCAACTAATATAAATGATACTACCATTTGGCTAATATACAATTATCTAAATTGTTAGGTATGTGTGTATCTATCTATATATATATATATATATCTATATATATATATATATATGAAATAAAAAGGGGAAAAGGAGATACCTTGCCGGAACGTTTGAGATGAGCGGCATAAGCCTTGACGAATTCATGTGGAGAAACATCTTTCACTGTTCTTGCGGCTGCTGCTGTCTCCATTTTTGCCTTCTTTCTTTCTTGCTTGATTTGCTGGTGTGTTGAGCCGCTATACACCCACCTTTGTGTATCTATCTATGTATGTGTGTTTATGTGTGACAGCCTAGGGTTTTTAAGATGGTTAATGTGGGTAGATTGTTTCGAGTTATTGGGCCTTTGGTTGGACCAGGTAATTGAAAAATCTGTTGGGCCTGACTTTCAACCTACAGTATAAGATGTATATTTTATTTATTACTATTTTGTAATTTCTAGTTCTTAATATTTCTAATTATTGTATGTTAACTTGGTGTATAATTTGAAAATTGGTTTTTTTTTTTTTTTTTTACTTTTTTCAATTTAGCTAAAAACATTATTAGCATTTATAAATAGGTGTTTGGTTTGTAAACGAGTTTTCGTCTTATGTGATGATATTCTTTTTTATTTTGAAAATAAAAAAGTGATGGGTACACAAACTATGTAACATTTTGATTGACATTACAAAAAAAGACACAAGCACAAGTTATATATTTATATCTATCTCTATCTCTATTCAGATGTTTGGTAATTACTTGTGTAACTTTTTATGCAATTTACTTGAGTAATTTTAGTTGAAAGAACCATACACTTTTTATGCAATTTACTTGAGTAATTTTAGTTGAAAGAACCATACACTTTTTATGCAATTTACTTATAGTTTTAGTTGAAAGAACCATACACTGATATACGCTAAAACTTAGTATTTTGTTGCAAAGGAAAAGTGAGCGTGGGGTTGTCACACACCCAACTTAGGTGAAAACCCTCTCACATACCATTTTTTAAAATATTTTTTGTATAATGAATATAAATGATTGGCCCCATGATTTTTATGGAATAAAAAATCAAGATGTGAATGGTTTTTCATCCAAGTCGGATGTGAGACAACCCCACCTTCACTCCCTCCTTGCTGATTGGATGAATTTCGTTATGGGCTCATGAAAATTGTCAGAATATATTGCAAATCTCATTTGGTGTTGATCCTCAATCTCTTTCGTACATCTTTAGCCAACAATCGAGGCAAACAAAGTCCTCAAGCTTAATGTATACATTCAAAAGTATCTTGAAGTCGTTACAAGTTTCATAACTGTTTTTTTTTGCATGTATAATATATATCCCAACATGAATGGCAGGCATCTGAAGTTCATAAACCCTGTAGCATTTGATTACCTAGTTTTTGGAAATGTGAAGTGAACTACGGATTTACCCAACTACATATATACATATATCTAACAATGAATCACACGTGTCAACTGCAATGGATCTTCTGTCCAATGTCATATATATTCATTGCTTTGTATGTTATAGGTGTCGAGCCCTTCAAATAAACTGAATGCATCATTGAAATTAAGCCTCTTCCAGTTTCATGCAAGGCACAATATTCATCGACTGTAGCTCCTGTAAAGCACAATAACAATAAGTCCGCGAACAATGCAGTTATCAAACTTATACAACATATTCAAAGTAGTTAGTTACTCTAACATTGAAGAAGCCAAGTGAGCTAGTGAGTGCTTCAAATTTTAGTATTTGCAAGTATTGGGTTAAATTTGACTGTAGAAAAACTTTTACCCCTTTTATTCATTTGATTTCACTGAACACTTTTACCCCAACACTTTTTTTCCAGCTATCTTTTATTGGCAGTAGAATACAAACACTTTACACTATTCGTATGTGATTGAATCAATTTTTCTTGGTCAAAGATGACTTTTCTTTTTTCTATATTTTTAAAACGTTATGAATACCCTAAAATTAGATATCAAAATGATCCAAGTTTTGGTGTGTGTATGTTTGTCTTATGACACTGTTCGCATCCATCATGGCCTTCTTCTTCCTTTTTTTTACGTCTTGTAGCTGACCCAGAGGTAGAAATGGCAGAAGACTTTACTTGGAAGAATGATAGTTACTAATATCAAGTATTTTCAATTGCGATGTCAGTCAAAAACAAGAAAAATATTTTCAGCACACAAATAGTTTCAATTGGAGTAGCAAACAAGGCTTCATGTCTTTAATTTCAAAGTTGTTATGTAGGGATTTTTGTGTGTTGCCGAACTAGAAGGAAAGAAGTGGGGTTTTGGACTCATAAAACTTTCATGTCATGGGTTGTAAAATTGTTAATAATGGTAAAAAAAAGTCATTATAAATTATTTCTAATAGGATAAGTAAAAAGACTCGAAGAGTAGTAAAATAATCACCTCCCTTTTGGAACAAATGACACTTGAGATCAATAGAATGAGATTGGACACTGAGTTCTACTTTCCGAAAATATATTACTAAACTGCAAATTCATATTTTAAACTTAATGATGCTGAAACCACCATAAAGTATTACCTGGAATAAGAGCTTGCAGGCATACGGCATTTTCATGGGTGCGATATTGTCACCATTTCTACACTTCGAACAATATTTAGCTTTTGTCTGGCGATTTATATATCCTAGCAAACCACACTTGCTACACACCTGCATAATAATGTCAACATGATGTTAGAATCTAACCAACACTGGGATCGTATCCAAAACTCAATTCTTTTTCGTGGTAAAACTTAAAGCAATGCTTAAGTGTCCATATCAACATGTACAAACTTTTAATCTATTGATTTTGGTCCCGAAAATTCTCTTATATATCAATTCTTAACGGGTCTTCAGGTATTTAGAGTGTTAGATTAACTAACTTTTAAGAATCACAAATTTTATTAGTTGTTAGAACTAAAATGAACCTAAATTATAGATCTGGCAATACGTTTATATTGAAGCTTGTAAAGAATTTTACATAAGTATAAGTATATAGTATATGCGAAGATAACATGTAACCGTATGCGAATCACCTGTGCCTCAAATGGATCACTAGATATCATCAAGCGTTCATAAATGAGATTGCTTGCTCCGTAAGCAATCAAGCAATCACGTTCCATTTCTCCCACCCGTAGTCCTATAAAAATCTTCACCGTGAATATCTTAAATCAATGCTAACTAATAGCAGACAATATACTTGGAGATTAAAGTCGCAAACCTCCATTTCGACTTTTTCCTTCTGTAGGTTGTCGAGTTATCGGTTGGCGGGGACCAATACCTCGAGCATGCATTTTATCAATCACCTGGTGCAGAAATGATTACTTGTTATCTAAAATCAATATCCAAGCTATATTGCAATAGTGAAAGTTGGAAGAGTCAATTACAAAGATGGACAATCAAATAGGATGAAGTGGATGCACATATAAGAGATTGTGTGTGCCACCCTACCAGTAGTGAGTTTTCATAGATCAATGCATGAATACATATGTGTTACTAGCCATGATTTGATATGCCAAGCCATATATGGTAGTGAGACAGAGAAAAGCACTGAAACTGTACTGGTAGTTCTCATAACAGCTATGATATTTGTCAATACATGTGGCTGACAGAAGTGATCAGTAGCAATGGATCCTAAATAGTATGCAGCAATATAAAATGCGGGAAAGCTTGCGAATAATAATATATGGAGTTTCGTACAGCAACATGGAGATCGACTATCAAAGGAGATGAAATCTTGTGGTGGCTAAATTGTGTTCCAAAAAATCTATTATGGGTGGACAACCAGGTGCTGCTAATAGTAAGAATAGAAAGTAAACATTGCCATTTAGTGTTGCGTCCAGTAGAGTAATAAAATACCCCCGGGTGGCCTCTTTTCCCCCCAACTTTTGGTTATATTTCACTGCATGTGGAGGACCAAGATGAATGTTAAGAAAGGAAACAACATTTGGTGGGCTAGCTAAAAGAAACAATGAAAAAGGCTATGCCTTCGGGAATCATAAGAAGCTTGATAAATGAACGGGCCAAGGAACACAATGGAACTTAGTGCGAATGTATGGCACAGGGCACAGTTCGCGTATATATAGGTAGAGCTCCTCCGTGGAGTTGAGAGCTCACCATTATGAATACACTGAAAAGCTGAGTAGTTCTGAAGGATGTTCCTATGTTTTATTTGAGTAAGCATAAAAGGAACAATAGTGATGGTAAAAGATACTAGTGTATATATATATATATATATATATATATATATATATAGGGTAAGGTTCATGTGAGAACAATTCACATATGAACATATGTAATATTAAGTATAACTTGATCTGTTCATATGTGAACGAATATGTTCACATATACCATTCACGTATGAACATGAAGTTATAATTTAAAGGTTCTCATGGTTCTTCCAATTCAAATGGTTCTCACTGAACCTTTTCCTATATATATATATATATATATAATAGACTACAACGCTTGATGCTTCCACTAATGTAATCCTTACCATATGTTTCAGTTTCTGGTAGTATATTGGCCCCATGAATATATATGCTTGCAATGGCGTGCCAGCAATATCTGAAAGAACCAAGATTTACAGAATTACCACTGTTGCAATTCTATAGGCTATAGCGGAAACAAAACAAATAGAATGTTGCTATGCAAATAGATATCCAAGGAGTATGATTTCATTAAAGGGAACACAACAATGGACAAAACTAAAATTCCCAGTATCTCAAAGTTAAGATGTTCAGATTACTCAATGTGACAGCTATTGTTTACACCAAAATGGACTTGATAGAAATATAATTTTTCTAGCAAATGCATGTCTTAATGAACAAAGATAAACGGATAACCTGAATAAAGGAAGTCTTTGCCATTGTAGCAAAAGCCATGCTTCACAAGGGTGTCACTGTCAAACAGATAAAAGGGCTTTTAGGATTTGCAGCAATATAAATTTAAAAAGAACAATTAGAATGAAAGTGCACCTTATGGCTTCAACTTTGTGTGCATGACCACTAGGTTCCCCAAATGCACTGCCATAGTGGAATTTGCCACATGAAACCCCCGCTTTACTGCCAACAAGCTCTATCATCTTACCAACAGTCATTCGGTTGCCAACCAATAGGTGTCACAGTCACAGCCATGAGATAACTTAGATAGTAATTAGTAAAAGACATGGACACCCAGTCCGAAGAACTTATTCTTCCAGTATTTTCCAACTACATTTATGACCACAGACAAAAGTAACTACATATATGATAATTAAGAAATTGTTAGATAGACAAATAAAAAACCAAATGCTTATATGCACTAGTAAAACCAAGCAAAGTTCATTTATTGGAAAATATATGGTGAGCAATTGATAAAACATCTATATGGACATTTACCACTGTAGTCAACCACATACAGCATGTGAAGAAATGTGTTATGTGTTATGTAACATGCAAATACTGTGCTTTCTGCTAAAATATTAGGTTGCAATTCTTTATTGTTGTTTCTAGATGTATTTGTTTGTGCATATTCTACCTTGGGAATCCATGGGGATTCATGATCAAGTCTGGACATATGCCACGTTCCGAAAAAGGAAAATCTTCCCACAAACTCCTTTTTGTCCATGTCTACTACTAAACTTGTCACCAACCTGCAATTATGTTTTACAACATAGTTTGAATATTGAAAAAACAAATTAATTATCTTCCCTGAGATAAGTAACTTATTAGAAACACAACCAAAAGACACAAAGTACACATAATAAATACACATCAAAAGAAAAAAGAACTCTACAGATTCATTTTGCACAATCCACATTGAAATGGTTTGCTCTCACCTCTGGCCTTCGAGTTTGGCGGAAAATAAATTTGACTTTCAACTGGTTTTGTTGCTGATTCCCAATATGAGAAAACAAAGCCACCCTATCCACGATAGCCTCCAACTCTTGAGCATGATACCTTTCTATACTTGTCCTATATTTACTGGATGTAACAGAAAAAATGAACTCTAAAGATCCATAACTTCCAAAGGTTTCTATTCAAACAGATAGGCACTCACTTGTTTTCAGTTGGGGACGATTTCATTAAATAGATGTCCTGAGGTCTTATAGTCTCACCGGGAGCTACAATTCCATCCTCATCCAAGATCTGTAAACATAATGTCAAAAATTGTGATGTGCATGGATATAAATATATAGAAGTAACAACTGAAAAATTAAAAAACAAAAAATTGATATAAAAGTATCACTGCATCAAATCTTGTGCATTAGATAGATTAAAAATGCCAGAACAACATTACAACTGGAAATCACTCTACCTTTTCAAAGACATACTAACAATTAGCTTGATGTGCAGAGTTAAACATCTACACTACTCCGTATTATATATAGCAAACACCTCTTCCCATTTTGAAATTAAGTAGCACCAATAAGAAATTGCCACATCACCCTCTTTTTGTAACCAATGTAAATGTGACATGTCATTCCTCTATTCACCAACAGAAAGTTAAGGAAAGAAAGTGTGGAAAAGACAGCTTTTCGTACTCGGCCATGTAAACCGGCCCCTTAATCTAAATTAGGCCCGTCAATTGTGATAAAATAGTTGTGGATATAGCATTTAGATGTGCTTCTTCTGTTTAAAGAAGTAATAATCGGATAATCCAATGAGTGTTTAGCAAATTATGATTATTTAAGAAAGAAGTACATAAACAAGAAAACAAAAGAAAAGGACATTATTTAGATACTGATTATTTTCAGATGCAAAATCTGTGATAGTAGTTATAAATATCTATATCTATTTTCCCCTGCCGCATCCCCCAAGGCCCCAATCAATAAGTGTGGCACTTTTGATAACATATGAGTATAATTATGAACTATGATTCTATGAACTATGAATTAAGATCCTACTATTGTAGTATAGATATAGATATTGCAGTTCTTAAAAAGTTCAACAACTAAGATCCTACTTTATAATGTAGTATAGATATAAAGATAGATATTTAGATTTAGAGTTTAGAGAGAGAAAGAGAGAGAACCGGAACATTAGACGGGTCAGGCTCAGTTCTACGGGGGCTACAGAATCGGTCATGACTCGCATCATATATGGCGGTTTTCCTGTTTATATAACCGTGTGAGAGGTGAAACTAATTGATATAAAAAGTCATGGTAACGGCCAAACAGATTAAAAAACGAAAAATTGATATAAAAAGTCATGGTAACGGCCAAACAGATTTCTTTTAATGTTAAAGATTCTCAGATTTTACCCTTTCATTACAATACAACGACCAAAACCACGATCCAGAGATGCTTTTTTCATAACTATTGCATCCTCAATGTCATAACCACTATAACTCATAACTGCCACCGTTGCATTTTGGCCAGCTCCAAGTTTATCGTACCCAACCTAGGAAGATTAATACAACCTTAGTATTTGTTAGTATATGATCACGTAAAAATGAACGTATGTCCGGAAAGTATTTAAGTCTACGGGGTCACACGCGATGACACTTAGATATCCGGTAATATGTATATATTGTATATACATATTCATAATCACCAAAATGGAGAGAAATGACATTGGACTTTATTAACTAGATATGTTAATTGTAATTATTTAATAATTAATAAATATGAATTATTAATTATTAAATATTAAATTATTAATTAAATGTAATTATTAATTTAAGGAATCCTAGTCCAAGTCAAATTATAAAAGAAGTTAGCTTGAAGGTTAAGTTATTAGGGATATATTTATACCTTATATATAGCCTAATAATTAACCCTAACTAAAAAAAACTCTAATGTCAATTCGGTTCTCTCTCGATCATACGAAAACCAAAACCCAAATAATTAGTTGTTCCAAAGTCGTGGAACATATATAAATTATAATAACACTTTGCTTTGCATTTATTGTGAAGCTTTGTTGTGTTCAATGGAAACGGTTTTGTTTATTTAATCGCAAGTAGAAAAAGCAAACTATGAGTTTTAGGCTTTTGGTGATTCAAGATCTAGCAATCTCCGGATATTGTTCGACGTGTCGTGTGTGCGATCGTAGAGAGGTTTTATTTTAAACCTTATTATAAAGTTTCTTGCTTTATCATCTTCAATTAAAGGTACATGCTTTCTTTCCTTGGTTAATTAATTAATTACATAGATTAATTTTCCGCTGCGTGCTTTGTGATTTAATTTGATAATTTGTTATATAACCCAACAGTGGTATCACGAGCCTACTATGTGATGATTAATTACCAAAAAGATCAAAATTTGAGGGGGTTAGGGTTTTATATTTTTTAGAATTTTATGTAATTCTTTTGATTATTTTATTAATTAATTTGTTTAATTGTAATAAAATAATGAAAAAAATATATATAATTTTTTTTTTTATTTTCGAAATCAGATCTGAAATAAATAAATAATTTTTTTTTTATTATTTTCGAAATCAGATCTGGAAAAATAAATAATTTTTTTTTTTTATTATTTTCGAAATCAGATCTGGAATAAATAAATAATTTTTTTTTTTTTTTTTTTAATTTTTTTTTTTTTTTATTATTTTCGAAATCAGATCTGGAATAAATAAATAATTTTTTTTTTTTATTATTTTCGAAATCAGATCTGGAATAAATAAATAATTTTTTTTTTATTATTTTCGAAATCAGATCTGGAATAAAAAATAATTTTTTTTTTATTATTTTCGAAATCAGATCTGGAATAAATAAATAATTTTTTTTTTTTATTATTTTCGAAATCAGATCTGAATAAATAAATAATTTTTTTTTTTTTTTTTTTACCCTAATTCCAAGTTTTGATCTTTAAGCATTATTATATGATAATTGCATGCGTTTATGATGTACCTTTTAATTATTTAATTGTTAAAAAGAAGTAAAAATCATGAATTTTTCATGCAAATTATTCATGATTATTACTTAGATATATTGATATGAAATCTTGATCATTAGAGTTAATTATGCTAGATAATTGAATAATTAATTGTGTGACAATGTGATTATGTTTTGTGAAAGTTCCTGTTTGACACTAGTTCACTAAAAAAATCATAACTAATCAACCGTAAGGAGTTAGAAGCTGAAATCTTTACAGTAGATGCTTGACTCATAGGGCTACAACTTTCATGTTTTGTGCTAAGCCCAGTTCGGCCTTCTTCAGGGCCAGATTTGGTCGTGAAGCTGCTGGATTTTCCAGATCAGCATCTTCAAATTTATGGTAGATAATTTGTTATAGAAATTTTGGCTTACGCAATCAAGGCAACTTGATGTATGTGGTCTCTTTCCATATGAAACAGGAGCCAATATTATACCTTAGTGACCAAATTAGGTGGATTACCTTAATTGTTAAGTTGTAAATTTAGTAAGTTAAATTTTGCCTTTTTATGAAAATTGTGTGCAAAATTGTTTTTGGAAAACTAAACTTAACTAAATATATCGAAATAAGATTTTGTTTATAAAATTGGTGCCCTAAAATCAAAAGATACACCGGCTCACCCATTTGAACAAACTCTAAGAGAGGTATAAGTCGGAGTGCGCTAGCCTCCTAAAAGGGCGGGTTTTTAAATCGCGTTTATCTCATACCTTTGCCCTTGCGCTTCTTTGTGCGTTCAAATGGAGCTACCGAGCTCTTTTGTATTTAAAGGCAATAAAAATGAGTTTTATAAACATATTATGTTTAGAAGATATGCATGAATCTTCAAACATAACTTTTTGATCACACATCAAATTGATTGACCCAATAAACTTAAGTCATTTGCCATCCAACTTGCAAAGGACACTTGTGGTTGTTGTTTTACTCACTGGTACACAGTGGTGAAATGGCAGTTGCATGGCAAATCCCACTCACTGGTACACAGTGGTGGACAAATTTGCGCGTTCTTGGTTGGATGACTTAAAGCGAGTTAAGCGGTGAGACCTTGACCCGTGGCAAAAGATGGGACAAAACATGACTACAAATCACTTGATGAATCGAGTGTAATTTGTAGGTCCCATTCTTACTAGGAATTGCACATGTAATGCAATTACTGCTCGTCACTTACCTTTTGAGTACAATCATTTCTAGCAGATCAACTGATGAAATGATTGTATGTCAATTGGATCCTAGCCTTAATGAAATTAATTGTTTATTTTATAAACATTGGGTAATTGATTTCTTAAGGATTAATTATCGAAAATACTGATTTTTGAACTTAATCTGTTTTGTAGATGGCAATGAATCCTTCCACAAACACCAATGCTTTTCGGCAAATGTTTGAAAGAGAAAAGCTTAATGGATCAAATTTCAATGACTGGTATCGTCAACTGAGAATTGTTCTAAGAGTTGAGGAACGCATGGATGTCATTGAAAGGCAATGGCCAACCGAACCAAGTGCTGAATCCACAGCAGCTGAAAAAGCTGAATATAGGATTCAGTACACTAGATTCAATGAAGTTTGTTGTTTGATGCTTGCGAGCATGTCTCCTGAGCTTCAAAAACAATTCGAGCTCTACACTCCATATGATATGATCACAGAACTTAAATCCTTGTATAAAAAACAAGCTGGAGTGGAACTGTTCGACTTAGTCGTGGAACTCCATGACATGAAACTTGAATTTGGAAAATCGGTTAGCAGTCATGTGCTCAAGATGAAGAGCATTTTTGACAAATTGGATTCGATGGAGTACGCTTATCATAAAGAGGTAAAAGTTGGCATGATTCTCAAATCCCTTACGAAGGAATATGAGGGTTTTGTGCAAAACTATACCATGCACTCTATGAAAAAAAGCGTCAATGAACTTCATGCTATGCTCATTGAATATGAGAAGACGATTCCAAAGAAGGCCAATGACCCAAATGTCCTTATGATAAAGGGGGGTCGGATCCAGAAAGCTAAGAAATCGCACCAAGCTAAAGGCAAGTTTGATGGTAAAGGCAAGGGTAAGCAAGCTGCTAATCCCCCCAAACCAAAGAAAACCCCTCCGGCTAAGAAAGAGCATCCGGCTAAAGACCAGACCTGTCATCATTGTAATGAAGTCGAGCACTGGAAGAGGAATTGTCCCAAGTATCTTGCCGAGTTGAATGTGAAGAAGAAGCAAGCTAGCAATGTTAGTGCTTCAGGTATCTTCACTATTGAATTATTTTCCTTTACTAAGCGCAAATCATGGGTTTATGACACTGGCTGTGGAACTCATATCTGTAATGAATTACAGGCACTTAGGAAAAGGAGGAAGCTGAAGCCCGGAGTTTTGCAGCTGTTCGTGGGCAATGGTCTACCAGCACCTGTTGAAGCTATTGGAGAATATCATTTAGTTCTTCCTTCCGGTTTAATTATTGTTTTAGACAATTGTCATTATGCACCTTCTATTACTAGAGGTGTAGTTTCAGTTTCTTTGTTGAAAGACAACGGATTCATTAATATTTTTAATGATTATGGTATTTCAGTTTCTAAAAATAATGTTCATTATTTTGATGCTATTGCTTGTGATGGTATCTATGAAATTGATATGCGTGGTTGTGATTCAAATAATTCAATGTATAATGTTAGCAAAAGAGCCAAGACTAACTTGGACTCTACTTATCTGTGGCACTGTCGTCTTGGACACATTGGCAAAAATCGCATTGAAAGACTTCAACGTGAAGGGATTTTACAATTAAATGATGAATCATTTGATAAATGCGAGTCATGTGTTTCCGGCAAAATGACAAGAAAACCTTTTTCGCATAAACCGGAGAGGGCTAAAGATCTTCTTGGACTCATTTATACCGATGTTTGCGGCCCATTTAGACATGTGTCAAGAAAAGGAGCTAGCTACTTCATAACTTTTACGGATGATTTCAGTCGTTATGGTTATGTTTACTTGCTTAAACATAAACATGGAGTGTTTGAAACATTCAAAGAGTTTAAAAATGAAGTAGAAAATCAACTCGGCAAAACCATCAAGATTCTTCGTTCGGATCGAGGTGGTGAATACTTAAGCCAAGAGTTTAAGGATTATCTGAAAGCTTGTGGAATTGTCCAATAGCTTACTCCTCCATACACTCCTCAACATAATGGAGTGTCTGAAAGGAGAAATCGAACCTTGCTAGACATGGTGAGATCTATGATGAGCCTTACGACTCTCCCATTTTCATTTTGGGATTATGCTCTTGAGACTGCTGTACGCATTCTCAATATGGTTCCAACCAAGAAGGATGACAAGACACCATATGAATTATGGCATGGAAATGTTCCTAATTTGTCTTACTTAAGAGTCTGGGGATGTGAGGCACTTGTGAAGCGCGATACGCCTGACAAACTTGAACCCAGAACTACTAAGTGCATCTTTGTCGGATACCCTAAGGAAACGATGGGTTACGACTTCTATGATCCCGTCAAAAACACTGTTCGCGTTGCTCGATATGCTGAATTCTTTGAAAAGAAATTAGTTCCAGAGAACAGTGGGAGGGTTGTAGAACTTCATGAGACTCAAGAGGAAGATGTGTCACCTTCTGAAGCTCCTAGCAATCATCAACTTGGGGGGGAAAATGTTCAAAGTGATGAACCTCAAGTCGATGATGATGAAGCGATTCCACTTCGTAGGTCCGAAAGAACAAGACGTCCTACTGACAGATTATGTCTGATGGTAGAAGAAAATGTTTTAGGAGATCTCGATGAGCCTCCGAATTTCAAAGCTGCATTATCAGATCCGGAATCTGAAAAATGGCTTGAAGCTACGAAGGTGGAAATGAAATCCATGAAAGACAATCAAGTCTGGAGCTTGGTTGATCTTCCACCAAATGCTCAAACTGTTGGGTGTAAGTGGATCTTCAAGAAGAAGATGGACATGGATGGAAATGTACACACCTATAAAGCTCGTCTCGTGGCGAAAGGTTATACTCAACGTTTCGGTGTTGACTATGATGAGACCTTTTCTCCAGTTGCGGATATTAGAGCTATTAGGATTCTCTTAGCCATAGCTGCGTACTATGACTTTGAGATATGGCAAATGGATGTTAAGACTGCCTTCTTAAATGGTTACTTGGATGAAGAAATCTATATGGATCAACCTGAAGGTTTTATTGATCCAAAACATCCCAACAAAGTATGCAAGCTTCAAAGGTCCATTTATGGACTAAAGCAAGCATCAAGAAGTTGGAACAAGCGGTTTGATGAAGAAATCAAAAGGTTTGGTTTCGTTCAAAATCCCGATGAGCCATGTGTATATCGCAAAGCAGTGGGAGTAATGTTACTTTCCTTGTCTTGTATGTTGATGACATATTGATCATAGGAAAACACATTCCAATGTTGCAAGATGTTAAATCCCATCTTGGAAAGTGTTTTGCCATGAAAGATTTAGGAGAAACGACATTTATTCTTGGAATCTATATAGATAGATAGATATATATATATATATATATATATATATATATATATATATATATATATATATATATATATATATATATATATATATATATATATATATATATATATATATATATATATATATATATATATATATATATATATATATATATATATATATATATATATATATATATATATATATATATATATATATATATATATATATATATATATATATATATATATATATATATATATATATATATATATATATATATATATATATATATATATATATATATATATATATATATATATATATATATATATATATATATATATATATATATATATATATATATATATATATATATATATATATATATATATATATATATATATATATATATATATATATATATATATATATATATATATATATATATATATATATATATATATATATATATATATATATATATATATATATATATATATATATATATATATATATATATATATATATATATATATATATATATATATATATATATATATATATATATATATATATATATATATATATATATATATATATATATATATATATATATATATATATATATATATATATATATATATATATATATATATATATATATATATATATATATATATATATATATATATATATATATATATATATATATATATATATATATATATATATATATATATATATATATATATATATATATATATATATATATATATATATATATATATATATATATATATATATATATATATATATATATATATATATATATATATATATATATATATATATATATATATATATATATATATATATATATATATATATATATATATATATATATATATATATATATATATATATATATATATATATATATATATATATATATATATATATATATATATATATATATATATATATATATATATATATATATATATATATATATATATATATATATATATATATATATATATATATATATATATATATATATATATATATATATATATATATATATATATATATATATATATATATATATATATATATATATATATATATATATATATATATATATATATATATATATATATATATATATATATATATATATATATATATATATATATATATATATATATATATATATATATATATATATATATATATATATATATATATATATATATATATATATATATATATATATATATATATATATATATATATATATATATATATATATATATATATATATATATATATATATATATATATATATATATATATATATATATATATATATATATATATATATATATATATATATATATATATATATATATATATATATATATATATATATATATATATATATATATATATATATATATATATATATATATATATATATATATATATATATATATATATATATATATATATATATATATATATATATATATATATATATATATATATATATATATATATATATATATATATATATATATATATATATATATATATATATATATATATATATATATATATATATATATATATATATATATATATATATATATATATATATATATATATATATATATATATATATATATATATATATATATATATATATATATATATATATATATATATATATATATATATATATATATATATATATATATATATATATATATATATATATATATATATATATATATATATATATATATATATATATATATATATATATATATATATATATATATATATATATATATATATATATATATATATATATATATATATATATATATATATATATATATATATATATATATATATATATATATATATATATATATATATATATATATATATATATATATATATATATATATATATATATATATATATATATATATATATATATATATATATATATATATATATATATATATATATATATATATATATATATATATATATATATAACACATTCCAATGTTAAGATGTTAAATCCCATCTTGGAAAGTGAAGTGTTTTGCCATGAAAGATTTAGGAGAAGCGGCATTTATTCTTGGAATCAAGATCTACCGAGATAGATCAAAGTGTCACACCCGCCCTAAACGGGGTATGACTTACATGGATTCACAACACAAGATATACTGAACGACACAAATCGTTGTCGTTTTAAAATACATTTATATAAAAACATTGTTCACAAATTTATATTACAATTTATGAAAGATATTATTCTTGAAAACATTTATTTAATATTAAACAATATTAAACAGTAGACAGAGACTTTAGCAAATTGACTTGTCTTTACTAGAGTCTGAGGGTAGGCCATGGTCCAGTATGTTGTATGCAGCGGAAAAAATGTCCCATGTATAGAGTATCGTCTAGTTACCTGAGAATACATGCTAAAATACGTCAACATAAAGTTGGTGAGTTCCATAAGTTTTTCATATAGAAAATATAGTTTCACAAAATGCCAGAATTCAGTGTGACCATTGCCTTACCGCAATGTCAAATAGTTATGATACAATATCAGCAAAGAGTATCATATGTTTTAATAAAAATATAGAGTATGAACCACAAGATTTAGAGTAACTATTTGATCACACAATGGATCAAATAGAATATAAGAGTAGATACTGTATACATCAAGTTCTAAGCTCATGAACCGAAACTAGACAAGTGTGTTTATTTGCCTCCAGAGTAGGTACCTTGTTCAGGGTACCCTAAGCTTTCCAAATATAATGCATCCGTATCCAGTTGGTATGACCAACACGAATGGGGTGCCTACCCCAATAGTACTATTCAATATACCCACGTTTATGTTTCCATAATTAATCGTTCATGATAGTGAGGACTTTGAGTGAACAGAGCAACTTAGAATCAACCATATATACATTTCTGGAATACTTGTGTTCATCATAACAGTAAAGAGTTTGTATTTTACCCCGAAGGTAAAATAAATAAAGTGGAGTTACAAAATATATATAATATATATATATATATATAATTTTGTAAATATACATATAAGTATATAACTTTGAAAATATACATATAAGTATAACAAGTAGTTTTATTGCATGTATCTCAGTCCCCAAATAAATGTATAAATAATTAAAAAGGGGAGTATGAAGACTCACATAGTATATTATATATCATATAGTTTTGCAATTGTTCTTCAAAGTTTCGTATATATATAACATAAAATAATTATTATGCATGTATCTCAGTCCCCGAAATAAATCATATAAAAGAATTAAAAAGGAGAATATGGAAACTCACCTTAGTGTTGTAGAAGAAGATCACTTAGACGTACTTAGTCTTGTGTGATTATAAAAGAGATTTTTAGAAGTGAATATAAATGGTGTGAGTTTTATAATTAAACTAAGGTCGCTATTTATAGAAAATAATTTTAGAATATGTTTGGAATATGCTTGGAATATGCCTTGGCATATTCTTGGAATATGCCTTAGCATATGCTTTGGAATATGCTTTTACCTTTACTATTTACAATTTACTTTTTACCTTTACTATTTACCGTTACTATTCACAGTCACTATTCACGGACTATTCACAATCACTATTCATGAATACGGTTTCTGAATACGATTACTATTCACGGATACGGTACTATTCATGTATACGGTTACTATTCACGAATACGGTACTATTCATAAATACGGTTATTGATAGTATAAGTATGAAAAAGTATTTCCTTTTTATTTATAAGTTAGTTCAAAGTATCTCTGTGAAAAATTAATAATTTCACGCACGTTAAATATATATATATATATATATATCAGCATATATTTTATAACAGAATCTATATATTTAATTTGCTCTTTTTAAAATATTACAGAAATAATAAGTTAATTAAATTTTAAATTTACCCGGATTTTTGACAGTTGTTACACAAAGCGATTAATTGGACTAAGTCAAAGTGCTTATATTGATAAGGTCTTAAAGCGATTCAAGATGGAGAATTCTAAGCGTGGGTTTACACCTATGCAAGAAGGACTTAGTTTATCTGTCAAACAGGGTGCTACTACACCTAATGAGGTGGAGCGTATGCAAAGAGTTCCTTATGCTTCGGCTGTGGGATCTATTATGTATGCGGTTAGATGCACTAGACCCGATGTGGCGTTCGCGCAAAACATCGTTAGACGATATCAACAGAATCCAGGTGAAAGTCACTGGACTGCTGTTAAGAGCATTCTGAAGTACCTACGGGCTACTAAAGATATGTTTTTGGTGTATGGAGGAAATCCAGACTTAGAGCTCAAAGTGACCGGATACTGTGATGCTGGATTTTAAACTGATAGAGATGACACGAAGTCTCAGTCAGGATTCGTCTTCGTTCTTAACAGAGGTGCTGTGGATTGGAAAAGCAAGAAGCAAACTACAGTTGCCATGTCTGCAACAGAGTCTGAGTACATTGCCGCCTCAGAAGCCGCAATGGAAGCAGTCTGGATAAGGAAGTTCATTAGCGGGCTTGACGTGATCCCCTCAAGTGACTTACCCACTGATATGTACTGTGATAATACTGGTGCATTAATCATTGCCAACGAACCCGGAGTTCAGAAAGGTGCCAGACATTATGCTAGACGATATCACTATGTTCGTGAGCAGATCGAACAAGGTGAAATCAAATTACTCAAAGTTCACACAGATTTTAACTTAGCTGATCCTTTCACAAAACCTTTGTCTAGGCCCAAGCTTGAAAGGCATGCCGAGGGCATAGGACTTAAATTAGCTAGTTATTTTATGTAAATCTGTTGCTTCGGTATTTGGATAAGGGATGTTAAACAATTTATATTTTCTATAATGAAATAAAGTACTTGATATGTTTGATTTCATTTAATATTAATTGTGTCCCATATTTGCATGTTTAATCCTTGAATATTTTATAATATTCTAAATTGTCCATTGTCGATTAACTATATGGGAGTATAGTTAAACTAAGACAAATCTGAGCGATTGGTTATATTCTTGGAATATATAATGGATGGTCCCACCAAACTCACATGATATCCATAGTTGATGCATATCGGACTACCCCACTAACGAATTATTACTTTATGGATCGGCGTCATTAAGTAAAAATTCGAAAATGGTTACTTTATTGATCCTTTGACTTGAGATACAAGCAGGTCAGCATGTATGGATTGCACTTACTTGATATGTTTGATTTCATTTAATATTAATTGTGTCCCATATTTGCATGTTTAATCCTTGAATATTTTATAATATTCTAAATTGTCCATTGTCGATTAACTATATGGGAGTATAGTTAAACTAAGACAAATCTGAGCGATTGGTTATATTCTTGGAATATATAATGGATGGTCCCACCAAACTCACATGATATCCATAGTTGATGCATATCGGACTACCCCACTAACGAATTATTACTTTATGGATCGGCGTCATTAAGTAAAAATTCGAAAATGGTTACTTTATTGATCCTTTGACTTGAGATACAAGCAGGTCAGCATGTATGGATTGCACTTACTTGATATGTTTGATTTCATTTAATATTAATTGTGTCCCATATTTGCATGTTTAATCCTTGAATATTTTATAATATTCTAAATTGTCCATTGTCGATTAACTATATGGGAGTATAGTTAAACTAAGACAAATCTGAGCGATTGGTTATATTCTTGGAATATATAATGGATGGTCCCACCAAACTCACATGATATCCATAGTTGATGCATATCGGACTACCCCACTAACGAATTATTACTTTATGGATCGGCGTCATTAAGTAAAAATTCGAAAATGGTTACTTTATTGATCCTTTGACTTGAGATACAAGCAGGTCAGCATGTATGGATTGCACTTACTTGATATAGTTCTAACTCTCCTGAATAAGGGAGTAAATAAAGGGCTATTTTCAGAAAGTGTAGTGAAGTATGATGACTGACACGTGTAGTCAATACAGGATTTGTTCCTCCAACTAATAGTTGCAGAATGATACCATTGGCGCCCTCATTAGGACTAATTAAGATGTTTGCATGGCCGTGCCCAAATAAATCCAGACGGTTCTCGATTATATTTGGTAATCATTAATTAGTTATGGAATGAGAAACAGAATCGTTAAATCATGAAATGACATTGAACCATATTCATGTTTAACACGGTATCTGAACAAAGGGATAATAAATGCCTCAACCATTTAAATATACTTTAAGAAACTATACTTGAATATTTCTGAGAGCATTGGCGTGTTGCTAGACGCTAACCAATGTTATTACCTTCATTTGTTACGAGCTCAAGTGGGAGTTGTTAGTATATGATCACGTAAAAATGAACGTATGTCCGGAAAGTATTTAAGCCTACGGGGTCACACGCGATGACACTTAGATATCCGGTAATATGTATATATTGTATATACATATTCATAATCACCAAAATGGAGAGAAATGACATTGGACTTTATTAACTAGATATGTTAATTGTAATTATTTAATAATTAATAAATATGAATTATTAATGACATAAATCGTCCTTGTGGTTTACCTAAATAGTCACATTTCGTCCTTTAAAATCCAAAACCTCAAGGACAGTCCTTTATAGGTGGATAAGGATCATGTTCGGTCCTTTGACTATTTGACCGTCAAGTGGTCTCCGTTAAACCCCCCACGTGACACCCACGTGAGGGGTACTCCAGTCTTTTTCATCACTAAAGGACCATTCGTGATATTTTTCTTTACAACCTAAATCTTCAAACACATATTATGATCTTCAAACACATGAATAAATACATATCTTGTAAAAATAAATGTAAAAAAAACCAAAAACAACAAACAATTTATGTTCTCTTTCGTATCTTCTATATGTTATCTTATCTTCCACCTACAATAGGAATAACAAATTCATCGAAGGTCGGCTAAAATAAAAAACAAAGTCGATCGAGTAGATAAGCTTTCATCATTATATAACCAACTCAACCTAATATTGTTTTGCTGAAAAAACAGATTCAATAGAAAACTACGGTGGCCGGCAAACACCAAAATCTCACCGGAAAAAATCCAAAAACGAGATCTCTCTCGTTTCGTCGAATTAGAACACGAAACTTGTTGCAATCGACTCATAATACAATCGCGCACAAACCCTAGCCTATTTTTCAATCAAAAAGTTCGCCGGATAGTTCGCCGGAAAAACTGAAAGTTGAAGATAAACAACCAAAACCGCTAAGATCTCGTTTTTGTCACTTCCGATGACAACAGATCTTCTTTTTCGATCCGATAGACCAGCGACAGTGAGAGCTCGGTGGTCGGGATCTGGTCGTACCGGTGGCAACGAAAGCTTCTCTTTAGAAGTAGCAGGTTAAGGTGTTTGTTATTTTTCCTTTAACAATCTAGTTTCAATGTTCCATATAAGAAGTATATATTTCGATCTTTGTTATTTTGTGTTTGATGTTTGCTTTTCTTTAACTAGATGTTATATTTGGGCGGAGGGTACGCGACGAATAGTGAGCCACGAAACCTGATCGATCTAAACGCTATCCCCCATCTTCTTCTTTAAGTGATTATCGATATAAAGAGATGACCGGATCTAGTGATGCTTTATTCCCGTCGTGGGTTTTTTCCGGCCACCGTCTCCGACCATATCTCCATGGCGGTGGTCTTCTGTGTGTATGTATTTATATGTATATATATGTCTTCGATTGAAATGTGTATATATATATATATTCGATCTGATTGAAATGAGTATGGTATGGAGATATAGATATAGAGATTAGGTAGATTGATTTTTGATTTTAATTTGGGAGGGGGAAGAGATCTGCTTTTCCTTTTTCTATTTGTAGAAAAAGGATGGAGATATAGATATAGATATTTTTTTGATCCGAAAGTTTTTGATTGAAGATAAAAAAAATTGTTATAATATAAGGTTGATTAAAGTAAAAAAAATATCACCAATGGTCCTTTATTTATGAAAAAAGTATCATTGATGGTCCTTTAGTGATGGAAAAGACTGGAGTACCCCTCACGTGGGTGTCACGTGGGGGGTTTAACGGAGACCACTTGACGGTCAAATAGTCAAAGGACCGAACATGATCCTTATCCACCTATAAAGGACTGTCCTTGAGGTTTTGGATTTTAAAGGACGAAAGGTGACTATTTACGTAAACCACAGGGACGATTTGTGTCATTAACTCTTATTAAATATTAAATTATTAATTAAATGTAATTATTAATTTAAGGAATCCTAGTCCAAGTCAAATTATAAAAGAAGTTAGCTTGAAGGTTAAGTTATTAGGGATATATTTATACCTTATATATAGCCTAATAATTAACCCTAACTAAAAAAAACTCTAATGTCAATTCGGTTCTCTCTCGATCATACGAAAACCAAAACCCAAATAATTAGTTGTTCCAAAGTCGTGGAACATATATAAATTATAATAACACTTTGCTTTGCATTTATTGTGAAGCTTTGTTGTGTTCAATGGAAACGGTTTTGTTTATTTAATCGCAAGTAGAAAAAGCAAACTATGAGTTTTAGGCTTTTGGTGATTCAAGATCTAGCAATCTCCGGATATTGTTCGACGTGTCGTGTGTGCGATCGTAGAGAGGTTTTATTTTAAACCTTATTATAAAGTTTCTTGCTTTATCATCTTCAATTAAAGGTACATGCTTTCTTTCCTTGGTTAATTAATTAATTACATAGATTAATTTTCCGCTGCGTGCTTTGTGATTTAATTTGATAATTTGTTATATAACCCAACAGTATTTACATTCAAACGAAATGAACAAAAAGTTCAATCAAGATAATCATACCAGCTCAATTGTTCTTGTTGTCAATAGGGGTCGTTGAGGATAGACCAAAAGGTAGAGTAAATTATCCATACGAGATAACTACAAACAAAAGAGCTACTGTAAATTTTAAAATTGCATACATATACAGATAGATGATAAGAAATTTAACTAAATGGGAAGAAAGTTTCACATATTCGAAGTTACAGCAATTACAAGAATAAAGATAAAATCTTCAAGTGGGAAAGAAGACTACGGACATATTTACCTAATGAGGCAAATAGGATATTTTTTTTCCTGTTCACATGGAGTACCAAATCCTATCTTACCAGAATCCAGTAAGCTAATGTGGGGTTAATATGCTATAGTAGTTGCTTAATTAGGAAATCTTATGCTGAAAGTAAAAGAAAATTCTGAAGTTGGGCAGAATTCAATAGACCTCGAATATTTGATTATTTGTTAAAAACAAGTTTATGTAGTAATTGATAATCATCCTTCAGTAATTATCTATGAACAAGTCGATCAACCATATCTGGATTCATTTATATATGCTTAATTTGATAATTTATTTTTGTATATTTCGGAGAGCAACTTACCTACTGATAGTAAGTAAACATATAGACGATCGAGCTCCCCAAAGTTAATAGTCGATCAACCATATCTGGTTCGGTATTTCACGTAGAGTATTTCAGTTTTCAAATATACTATTTAAGTGGTAGTAAAAACAATTCTTTTTGACGCATTAAAGGATTCTAATAGGCAAGGGTTCTGATTTGCAACAGAGATCAACTTCCAATATTTTATGAGGTACGACATCAAGATTAATCAAGTACATGGTCCTCTAATTGTTGTAAATAGTTCAATAATGGCAGAGAAACAATAGAAAGAGGGTAAAGTCAGACTCAAACCGTAGCCAAAAAAGAAAATAGAATGGGAAATCTGAGGACTAATGAACATAGGTCATAACTATAAAAGTAGTGATGTTCGTTTACCTGGTTGTATGCAACATTACCCATTGCTTGCTTTCCAGGCAAGTTGGAAAAAAAAAACACATATCGCATGAAAGTGTAGATAAATGAAACAACTTCTAACATGAAAAGGACAAAACAAATTTCTGGGTGACTGGTTATGATGAGGAAAAGGAATCAGCCCAGCACAAACACCCAAAATTGTGAAAGGTTCTATTTCTATATGTGTTGTGTCCTCAGTAGTCTCTCCTTCATATAAGGCAATCTGAAATTCATGTAAAAAATATACTAAGGAATCCATGGAAGCATACAGAATGGAACTTAATTTCCCAAAAGCTCAAAACTTTACAAACCAAGGCATTGTTCTCTTCATTAACGTCTAGATACTCAATCAGTCCCTCCTGCACAAAGCTGGAAAATTTACGAATTCCTTCCTACAAGTGATAATTTGGTTAATACATTTGGTGATAGCTTATCATGAACATTATTAAAAATACTGTGGATTTATATGCTTACTTTCAACTCTCTTATATGGTACTCCTTAATTCTTGAATCACCCTGATCAGCAATCACAAGGGGCCGACAAACACAGCCACCATCTGAAGCTATATAAACACAGAGCTCAACACCGATGTACCCATTCGAGTTATAGATATAAATGATGTAGCAAATTTAATGTTGACAACTAATGAAAGAATGAAGATGGAGACGTTGTAATTAAGATCCGAAGGACCAAACACAAGGAGAGAGTTCAATGCTGAAACGACTATGGTAACTCATATTTAAGAATCTTACGATCAGTTCCAAGAATTAACACCAGCACAAACAACTCTATACGTTGTTCATCTGGTTATACTGTGTATCAAGCCAATTGTACATAAAAGCGAAACAGTGCAACTCTACAAGCATTCCAAGAAGAGTCATTAAGATGATTGTAAGGTTAGAGACCTTACTTGCTTCTCATTGACATGGATGCTTACAAATCGACCAGCCCTACGCAGCTTTCTCATTTCACGAGAAAATTTCTGATCAAATATTCACGATGTCAGGCTACTAAATCAAGCAAAAAACTGAAAAACTGCACATGTCAGAAAAGATGGCTTATAGAGTTAGGGTCGGTTTACTTTGCCAATTTGTATGAATCCTGGTTTACATTTCATAGGCTAGGCCTCCATGATACAAGGATGAATAAATGGCACCCATAAAATGGAAGCAAATAGGTGGAAACCTAGCATACTTGCCATAAAAATGAGTTCCTCTGTCAATTTACGACTCCTTTTAAATAGTAAACATCTGCAGGAAATAACTGTTTTTCTTGAAAGGACTATCTTATTATACTTTGTGTCTACCTCTTTAGATTCATGAAATAAGAATTCACCTATTCAAATAATTGTATTGAACAGTATATCATGGATAGAAATCATATGAGACAAAAAAAGTTATTCAATGAGGTTCAATTAAAAAAACTTATGAAGCTAAGGCATGGGTTATTTTCTTCTCTTGTTTGTCGCATTGAATATGCAAGGACCGCCATAACTTAGTTTTACCCTATACCATGCATTGGATACTGTTGTTTTTATCATGACGTAGTCTTAAATAAATTAACACTTATCATGCGACTGAAATAACGTAGAACTATAATAAAAAGTAGGTATATTATGTGGAACACAAGCAACAATAACTGAAAATAACCTGTGGTTTCCTATGCTTGCCAATGATTGACCCATTTAATATGATCAGATATGAACTTGTATGAAGCTCTGCACCAGAAAGTTTTTCCATGTCTTCAACTCCCAAGCCATAACACTGTAAAAACTATGTATTAGATTAAAAGTATATGTAAGAATAGATAGCCGTGAACTTGTAGATGGACATAGATAAAATAAACAACCCGTTGGTGGATACCCGCAAATTGGCAGAAGAAAAACCCGCGGATATGGTAACGGGAAAGGGGTATTTGCACCCCTTACCCGTGATGCACTTATAAAATAATAATAGAGCAACATCAAAGACATATCCATCGGTTAGATATTATCTCCATGAAAAAAAATCTAGAAAATGGAGAGAAAATCCAAATTTAATGAAAAGATCAGCAAAGTACCAAATTGATAATAGGGCTTTCCTCTTCATCAGTTGTAACATGTGACATCAAAGCCAAGTTTTTCACCAATCCACAAGCTTCTCCTTCCGGGGTATCACAAGGGCAAAGCATCCCCCACTGTAGTTATTTGTTACAAAATATGAGTACATATGTTAGAAATTATTGCAAGTTGCCAGGTTTTTTTATGAAAGGAAAAACATCTACCTGGCTAGGCTGCAATGCTCTAGGTCCACTAAAACTTTCCTAGACTTTTCAAACTGCGATTGAATTTTTGTCATGAAGCCAATTACCCCGATGAAGGATAGTCTATTTAAAACCTGTTACAATAAGAATTTTGACCTTATATGCTGGAATTTTGAAATACATTATGTTGCAATGTGTTCCATTTAAAACCTGAGACACTCCTTTCCGCGCCATTCCAAACCGTTTGATATTCCAGTTACCAGTAGAAAGTCATCTCCAGTGATCCTATTCAGCACAATCTCCTAAATAAAATGAAAGAAAAAAAAGGAAAACAGATGCAATCATCATCAGTGGCAATTTATTGATTTCCACTAGCAGACTTTTTTTTAATGAAATGAACAACAAATGAGGAATTGTATCCATGATATCACAGGGTACTCAGATATAATACAACAGACATGTATTTGTACAGTTCTGTGCCGATCAATGAAATGTGTAAATTTTCTTAGTATGTCCACACTTATAAGTATGTGGAGATGTTCACATTTACAAGCCAAATAGATATATCTCATAAGAAATTTTACAACTTGTAGTTGTTGGAAAAATATATCTAGATTTACAAGCATAGAGCAAAAAAGGGAAGAGATCTTTTTGATAAAACTCTCACGCAATCGGAATTCTTGACTACACAATTTGTAACACTGCCCCATCATGAGAAAAGACCCCGCAAAGCTCATTGTCCCAAATAAATATTTAAAATACTTCAGACATAATTATGACAGATACATAAGGTAGAAGTATTATATTACGATTGGTAACATTTAATTAAAAAACATTGTTATGAAAGGTATCTTGAAATAAGTCAACAAACAACGGAAGTCACAGGGCCATTTGATCTATTGACAAAATTTAATGATGGTTAAATTGGTAAGCTTACCCATGAAATCAGTTATTGAACGAGGGTATATGGCTAGAGAAGTCTGTGTGACCGAATGGGTGGTGTTTCTATGTTTAAACAATGAAAAGGTTAACATTTTGGATGAAGATGAGGAAAGGATTCCTATGCATGAGCAATGACTACAATCAAAAAAGAAGTCAAGGTAATTTATTCTGAAACCCGCCAAAGTTAAGTATGTTTGGCTATGTTCAAGTAATGTGGTAATGTGTGCCTTTGGGTGAATTGGTATCTAAATCAGATGTCTTATCGAATCGGTTAATTGATTTAGACCAAGAGATCTGTAAGAAGTTGTTTTCAATTAATTGTTTCTAAACTTAAACTTTTTATGTTATCTATAAGAAGTGTTTTATGGAAATTAAAGAGTAAAATATTATACCTAAAAATGGCTAAACTTTTACACTATTAAGTGTGCAAAAATGCCATAAATAAGACTACCTATAACTTTTAGATCGTGCCTCATATATGGTTCAATAACTAGTGCAGCACCTATTATCAAATGACGTACCTGAGAAAAATCAATCTTGCAGCGGCGAGCTAAGTTCTTATCTATATTCGTCCTGGCGACATCATTTGCACTCTTGAATAGATCCTTACAATATGAAGTTTTACAAAATTTATTTATTCAGATTTAAGAATATGTCAAATTCTATAAGAGAATGATCTGATAACCAAGAAAGAACATGTCACCTCAAACAATAGAGATATCAATTGCCCAGATAGCTCCAGACGTTTGTTTCCTAGATAATCCTGTAGAAGATAGTTTTTTACAAGTCAATCACATATGAACACCTTTACATGTTCTAGCTTCTAGCACAGTATGATCAATGTTGTCATAAGACAACAATGTTGATAAAAAATGAGTATGTAAAGGATGAGAAATGATTCATGTCAAAATGTGTTATAGTCTGTCCACAAACGTAAAATCTTAAGCAGTCACATGCGTTATAGTTGAGATAAAATGTTATAGTTAATCCACTATGCTTGTAAGACGTCAGATTGTCTATTCAATAACACATAATCCTATGACCATATATAGATTTTATGCACTAACTTGTAGTAAATGATATAAAACCTAGTAGAATATTTCAAACAGCTTTTTCCAGAAAATCTGCCTCCAGGTAAAGCACATAGACGAGGGATGGGAGATGGCTAAAGTAAAAAGAAACAATAAAAAGAAGCTCTCAGTTTTGTTAAAAGAGGAGTGAAGACAAGGTGTAGCATAACAAATTTGGTTAGAGGAACAAAATTAAGGTTGGTAAAAGGGAAACAATGCAATTTACCTGATCATAAGTATTTCCACAACCAGACTAGATAGCAATATTATTTCTATAACTTGATTAACTTTTTTATATGGGTTGTGAGATCATATAGTATGATTCAATTGAGTATTGAACAAGGGTTGAATTGGGAGAGATGACCGCCTCTCTAAACAGGCTACTTTTATGTTTCATAATTATTTCCACATACTGTTCTAGTTAACATATCATTTGGGTCCTTCACATTATATAATTGAGCAACTAGCATAAACTTTCAAGATGTGTGCAAGAGCACAGAGATACAACACTAAAACTCTGAAGTTTTTTTGGCTATTATGGGGGGACAGGAAGAAACAAACTATGCTTGAACTTACTTTGTCATCCACGTCAATCTTGTTCAGGACTGCATCTATAATCCGTCTGAGCATCACTGCTACATATATGCACTTGGACCGCAAATTATTATTATGTACCTAATTGATAGATATGTAAAGATAGGTTAGCATACGATAATATTTAAAAGTCAAGAATGTAAAAAAAATTCATACAACTCACCCGAACGTTGACAAGAAATACATCACGGAGAACACGTGAAGCTCCAGATTCCTAAAGAAAAGACATAAAGCAACGGTTAACAGCTATTCCAAAACTTTGCGATCATCAAACCAAATAGGAGCAAAATAGGTCTTTTTGATCACGAAAAACTGAGTAACGAGGATCAGGTAACCGTACCTTTTTGACATGGTTTTTACTAAGCTGTAGACAAACAATTCAAAGAAGAAGAAACAAATTAGTAATAAAAGATCCAACAATCAGCATCAACAAGAAGAGAATATGCAATAATTAGTCAAACATTTCATATATGCAAATGACGTCGATTTATAAAATGTGCAGTAACAACTGCCTAGGATGTCTACTACAACTAGATTCTAACAAATGTATTGAAATAGTCTCCACAAATGTCTCAGGTGATATGACCATTATTCAGGCACAACACTTTGTCGGGGATCGTCTACTGTAAATATGTTTCAGATTTTTGTTTTCATTTTGGATAACTCTTTGATTCTAGTCCTTCAAACTTCATATACTATGATATAAGGGGGAAATGCCTTATATAATAGAAAACTTATTGTATATTGACTACCTTCGTTTCAAGGAACTCCAAAGCCTGATGTTGTGTGTATATACCCAGCGTGGAACAATCCTGAAATTGGTAACCATAAAGAAATTAATAAAAAGAAATTAGTTTCACTGACATGCCTTTCAATTTTTCCATTATATCTCAAGGAGAGGCTAATTAAAGTGCTATGTGACAGCACAACACACAAACAGAAGGCTTTCAATGGATGCTATACATTATTCACATACAATGGTCAATAATAGAAAACTATCTAAACATTTTAGGTAAATTAGCAACAGAATATGAGCAAGAAAAATATCCATGAAGCTCGATCAAATTGACACAACTTCAACATACTGACATCTATTATATATATAAGAGGCTATCTGTATTTTGAAAACAGTGAATGATAGGACATGAGGAACAAGGATCACCTTGCAACTAAACCAGAAGGTTCTATAACCATAAAACTGTCAACATGTAAGACATGATCTTTAATAATTAGACATTGTTCCTTTTTATGTAGGAAACATATTGTACAGGGAAGCTTGCTCTAATTGGAAGTTCATAGATCATTTTTGAGGAAGAAAGGGAGTTTTTTAGAGTCAATTATCTACCTCAATAGATGGCATAAGTCGTGAAGCATAATCAGGATCTCTCCCAAGCATTTGCACAACTTCTTGATCACTTTCCATACCCATAGCTTTCATAACCACCATAATAGGTACCTAAGACATAATGAAACTTATAAAAGTAACTCAAAAAAACAGTAACCATTCATGAGGTGAGGAATAACAAGAATTTTGAAGGGTGTGCATTATAAGAACATACTAATTGTACCTTGATTGTAAATGAACTAAGTATCAAATATATCTTCTCTTTCTCCATTTTTATAACAGTTTTACTTATTCTGTCTTCAGTGCTGCTCAAAACAGATGCCTGGATGCTAAAGAAAAAACGAGATATATAAACACAAAGGAACAATCAAGAAACAAAAACAAAACCCAAAAATCACGAATATCAAATGCCAATGGCCCAATCATTTGACCACAATGAAATCAGAAATTTTAGTACAAGCATAACCTGATAAGGTAAAAGAATACTCACCACTTGTTCTTATCCCTGTCAATGATTATTCTATTCTTTGACAGTTGTTCTTGAATTAAAATCGCCTGCATAAATTCTCACTGTCAGCAATGAACGAATAAGATAATCAAGTTAACATAGTAAAGACAAGACAAGATGTCAAAGAACATTCAAATTCAATATAAAGGTGCTGCTAGTCATCATCTCTTTCCATGTTAACTTATTCCAAAGCAGAAATGTTGCAGCCAAAAACTATATATGAGGAACTACAATAATTGAATTCCTTGTGTATACATAGGATGAAGCATGTCTCTCCATAGTTAAGGTAGTCTTTTCAACTTAAGAAGTCAATGCAGATGCTTACCAGAGAGTTAAGAGTAAGACTGCTAAAAACATCAAATCCATTAATGGATAAATACAATATTCTCACATTTAACATCATTTCAAAAAAAAGGATAGATCGATGGGAACCCCTTGATCTCATGTACCGCATTGTACTTAAGACGTAGACGCTTTCTCACACATAATGAATAAGATATATGGTAAAAAAAACTTTTTGGAAAGAACCAATTTTTCAAAAATAATTACTTTAAACTTAAAATACCGTGGTGTTATATCGATAATCTTTTCAATTTTAGGCACTTTTCTCACAGTGATGTACATTGGTGCAACTTCATAGGTTGTCAAATGGCATTTCACAATAATTAGCACAAATCACATGAGATTAAGGAATGCACCAACAAGTCTCAAAACTATGTGAAATTGTGTACGCTATAATCCTTTTTCCGGAGATGGGGAAATGTGCCGATATAGTCCCTGCAAAGTGATATGGTTAAAAGCTTATGAATTTTTTGGATATCATTAAACTATGTAATTATATACAATAGTGTTATAAACTCTATGTCATGTTTTTATATTAGTTAGTTAGCCATTTGTTTTAATCATGTTTTGATCGGGACTACTTGGGATTTGGTACCGATATCCCGGTCCCGTCCCGATTCGGTACCGGTACCGGTACCGTCCCATATGGGACCGAGATCGGTACCAAGTTTTAGAGATTTTCGGGACCGGTACCATCGGGATCGGGACGGGACCATGCCCATCCCTAATTACCAGTATTGTTATTTGGTAAGTACATGAAAAATATTAAAATTCAATAAAATAATGAATAACACAATATATTCTATAACTTGAATCATTCTTTATAGATTAAGTCAAAAACAAACGTACATTTATGATTAATTCACTAGGATATTTTTTTATCAAGTCAATTGAAGTCACAAAACAACCACAACATTAGTTGTATCCATAGCTGTATCGTTTTCATGTCAACCATCATTTTTGATCTACACCATTTGCGCATTAGACATGTGTTAGACGTATTTTTGTTTTCATAATGGTATGTCGATGGTATTAAGATGATATCAATACACAAATTTGCTGAAAATCTCCCTCGAAATACCACCAAACATTCGACCTAATTGTCCAAGATACTCCGTGTATCAAGGTTTTTCAAGGACACTATTGTTTATTATCCACTGAAGTTGGCCGCAAGTTTTTTTGGTTTCAGACATTTAGCACAGTTGTGAAAAAAAATGACATTTGTATTCATGTTTAAAAGTTGGGTCATTATTTAACTTTGGTGGTAGTTTATGTATTTATCACATATTTGTGATTAAAGGTTTGTATATAGACATATGGGTTGTAACTTTGTATATAGACATATGGTTGTTTAAACTTTTGATCTTTTGCCCAACTTAAACTTAAGATTTGGAAAGGGACAATAATCTTGGATTAAACCCATATAAATCAAATATTTGAATTGTTCATCAATTAACAACAATCATGATATCAACAATTAACTAATGTTAGGGACATCTTTAGACATTTTCCAGTTGTCATATCATATCTTTACAAAATTTTAAAATCACTTAATTTTACCTCCAATGATATCATTATATAACAACATCCTTACATATTTTATATTTTCCACATCAGCACACAGAGGCGGATCCAGGAATTTGTGTTAGTGGGGGCAAAAAAAAAAAACCAATAAACATCTATAACATAGCAGCAAAACAACAAAAATACAGCAACAAAACAATCAAACAAAAAAAAAACAACAACCACAACAACAACAACAACAACAACAACAACAACAACAACAACAACAACAACAACAACAACAACAACAACAACAACAACAACAACAACAACAACAACAACAACAACAACAACAACAACAACAACAACAACAACAACAACAACAACAACAACAACAACAACAACAACAACAACAACAACAACAACAACAACAACAACAACAACAACAACAACAACAACAACAACAACAACAACAACAACAACAACAACAACAACAACAACAACAACAACAACAACAACAACAACAACAACAACAACAACAACAACAACAACAACAACAACAACAACAACAACAACAACAACAACAACAACAACAACAACAACAACAACAACAACAACAACAACAACAACAACAACAACAACAACAACAACAACAACAACAACAACAACAACAACAACAACAACAACAACAACAACAACAACAACAACAACAACAACAACAACAACAACAACAACAACAACAACAACAACAACAACAACAACAACAACAACAACAACAACAACAACAACAACAACAACAACAACAACAACAACAACAACAACAACAACAACAACAACAACAACAACAACAACAACAACAACAACAACAACAACAACAACAACAACAACAACAACAACAACAACAACAACAACAACAACAACAACAACAACAACAACAACAACAACAACAACAACAACAACAACAACAACAACAACAACAACAACAACAACAACAACAACAACAACAACAACAACAACAACAACAACAACAACAACAACAACAACAACAACAACAACAACAACAACAACAACAACAACAACAACAACAACAACAACAACAACAACAACAACAACAACAACAACAACAACAACAACAACAACAACAACAACAACAACAACAACAACAACAACAACAACAACAACAACAACAACAACAACAACAACAACAACAACAACAACAACAACAACAACAACAACAACAACAACAACAACAACAACAACAACAACAACAACAACAACAACAACAACAACAACAACAACAACAACAACAACAACAACAACAACAACAACAACAACAACAACAACAACAACAACAACAACAACAACAACAACAACAACAACAACAACAACAACAACAACAACAACAACAACAACAACAACAACAACAACAACAACAACAACAACGACAACAACAACAACAATCATGATATCAACAATTAACTAATGTTAGGGACATCTTTAGACATTTTCCAGTTGTCATATCATATCTTTACAAAATTTTAAAATCACTTAATTTTACCTCCAATGATATCATTATATAACAACATCCTTACATATTTTATATTTTCCACATCAGCACACAGAGGCGGATCCAGGAATTTGTTTAAGTGGGGGCAAAAAAATTTACTAGATGACTGACGATCCTTATAAACGCCATTAAACATACATAAGGTATGGTGTTATTAATCTTGATAAACGCTAACCCCAGTTCACATGAAGTTGTTGCTTGGATTAAACCCATATAAATCAAATATTTGAATTGTTCATCAATTAACAACAATCATGATATCAACAATTAACTAATGTTAGGGACATCTTTAGACATTTTCCAGTTGTCATATCATATCTTTACAAAATTTTAAAATCACTTAATTTTACCTCCAATGATATCATTATATAACAACATCCTTACATATTTTATATTTTCCACATCAGCACACAGAGGCGGATCCAGGAATTTGTTTAAGTGGGGGCAAAAAAATTTACTAGATGATTGACGATCCTTATAAAAGCCATTAAACATGAGCGGAGAAAAAATGCAACGAATTAGCTTCGAAATAGCATCAAAACTGCCTTGAAACATCCAAAATTTCGACAAAAAAACCAATAAACATCTATAACATAGCAGCAAAACAACAAAAATACAGCAACAAAACAATCAATTTAATGTAATAAAAAAAAACTTCCAAATAGGCAATTTACTAGCAAAAAAAAAAAAAAAAAAAAAAACTAAACAAACTAAACCCTCACTTGACCATCTTCCCCCAAAACCCTAGCCACCATCTTTCTCAATCCTCATTCACAACAAAAAAAAAATGTCAGAAATCGATACAAATAAATCAAACAAAAAGAAAACCAATTCCAAAACATCTTCAGAAACCGACCAAACAACTGATGACTTTCTCATAAAACCACAAACATTCACTCCATCAATCAACACATCAGACTGGCCAATCCTGCTCAAAAACTACGACCGGCTCAACGTCCGAACTGGCCACTACACTCCACTTCCATCCGGTTTTTCACCACTTAAACGCCCATTAGCTGAATACATAAGGTATGGTGTTATTAATCTTGATAAACCAGCTAACCCCCAGTTCACATGAAGTTGTTGCTTGGATTAAACGTATTCTTCGTGTCGAAAAAACCGGTCATAGTGGGACCCTTGATCCTAAAGTTACTGGTAATTTGATTGTTTGTATTGATAGAGCTACTAGGTTAGTTAAGTCCCAACAAGGGGCTGGTAAGGAATATGTTTGTGTGGCCCGGTTACATTCTAGTGTGCCCGATGGTGCCAAAGTGGCGAGGGCGTTGGAGACGTTAACCGGGGCGGTTTTTCAACGGCCCCCTTTGATTTCGGCTGTTAAACGACAGCTTAGAATTAGGACTATTTATGAAAGTAAGTTGTTGGAGTATGATGCTGATAAACATTTGGTTGTGTTTTGGATATCGTGTGAGGCGGGAACTTATGTGAGGACTTTGTGTGTTCATTTGGGTTTGATTTTAGGAGTTGGGGGACATATGCAGGAGTTGAGAAGGGTTCGGTCTGGAATTATGGGTGAGAAAGATAATATGGTGACAATGCATGATGTCATGGATGGGCAATGGATGTATGATAATTATAGAGATGAGACGTATTTGAGGAGATTGATTATGCCGTTGGAGGTTTTGTTGACTAGTTATAAGAGGTTGGTTGTGAAAGATTCGGCTGTGAATGCGATTTGTTATGGTGCTAAGTTGATGATTCCGGGGTTGTTGAGGTTTGAGAATGATATTGAGAATGGTGAGGAAGTTGTGTTGATGACTACTAAAGGGGAGGCGATTGCGTTAGGGATAGCGGAGATGACTACTGCAGTTATGGCTACTTGTGATCATGGGGTTGTGGCTAAGATTAAGAGGGTTGTGATGGATCGAGATACTTACCCGAGGAAATGGGGGTTAGGGCCTACTGCGTCGATGAAGAAGAAGTTGATTACTGAAGGGAAGTTGAGTAAGCATGGGAAACCGAATGAGAAGACACCGACTGAGTGGCTGAGGAACGTTGTTTTGCCTACTGGTGGGGATTCTGTGGTTGCTAGTCTTGCAGCTGCACCAGTAACGGAACAAAAAGTGGAAGTTACTGATGATGTGAAGGTCGACAGTGAGAAGAAGAAAAAGAAGGAAAAGGTGGAAGTTACCGATGATGTGAAGGTTGACGGCGAGAAGAAGAAAAAGAAGAAGGTAAAGGGTACTGAAGATGGCGACGAACGGCAAAAGAGGAAGTTAGAAGAGGTAGATGTTACTGAACCAACACCGATAACTTCCAAGAAACGCAAGGTTGAAGAAGTTAAGGAGGCGACTGCGGAAGTTGTAGAAGGCGAAAAGAAGAAAAAGAAAAAGAAGAAAGAGGGCGAGGAAGTCGTGTTATCTGATGGGGATAAATCTGAAAAGAAGAAGAAGAAAAAGAAGGATAAAGAAAATGGTGATGCCCCTGTTACCCCATCAGCTGCTGTAAGTGATGATGAAGCAAGCAAAAGCTCGAAGAAAAAGGAGAAGAAAAAAAAGAAAATAGATGCTCCAGATGAGTGATCGGAAGGAATTCAAAAGCGCCTGATCGCTCCTGTGCTGTGTTTTGCTGCACAATTCTAGAGAGCCGGTTTTCGTGCTTTGTCTTTGTTTATCAGTTTTTTAGTTCAGTATTTTAGGTCTGCACCTGTAGCATTCCATAAATGTTATGTTTGTTGGTTGTAAGTTGAAAATTTTGGTATTTTCAAACTTGAAGGTGTCTTAAATTTTGGTTCTTGGGACTAATGGTTACAGGTCTTGTTTGTCAATGGTTGATATTTTGACCATGATGGTAATGGGTCTAGATGCAATTTGATCATATCACAAAAAAAAAATGCAATCAGTTTAATGGCAACATTGACACAAAGAATTCCAACACGAAAAATGAAGAAATAAGGATTTTATTATAGAATGAGACAAAACATGTTCATGTGGTTAACAAATCAACATTGTTCGCCCAAAAATGCAATCAGTTTAATTGCAACATATACACAGAGAATTCCAATACGAAAAGAGTGAGCAGAAACAGCAAGAAGAAGAGAAGAATCACTGATGCTGGCAAGCAGACATGTCACTCCACGACATGCAGCACCGGACCTTCTTATGCTGAGGGTTGTGAAACCTTGGCTCTTTTGGTATGGTAGGTTGTCTTTCCGACCTAACAAAGCCATATGAATAACAAACATAAATAAAACTGACCATAAGTTCAAATTCATTTAGGTCATTAATAAATAGAGTTTTCATTCACAAGTTAACATTTGATTGATGAGAGAGTTAATGACAATCTAAATATGAGGGTGCATTCACTCTCTATCTAAATGGTGCTTTAAGATACACACTTTGAGAGTGACTTCGATTCGACATGTCTAAAAGCACCATTAGTGATTTCTTAAAGCATATTAGTGAATGTTAATATTGCTTCGTATTAATATAATTTACCTTCTTGGAATGAAAGGTCTATCAAAGTAAGGCATGGGTTGAGCCTTTGGTACAAGCTCCTTCCTTAGTCTCCTCAGTTCTTCCTCTTCTGCCAACTACAACTCAAAAGATAATATGTATCAACTGGGGTGGAGTTCATGTATAAATACGCCAAATGATAGATCAAAAACTATGCCGTTATGTACCTTCTGCTGCCTTTCTCTTTCCAGTTTGTATTGTTCAATAAACGAAAGCTTTTCTTGCACCTGGTGTTAAAATCATACAGTATTATTCTGATTTACTTGCATCCAATCGAGAATTATCCATAAAAACTAGTCGCGAGCTGAACACTTTCTATCAGTAAAGATATAAGAGAAAAAAACACCTGTTGATCGAACTCAGCACGCTCCACAGCTCTCACGTCACTATGCAATACCAAATCAACTGGTCTTGTACTTTCTTTCACAGGAGGTTTCACCAGGCACTGAAATTAACCAAAGTCACAATCATTAAGCGAACTAGGGAAATAATTCTGAACTTCTGGATTCTAGCAGTAGTAAAAATTTCACACCTCTGGTTCATCTGTTGTATATGGTAAGCCTTGAGCAACAGGAATCCGCTGCTTTTCCTGCTCGATCATCATCTCCTGGACTTTCTTCATGAACTCTTCTTGCTTTGATCTTCCCCTTTGCTGCAGGCACATAATACAAGAGCAGTGAGTTGATAAATAATGAGGGCAAAGATACAAACACATGTTATTGCTGGTTTACTTGTAGTTTTATCACAATGGTATAGTGAATTGGAAGAACTGTGAGAAGTTTTTGAAATTTGAAACACATTTTAAGAATGATACCACACTACTTGAACTGGTTACTTGTAACAATGCCACCTTTTGGCTTTAGTATCATGTAAACCATACAAACTATCAGAATCATGTTCACATTCATTAAGCATTATCAACACAGTTCATTGTCCTTCTTTTCACTCTTTGCCAAGTATCTATCCACTACACATTAGCATTTTGATTCTATTATACGCTTAAATTTATAAGAGCTAAGGATTGTAAATCAGAAGAGAATTCACAAACTAGTGGACAATTATGTAACCGATGGTTGGCAAAACAGCATAGAAAACTACAACTCCAACCAGATCCAATCAGAAGAGAACTCAAAAACTAGCCCTTATAATTTAACTTGGCAACTTACCAGAAGAAGTAATGTGATCAAGATCTTTGAAATTTCTATTGATTTTTATTGAGAATGCAACACGCCTAAAGTTTGAATTTGTAAGCTTGCTACTAGGGGTGTTTGGGTAAGTTATTTTAAGTGATTATGGTCTAAGCTTATTCTTATTGATGTGTTGTGGTCAACCCTAAAGTCTGAACTTATAAACTTACTACTAGGGGTGTTTGGGTAAGCTTATTTTAAGAGTTTATGGCCTAAGCTTATACTTTTTAAGTTAAAAGGCCCATTTTTGTGTGAGTGAGGTTATCTATGTGAGCTTATGAGTTTTTGCCATAAAGGAATAAACCATAAGCTTAAGTTCTTTATTTTGGCCTTATTGAGAAGGCAATGGCTAATAAGCTAAAGCCATAAGCTATCAAAAGAATCTGAGATCTCTACAGATGCTCAATGAAGTGACTAACTATTGGAATGGAACCATAAGACACGGCATTCCGTTGGAAACTAATTGTGAGTTGTCAAGATCCAAGATATACAATAGTTTGCAACAAAAAAAAAGGAGAACTTTGAAAATCTATGGAAACATGAATGCAATATGAAAAACATGCTGTAATACTTATACTTCTGGACCAAAACACTAATTTATAAAGTGTGGCAATTCTGATGACATTTTAGCATCACAGGTAGTTCTTTAATCTGTTTGGGGACTGCTTAACTACTCAACCAGGGAGCATCATTAAGTAATCACATAATGAAATATGAGCTATATAACTTTTAAACTTTATATGATACAAACTCATAAAGGACTGCAAATTCTAACCTCTGTTCTGAGCTTGAAGGGCTGCAGGGAAGTAGACCTAACCGTCCTCCTTTTCCATTTACCGCCACCTAAACTCGAAGCTAATTCAGAATTCTGCATAATCAACACTTAAAAATCTTAATCACCCCAAATCAACAAAAAGCAAAAACACAATCTCAATTCTATAAACAAAACTATAACACGGATAACTACATACATTTCTTCTAATTTGTCTGCCACCTCCAATACCCGTAATCCTGTTTAAAATAACATACAAACAAACAACTCATGATCAATCAAACTCAACAAAATAAACTTAAATCCATTCGTTTTCAATCAATCAATATAAGACCTTACCTCCCATTACTGCCATCCAACGAAGAAGAAACCCGAGAACCCAGCCCTAAATTCTCCGCAGTTAGTAAAAGATCCGATGCACAAAAAGAAACCGACGACATCTCCCAGCTCGAATCCCTTTTCACTCCATCTTCCTTCTCTTTTTCATCATCCGTTTTCGGCAAAGTAAGCTTATTCTCAAACGCCTTAACCAAATCCTTCACTCTCCCAGAACCAGGTTCCGGTATACTCTTCCTCTTCTCACCACTCACCTCAACACCGACTTCTTTCTCGTCGTCATCGGCATTCGATACCGCTATATTAGGGTTTGATCCTTCCACTTGATCATCATTCTTATTACTACAATTTATAACCCTAAAAAAATCTTCCTGTGAAGCCCTAAGTGACTCATAAGCAGAAATTAAGGTTTTATCATTATTATTATTACTATTATTATTATTAACATCATTTTCCCCTTTCAAATTCTTCTTCTTTTTCGCTACAACAACAAACTTCCTTTCTCGAATCTTCTGCTTCGGCGAAGGCGAACAGATCGATTTCTTCGTTTCCGATTTCTCGATTTTCTTTGGATTAGGGCTTAAAACGTTAGGGTTTGTGTTTTCCGTTAATTTTGACTGATTTGATAGCTTTGACTTTGACGGTGTTAACGTCACTGTTTCGCAGTTTGATTCCATTGCCGGATAATAAGAAGATGAAATTGATTAGGTTATAGATACAGAGAAGTGTATGTATATGTGTGTGTGTGTGACTGTGTGTTTATCGGATGATCATCAATAGTGTGGGAAGAAAAAGTGAAATGGATTGATTTTTGTTGAGAAATAATGGACGCGCTGATCTCTTTAGTAACGGCTACTTTATGGATCGGGTTTTTGTTTAAACGACGGCGTATTTATTTGGATGTTATGTATATAAGTTGTTTTTTGAATTCTCGTTTTTCAATTTGGTGATTTTCATCTAGTTGATTAGTGGCGTGATTTGCCGTTTTGTTATTTTATGAAAAATGATAAATGACTAATTTGGTAATTGTTTAAAAAATATACTGATGCAAGATCAAACGTTATTAAGTAGTAACTAGTAAGAAGGAAAAAAAAAGAAAAAAACCACATTAATAACATATATGCAGATCTTTATCAAAAAAAAAAAACCACAAAGGGACAAAATAAAAAAATCAATGAAAAAAATATTTAAAATGGAACAAAGGGTTTTGATCATTTGAAAACTAAAATTTTCGTGAAAACTAGAAAACTGACCAAAACACAATGTGATCTGAATTTAACACAATTTGTTTTCAATTTTTTTTTTTAGAAAACACATTGTGTTAAGTTCATATCACAGTGTGTTTGAACAATTTTCTGATTTTCACGCGCTATCAAAAACACATTGTGATTTAAAACCTAACACAATGTGTTTTTAGAGTACACAATAAAAACACATTGTGTTTTTAGAAAACACATTGTATTATATTCAGATCACAGTATGTTTTAGCCAGTTTTCTAATTTTCACAAAAATTTTAGTTTTCAAATGAATATTTCACATGGAACAAAATTTAATAATTTATAAGAAAGCTTTAAAATTCATAACAAAATTAAAAAAAGAAAAATTTAATAGTAGTAAAATATCGTGGACATTGATGTAAGGAAATAAAATGTATATAAAAACAATTAAGTTTCAACTAAAAAATTTTCGTGAAAATTAGAAAACTGACCAAAACACAATGTGATCTGAATTTAACACAATTTGTTTTCAATTTTTTTTTTTAGAAAACACATTGTGTTAAGTTCATATCACAGTGTGTTTGAACAATTTTCTGATTTTCACGCGCTATCAAAAACACACTGTGATTTAAAACCTAACACAATGTGTTTTTAGAGTACACAATAAAAACACATTGTATTATATTCAGATCACAGTATGTTTTAGCCAGTTTTCTAGTTTTCACAAAAATTTTAGTTTTCAAATGAATATTTCACATGGAACAAAATTTAATAATTTATAAGAAAGCTTTAAAATTCATAACAAAATTAAAAAAAAAAAAAAACCACAAAGGGACAAAATAAAAAAATCAATGAAAAAAATATTTAAAATGGAACAAAGGGTTTTGATCATTTGAAAACTAAAATTTTCGTGAAAACTAGAAAACTGACCAAAACACAATGTGATCTGAATTTAACACAATTTGTTTTCAATTTTTTTTTTTAGAAAACACATTGTGTTATTAGAAAACACAATTGTGTAAAACACATTGTATTATATTCAGATCACAGTATGTTTTAGCCAGTTTTCTAATTTTCACAAAAATTTTAGTTTTCAAATGAATATTTCACATGGAACAAAATTTAATAATTTATAAGAAAGCTTTAAAATTCATAACAAAATTAAAAAAAGAAAAATTTAATAGTAGTAATATATGCAGATCTTTATCAAAAAAAAAAAACCACAAAGGGGACAAAATAAAAAAATCAATGAAAAAAATATTTAAAATGGAACAAAGGGTTTTGATCATTTGAAAACTAAAATTTTCGTGAAAACTAGAAAACTGACCAAAACACAATGTGATCTGAATTTAACACAATTTGTTTTCAATTTTTTTTTTTAGAAAACACATTGTGTTAAGTTCATATCACAGTGTGTTTGAACAATTTTCTGATTTTCACGCGCTGTCAAAAACACACTGTGATTTAAAACCTAACACAATGTGTTTTTAGAGTACACAATAAAAACACATTGTGTTAAGTTCATATCACAGTGTGTTTGAACAATTTTCTGATTTTCACGCGCTATCAAAAACACATTGTGATTTAAAACCTAACACAATGTGTTTTTAGATTACACAATAAAAACACATTGTGTTTTTAGAAAACACAATTAAAACACATTGTGTTATATTCAGATCACAGTGTGTTTTAGCCAGTTTTCTAGTTTTCACAAAAATTTTAGTTTTCAAATGAATATTTCACATGGAACAAAATTTAATAATTTATAAGAAAGCTTTAAAATTCATAACAAAATTAAAAAAAGAAAAATTTAATAGTAGTAAAATATCGTGGACATTGATGTAAGGAAATAAAATGTATATAAAAACAATTAAGTTTCAACTAAAAAAATTATTTCAAATGATACAAATATTTCTTTTCCCATTTCCCTTATCTCTTTATTTGACTTATGTATGTATGCCTTCAATTTCTTATTGTCGGCATACAAAACTGAGAATACATATATAGTAGAAAACAAGGCTTCTGGTCTTAAATAAAATGGATATTGGGAAAACAGATTTAAAATCTTGTTTCACATTTTCTTTTTTCATTTTGATCACATAACAAGACAACCACAAGTCAAGTTCACACGACCACACATCAACAACAAAAAAAACAAGAAATAAAAAATTTTTTTTTTTTTTTTTTTTTTTTTTTTTTTTTTTTTTTTTTTTTTTTTTTACAACCCTGTCTTCTATGCTTCAATGTATCGTAGTTTTTTTTTTTTTTTTTTTTTTTTATCAGTTTTGTGTTTTTTTTTTATTATATATATAGTTTCTTTTTATTTTTTCATTCGTGTGTTATTTTTTTTTTTTTTTTTTTTTTTTTTTTTTTTTTTTTTTTTTTTTTTTTTTTTTTTTTTTTTTTTTTTTTTTTTTTTTTTTTTTTTTTTTTTTTTTTTTTTTTTTTTTTTTTTTTTTTTTTTTTTTTTTTTTTTTTTTTTTTTTTTTTTTTTTTTTTTTTTTTTTTTTTTTTTTTTTTTTTTTTTTTTTTTTTTTTTTTTTTTTTTTTTTTTTTTTTTTTTTTTTTTTTTTTTTTTTTTTTTTTTTTTTTTTTTTTTTTTTTTTTTTTTTTTTTTTTTTTTTTTTTTTTTTTTTTTTTTTTTTTTTTTTTTTTTTTTTTTTTTTTTTTTTTTTTTTTTTTTTTTTTTTTTTTTTTTTTTTTTTTTTTTTTTTTTTTTTTTTTTTTTTTTTTTTTTTTTTTTTTTTTTTTTTTTTTTTTTTTTTTTTTTTTTTTTTTTTTTTTTTTTTTTTTTTTTTTTTTTTTTTTTTTTTTTTTTTTTTTTTTTTTTTTTTTTTTTTTTTTTTTTTTTTTTTTTTTTTTTTTTTTTTTTTTTTTTTTTTTTTTTTTTTTTTTTTTTTTTTTTTTTTTTTTTTTTTTTTTTTTTTTTTTTTTTTTTTTTTTTTTTTTTTTTTTTTTTTTTTTTTTTTTTTTTTTTTTTTTTTTTTTTTTTTTTTTTTTTTTTTTTTTTTTTTTTTTTTTTTTTCTCCTGAGCCTCATATCCATTTTCAGCTTTCTAATTTTTTTTCTTTCTTTTTTTTTTTTTTTTTTTTTCATTTATTTTTTTCTTTTTTTTTTTTATCATTACATACCCCTATGGTGATTTTTCGTATCATTACATACCCCTCACCCTAACGGACGTTTGTGAGTCTCTGTTAACCCCTTCACGTGCATACCACGTGAGGGTATTTTTGTACATTCTCGTCTAACATATCCCTATAACACCTTTTTACCCACCCATTTGACAAAAACAGATCAAAACATATTCACCTTCTTCTCTTAAAATCACTTTCATCACTTAATAAGATTAAGTGATTAGAACCAAGTTTTCCAGTCACCATCGCCGGAAAAAGTTTAGACTTCCGGATCTAAACATATTATTGAATCTAAAAAATGCAAAGCATTAGCAGATTTATACCAAATACAGATATGAGCATAATATTGAACTAAAGGATACTAAATATTTTGAGCAAAATAGAAGATGGGTTTTTACTAGAAACCGGAAAAAACCAAGAAAGAGTAGCGTTGGGGGGCTCTGGCAGCGTGATGGTGACCTTTAGGTGGTGCGACATCGACGGCGTGACGGGCGGTGTCGGCAGAGGTGGTGTCGGGGTTGGATGGTTGCCCTTTGTTGCTTAGATGATTATGGAGGTTATTTCTGTAGCGTCTTGAGGTTTATCCCGATTTTCCGGCGAGGTGGGGCAGCGGTCCGAGGACGGGGATGGCCAGAATTAGAAAAGGGATAGAGAGAGAAGGAGATGAGTGTATTTTACCCAAAATATATGCTATACGTATATACATATATATATTATGGTTTTTCTAACTTGTGCCCTAAGGGCACACATAAGGGTGTCTCGGGAATTGAAAAAGGTAAGAATATTCTTCTTGAAAAATGCATTTTTCAAATCCCGAGAAGAATATTATTACCTTTTTCAATTCCCGAAAAGAATATTCTTACCTTTTTCAATTCCCGAGACACCCTTATGTGTGCCCTTAGGGCACAAGTTAGAAAAATCCATATATTATATAGTTAAATAAGAGAAAATTTCATTACATACCCTTGGGGTATGTCATATTATTAAGTTTCGCCCCTCTCGTTTTTTTTATCATTACATACCCCTATGGTGATTTTTCGTATCATTACATACCCCTCACCCTAACGGACGTTTGTGAGTCTCTGTTAACCCCTTCACGTGCATACCACGTGAGGGTATTTTTGTACATTCTCGTCTAACATATCCCTATAACACCTTTTTACCCACCCATTTGACAAAAACAGATCAAAAACATATCCCCTCAAAATCCTTTTCTTCCCAAAGCCAACATCATCATAATCTATAAAACAATTCTTCCCAAAAAGTTTCTCAAATCCACAAAACCACAAACAAAATAGAAAACAGTTTATGGCGGATTTAAAACATACACACATCAACACCTAATCATCATAACAAGATAGAATCAGATAAAAAAAACTAGATCTAAACAATACTAATATTTTTACATTTTTCTCTCTACTTTTCACTCTCTCTACTGTCACAATCATCATCATCAACGACCACATCCCACCCCGCCAAGAACCACCACCACCACTGCCACAATCATCATCATCAACAACAAAATATTCATCTTTTTTACATCAACGACAACCAACCAAATCAATGAATGAAACCCACTTTATAATTAAAAATCTAATAATCACCAAAAATCACAACCCAAACACCAAGAAAAAGAAAACACTTTTCCGATGAGATGATCGGCGGCCCTAAAAGAAAAAAAAACTGAAAAGCAGAGTATATATATGCGAAACCAAAAAACAATTGTGAAATAATTAGCCGAAAATCAAGAAGAGGTGGATGAAGATAGATCTGTTTTTTTTACTCTATACAATATATATGTACTCACCGGATTATTGCACACCGTCCATCTTTTCATTTTATTTTCTTGAAAGAGAGGGAGAGAGAGAGTTAGGAAATAGGGTGTGGGTGGGACTAGATTTGTGGTGGTTGTGTGTTTTTTATGTATTGTTGAAGAATACCTGAGATTTTGGCAGCCAAGAGTTTTTGTCAGGAAAAATGGGAGGATTAGATTTGGAAGATAAGCCATTTAATATTTTATGGGGGTGTGATTTTATTGATATGATCGTAGGTTTGTTCAGAGATGAATGGAATGTGACTTGTTAATTTTGTTTTTTTCTATATCTTTATGTGAATATCTATAAGGTAGTGAGTTTGGTGGGATATATACATATGAAGATCTGCTAGTGTTTTCTTTGTTGATTGGGGAAGAAATAGATAAAAAGACTAAAATACCCTCACGTGATATGCACGTGAAGGGGTTAACAGAGACTCACAAACGTCCGTTAGGGTGAGGGGTATGTAATGATACGAAAAATCACCATAGGGGTATGTAATGATAAAAAAAATGAGAGGGGCGAAACTTAATAATATGACATACATGAAATTTTCTCTAAATTAAAAAAAACAGAGGTAAAGTGGGTCCTAGGTGTACACATGGATGACAAGTAAGCAATGACTGGTTCCACATCATACCTCGGCCGGTAAAGACCCTAAATAGAAGTTTCTTTCGGTTTGGATCCCCTGAATAGACATTTTAAAAGTTCGGTACTAAAACAGACATTCATGACAAGTTGGAGTACTTTCCAATCAAATAGCCCATCTATATATTGACTCTCCTGTTATGTAATCGATGAACATAAAAGAATAAATGATTTAATTTGGTATCAGAGCCGTATCACCCCCAGCCCTAAAAACCTTGCTGCCGCCAATCAACAATGGCAGCCATAACTCCATTCTCTACTCAAGAGAAAATAACACATAACTCACATAAGTTCGCCTTTACCCTAAATCATACGAACTACGAATATTGGAAATCCATGGTGGAACCGTTTCTCATCTCCAACAACCTGTTTGGATATGTCGATGGCACAGTTGACAGTTCCTTGTCCATCAGAAAAAGTCACAACTGGAAATACTACCACGGATAACCCTAGTTACCGTGGGTGGTCGCCAACGACGCACATGTAAGAATGATTATTATCTCTACCATATCAGAAGTTTCCTTTCAGCATGTTCAAGGAAAGACAGCTCGTGATGTGTGGCTTGCTTTGGAACAACCCCATCAACCTCTTCACATGAGTTTACTCTTAAAACTCAATTACTCAAGATCTCTATGAAAGGTGACGAAAAACCCGTTGATTACTTAAGTCGTGCTCAAGAATATCATACTGCTCTTTCAAATATTAGAGAACCTATGAAGGATAAAGATCTTGTCATGCTCACTATTGCTGGTCTCCGTGAAGAATATAACGGTCTTAAAAGCAACTTACTTGGTCGTACTCCTGCTATAAAGTTTAATGAATTACATGGCTTACTCTGTGACCATGATTATATGCTTAATCGTGTGCAGCCTGTTGCTCCAACTGTTTCTGCCCCACAAGCGTTTGCTGTTGCCATCACTCCACCATCCCTCAATGACATACAACAACAACTTAATTCCTTACAACTCATGGCGGCTCAACTCGGGTATCAACTTAACCTAACTCCATCAGTGACATCATCATCACAGCCGCAAGTCAACTTCTCCTCACGGTCCTTCAATAACAACAACCGCAGTAATCGAGGATGCCGCGGGATTTTTCGCGGCAACAATCGAGGAGGCCGTGTAAACCAGAGTAACCAGGCCAACCAAGGCAACCAAATGTTCTCCTGGGCGTCCACCCAAAACACTGTGTACGGTCATTGTAACCGATGTGGTATTGCTCATCTACCTTTACAATATCATTATCCGGCCACTACTTCCCGGTCTCAACAGCAGGCTCATTATACTCACTCTACTACTTCCCGGTCTCATCCGCAGGCTCATTATACTCACTCTAATACTTCCCAGTCTCTACCGCAGGCTCATTATACTCACTCTGAAGCTGGCACTTACAATACTTGGAAAGAATTTCATGAAAACCTGATTTAGTGAAGAATTTCATGAAAACCTGATTTAGTGAAGAATTTCATGAAAACCTGATTTAGTGAAGAATTTCATGAAAACCTGATTTAGTGAAGAATTTCATGAAAACCTGATTTAGTGAAGAATTTCATGAAAACCTGATTTAGTGAAGAATTTCATGAAAACCTGATTTAGTGAAGAATTTCATGAAAACCTGATTTAGTGAAGAATTTCATGAAAACCTGATTTAGTGAAGAATTTCATGAAAACCTGATTTAGTGAAGAATTTCATGAAAACCTGATTTAGTGAAGAATTTCATGAAAACCTGATTTAGTGAAGAATTTCATGAAAACCTGATTTAGTGAAGAATTTCATGAAAACCTGATTTAGTGAAGAATTTCATGAAAACCTGATTTAGTGAAGAATTTCATGAAAACCTGATTTAGTGAAGAATTTCATGAAAACCTGATTTAGTGAAGAATTTCATGAAAACCTGATTTAGTGAAGAATTTCATGAAAACCTGATTTAGTGAAGAATTTCATGAAAACCTGATTTAGTGAAGAATTTCATGAAAACCTGATTTAGTGAAGAATTTCATGAAAACCTGATTTAGTGAAGAATTTCATGAAAACCTGATTTAGTGAAGAATTTCATGAAAACCTGATTTAGTGAAGAATTTCATGAAAACCTGATTTAGTGAAGAATTTCATGAAAACCTGATTTAGTGAAGAATTTCATGAAAACCTGATTTAGTGAAGAATTTCATGAAAACCTGATTTAGTGAAGAATTTCATGAAAACCTGATTTAGTGAAGAATTTCATGAAAACCTGATTTAGTGAAGAATTTCATGAAAACCTGATTTAGTGAAGAATTTCATGAAAACCTGATTTAGTGAAGAATGAGTTTGTTGAGACGGTGTTAGATTTTTTAATGGGTGAACAACCAAGTTGGGAAGAAATACGTCGTCATGATAATCACATTTGTATGTGTTGTACCAGTTCGTTTCCATGTGGAGTGGTTATTTTTGAGGAAAAACAAGTCGATGTGAACACATTTAAAACGATTATGACAGAACACAAGAGTTTTCAACTTAAAATTAAGCAACTCAAATCTGAGAACAAAGAGCTCAAATCTGCCATTAATCCCAATTTGTCTGCCATGGAAAGTCTTCAATCTGAAATTGACCAACTCAAATCTGAAAACAAAAAGCTCTACTCTGTTAATGATCTAAGTTTGTCTACCATGGAATATCTTCAATCTGAAGTTGACCGGCTCCAATATGAAAACAAAGAGCTCAAATCTGCAAATGATCTCATTTTGCCAATTATGGAAAGTCTTCAAAAAGACAATGATCATTTGCAGTCAAAGATTATCAATTTAACCAATGAGTTGGATATTTCTTACAAAGAGCTCATTGAAACCATCCTCGAAACCCAAGTTAAAGAACTTGTTTTGCAACAACAACTTTATAAGCTCAATCGTGATTTGCAAAACAAGTCCACTTCTTCGAAGAATAATGAGAGAACATGTTTGAAGTTAATCCAACAACTTCAAGCTCATTCTTTGTCATTGGAGACTCAACTTGCAACCAAGTCAAATCAAGTGAATCCTCATTTAACTCGTGCTTCAAAATCACCTCTTCTCAACCAAACCACTCCATCTCCAACTAAAACAAAAACCATTCCTTCAAATGCCCAACCAAACCACAATCACCCAACATTATCAACCAATACCAAGCAACACCCTTCCTTCAAAACCAAAACAAATCCTCACAACACCAAACCATCTCACCAAAACAATAAACACCCACAACCATCTTTCAAACCAGCTCATACCACTCCCAAATTCTCCAAACACCCTCATTCCACCAAAACTAAAATCCTTCTACCTAAACCTCATCAAACCCTCAAACAAATGAACCCATATTACACACCTCGCAAGACCGGGTCTCCCTTCAAGCCTATAAACAGCCATTGCCAGATATTCAAGGATTCCACCACCGGAATCATTCGTTATAGAGATCAATATGGCTGGTTCTCTCATACTAAACCCAAACCAAAACCTAAAAACACTCCCATTAAATACTCTCTCTCTGAGTTGTTTAAGTTGGCACCACGAGTCATAATGACCATAACGAGTTCGGAACGCTGTTTTGGCTACACTTTCTTCTTCAACCTTCAATTGATGATAGCCAGACCGTAAATCAATCTTTGAGAAATAAGAAGCACCTTGAAGTTGATCGAATAAATCATCAATACGAGGGAGTGGATATTTATTCTTCACCGTTCTTTTATTCAGCTCGCGATAATCGATACACATGCGCATGGATCCGTCTTTCTTCTTTACGAAAAGGATAGGAGCACCCCAAGGAGAGGAACTCGGACGAATGAAACCTTTATCTAAAAGTTCCTGAATTTGCGTCATCAACTCCTTCATCTCCGTCGGAGCTAATCGATAGGGAGCTTTGGCTACAGGAGTAGCACCAGGAATGAGGATCAATAGAAAATTCAACCTCACGATCAGGAGGAAGACCTGGAAGATCTTCAGGGAAAACATCGGGAAACTCGGAAACAACTTCGACATCAGAGACTGTAGGCTTCGCGATACGAGAATCGATGACATAAGCTAGAAAATGTGACTTAGTTTGTCGTATACAACGAAGTGCTTTCATCATCGAGATCACCTTAACATTTCCCGGCTTCTTGTCACCATAAACACAGACACCTTTACCGTCGAGAGTAGCGATACGGACTATCTTTTTCGAACATAGGACGACAGCATCATTCTTAGACATCCAATCCATACCGAGAACAACATCGAAACTAGGAATAGTAGCGGGTAACAGGTTAGCAGTAAATGAACGACCCTCAATTTCTATCGGACAATCAGAATAACCCTCTCGTATAATAGTCGTTGCACCATTAGCCACTTCTACTTCTATAGGACACCGTAAAGAACTAGTAGTCATGTCTAACTTAGGAGCAAACAGAGTAGACACAAAAGATTTGTTCGCACCAGAATCAAATAACACATTAGCAGGTTTGGAGTTAACAATAAGGGTAGCAGTAACTACCTGATCGTCGTCTTTTGCCTCCTCAGCCGTCATCTGAAAGGCACGGGCTTTGGCTTTGGAAGCTTCCGCTTTCTTTCCCTCATCTTTCTTCATTTGGGGACAATCGGCAATACGGTGCTTTGTATCTCCACATTTATAACATCTTGCTTTATCAGTGCATTCATCAAAAGTATGACCCTGTGCTCCACACCTATTGCACCTGCGGGTCTTAGCAGAACACTGACCAAAATGAAAAGCCTTGCAGCTAGAACACCATTTTCCATCCTTGTCTGTCTTTCCTTTGTCGGAGGACGAAGATCCCTTGAATTTCTTACCAAAACGATTTGACCCACCAAACCTCCGTTTGTTGCCAGACTTCTTCTCATCTTCTTTCTTTTCAACTTTCTTATCTGCAGCAAAATCATCATCAAGCTTTTTGGATTCCTTGATTGCTTCCGTTAGGGTCTTATGCTGCCTACAAATACCTCGATAACTTGGAGGTAAACCATCGACATAGCAGGCGACTTGATCTGCATCAGTTCGGAATAGATGACCCACAAATTTCATCTTTTCCATAAAGGAACGAGCATAATCATTAATTTTGCCAACTTCAGCTGTCAAAGCACGGAACTCTTTTCCATTTTGCGCTGTTCATGAGTCCCGATATACTCCTCAATGAATTTCTGCTTAAAGTCAACCCACGTAATAGCAGTTACCATAGCCGGAGTCATTGAAATAGTAATGCTCTTCCACCAGTCTCGAGCACCTTCTTTCAACATTCTACTCGCACACAACACCTTTTTATCCTCTGGACAGTCACAAGCCTCAAAGACCATCTCAGTATCATCCAGCCATTCCATACAGCCTACTGCGTTAAGTGTTCCATTGAATTTCTGAGCTCCACACTTCTGGAAACTTTCGAACTTAAATCGAGGAGCTTGAACTACATTAGAGGAGCCACATCAACATTAACAGGGGGAACGACAACATTATCCACTGGTGGCTCAATGTGGTGAGACGGCATCGAGTAGTTGCCATCCGTTCCTTCAGCATTCTCAGCAAGAGCGTTGTTCAGTTGCTCTTGAGTCTGTGCTAACTGGGCTTGGAGAGTCAGCACAAGATTGTACAATTCCGCTGCATTTGGGATTTGCTCCACCACTGCTTCGTTAACTATGGGTTGATTACCAAGAGGTGGAGGCATAGGGCCTAACGAGCCTTGTCGATTGACCTGCTGAGGATTCACTTGATTTCTATTCACGTTAGTTGCAGTAGCAGTAGCAGCATTAGAAGCACCTGCACCCGGATGGACAGGTGGAGTAACGCTAGCAGTAACTCCATCGCGTCGTAAGTTGCCTCGACGAGTGTTAACCATCTTTCCTTCACTGAAAGATAGAGTCGATAAGCGCAAAGAAGGCTATAACATACTTCGTATCGTAAACATCTCATAAGCCCTATCACACTCGCCCTCGTCCCAACCCATCCTACATCACATGTCATCACTAGCTAAGGCATCCTACGAATACCTAGCATACGCATCTAGTTTGTGATTTGGCTTGTACACATAACAGTGTACAACCCATTCAAAATCTGTTTATTTAAGACGTTCCTTCATAATTAAACATTTTCATTCGCCATGTGGGACATCAATCATTGTTGCATGATGAACACCGTGTTCATGTTCATCATGAGGGGGAGAAGAGTCTAAAGATTGATTATCTTTTTGAGGGGGAGCACAATGCATAGTTTGATTATTTGCTCTGTAGATTATGCTCAATTTGAGGGGGAGCTTAAAGGAAAATTCAATTTTTGGATTAATTGTTTGTTGTTGAGAAAATTGTGTGTTTGAGGGGGAGCAAAAGACAAATGATAAAAGACTGTAAAGTAAGAACCAAGACATGCTTCCCACTTCATACCAAGCTTCCGCATTCTACAAGAAACCCAAGTCTTCGTCTTCAAAGAGAAAGCTACAAAGTCTACTCAACATTGAAGATTTTCAACAAATGGGCTCATCACGTTTATTTAAAGATCCATATCATAGAACCCCCAACCGACCATCTGATCCGAAATTTCATTTCATTCCCAAGCGCCTCTGGAAAGAGAAGTTCAGTGAATACAAGAAAAGGGCCTTCAATGATCAAAGGACTCATCAAGACAAACCCGAATCGTCAACCAAGAAAAGAAACAGAAGGCAAAGAAAGAAGAAAAGGACTAGACGATGAACCTTCACAAAACCGCACTAAAGGGGGAGATTGTTAGCTTTAATTATTTAGTTAGTGCGTGTTTTGTAATTATGTAATAGAATAGTCCTTGATTTAATGTAGTAAGTATGGAAGGTTTGTGTTGTAATTAGATAAGGACTTAGTTGTAATTAGGGAGGGGGTTTAATGCAAATGTCAAGCCTATATAAACCCCCTCACCTCTCATTTGTAATTAACCTTTGGAATACAATTTACCTTTCTCCCTTTCTCTCTCTAGCTTTCTCTCTCACACAAATATCACTATTCACGATTTAGCCTTGTCTTCATATGTCGATGGCACAGTTGACAGTTCCTTGTCCATCAGAAAAAGTCACAACTGGAAATACTACCACGGATAACCCTAGTTACCGTGGGTGGTCGCCAACGACGCACATGTAAGAATGATTATTATCTCTACCATATCAGAAGTTTCCTTTCAGCATGTTCAAGGAAAGACAGCTCGTGATGTGTGGCTTGCTTTGGAACAACCCCATCAACCTCTTCACATGAGTTTACTCTTAAAACTCAATTACTCAAGATCTCTATGAAAGGTGACGAAAAACCCGTTGATTACTTAAGTCGTGCTCAAGAATATCATACTGCTCTTTCAAATATTAGAGAACCTATGAAGGATAAAGATCTTGTCATGCTCACTATTGCTGGTCTCCGTGAAGAATATAACGGTCTTAAAAGCAACTTACTTGGTCGTACTCCTGCTATAAAGTTTAATGAATTACATGGCTTACTCTGTGACCATGATTATATGCTTAATCGTGTGCAGCCTGTTGCTCCAACTGTTTCTGCCCCACAAGCGTTTGCTGTTGCCATCACTCCACCATCCCTCAATGACATACAACAACAACTTAATTCCTTACAACTCATGGCGGCTCAACTCGGGTATCAACTTAACCTAACTCCATCAGTGACATCATCATCACAGCCGCAAGTCAACTTCTCCTCACGGTCCTTCAATAACAACAACCGCAGTAATCGAGGATGCCGCGGGATTTTTCGCGGCAACAATCGAGGAGGCCGTGTAAACCAGAGTAACCAGGCCAACCAAGGCAACCAAATGTTCTCCTGGGCGTCCACCCAAAACACTGTGTACGGTCATTGTAACCGATGTGGTATTGCTCATCTACCTTTACAATATCATTATCCGGCCACTACTTCCCGGTCTCAACAGCAGGCTCATTATACTCACTCTACTACTTCCCGGTCTCATCCGCAGGCTCATTATACTCACTCTAATACTTCCCAGTCTCTACCGCAGGCTCATTATACTCACTCTGAAGCTGGCACTTACAATACTTGGAATCCGGACACCGGTGCCACTCACCATAGCACTCCAGACTTGGCTAGCCTAGATATTTCAGAGGCCTATTATGGTAACGATTCTCTCCGAGTTGGTGACGGTAATTCTTTACCTATCTTTCATATTGGTTCCAAAACTTTTTCTTCCCCACATAAAACTTTCAACATATCTGAAGTTTTACTTGTTCCTGCTCTTAAAAAGAATCTATTATTGGTCCAAAAACTTTGTTCCGATAATGATGTATTTTTTGAATTTCACTCTTCCTTTTTTGTTGTGAAGGACGAGGCTACCCGGGCTACCCTCCTTACGGGCCCTAGTGAACAAGGTCTATACTCCATCAGCCTTCCCAAGTTTCAGTCCATTCCTAAGGTTGCATTTACCGCTACAAAAGCCTGCTCAAGCATTTGGCACAAACGTCTTGGTCATCCACACAGCCGCATATTTCATTCAATTGTTTCATCTTGTCATTTACGAGTAACAAATAAATTGTCTTCAACTTTATGTAGTTCTTTTCAGTTAGGAAAGTTATCCAAACTTTCTTTGCCAGATTCTATTTTTCGTAGTAATAATATTTTAGATCTTGTTTATTGTGATGTTTGGGGTCCTACTACTATATCTCTTGATGGTTATTGTTTTTTCCTGTTATGTGTTGATCACCATACTCGTTATATGTGGTATTTTCCGCTTGTTCACAAATCCGATGTATTTGCAAATTTTACAAATTTTGTTCGCATGGTCGAACGACAGTTTAATACAAAACTTAAAAGTGTTCAAACCGACTAGGGGGGAGAATTCCGAAATGTTTCCTCCTTTATTACCTCCCTCGATATTGTTCATCGCCGCTCATGTCCTCATACTAGTGAACAAAATGGCTTCGTCGAGCGCCGACATCGTCATGTTGTTGAAACTGGGCTTGCTCTTCTTGCTCAATCTCGGTTACCCCAACGTTTCTGGACTTTTGCTTGTCAAACGGCTGTATACCTCATTAATCGACTTCCTTCTCGTGTCAACTCCAACCGGTCACCGTTTCAACTTGTTTTTAATCGCCAACCAGACTACTCATTCTTGCGAGTGTTCGGTTGCCAGTGTTTCCCCTACCTCCGTCCTTACAACCAACATAAACTTGATTTTAGGTCCATCTCATGCATATTCCTTGGGTATAGCCCTGTTCATCACGGGTACCAATGTTTTGACCCCACAACAGAACGTATCTATGTTGCTCGGCATGTACATTTCAATGAAAATGTCTTTCCTTACCATGACTCGTCTTCCTTCTCCAACTCCAATACAATCTCTCAATTTCCCTATGTGTCCATCTTCCCTGATTCTAACTTACCAATATTTACAGATCTACCACTAAGTCCACCTGACCCTCCTACTCACCCAGCTACACCAACATCACCTGTAATGCCAACGTCTAATCCATCCTCTTCGCCACCACCGCCACCTCCACCAACCCGTACTCGTCCATCTAATCTACGCCCGAACCCAAAGCCTACCATCATATTTAATCCTTCGGCCAATACATCCACCAAAACATCACAACCAACTGAACCATCCTCCTTTCTCGTTGCCAACCAATCTCCGGAGTGGCGTCGTGCCATGGCTGATGAATTTGCGGCCTTGGTTAAGAACGGGACTTGGTATTTAGTTCCACGCGTCCGGAACACTAATATTATTGATTGTAAATGGGTTTACAGGTTAAAAACGGACCAGCATGGCAATCTTAGTCGTTACAAAGCACGACTTGTGGCAAAAGGATTCCACCAGCAATCTGGAATTGATTACAATGAAACTTTTAGTCCAGTGGTCAAACCTGCATTCGAACGGTTCTATCTATTGTTGTTTCCAGAGGGTGGTCCCTAAGACAATTGGATGTCCAAAATGCCTTCCTTCATGGTGATTTACACGAGACTGTTTATATGAGCCAGCCTCCGGGTTTTGTGGACCAGAAGAACCAGATTATGTATGTCTACTGCAAAAATCTCTATACGGCCTTAAACAGGCCCCTCGTGCATGGTTCACCAAACTTTCAACAGTTTTACAACAACTTGGATTCCATGGCTCGAAAACCGATCCCTCTCTATTCATACTCAAACAGGTCGGTACTCTTGTCTATATACTCGTTTATGTCGACGATATCATCATTACAAGGAACAATGATCAAGTTGGTATTATTCATAAACTTGGTTCTATGCTTGCTGTAAAAGACCTGGGCCGATTACACTATTTTCTTGGTATTGAGGTTATTCACCACCCTTCAGGTATTGTTCTCTCTCAACGAAAATACCTTCTTGATCTCATTCAACGTGCTGGCTTATCAACTTCTAAACCAGTAACCTCACCAATGTGTCCCAAGAGTGCATTACTATCAACAGATAGTCCTCCTATTGCTAATCCAACTCGGTATCGTCAAGTAGTGGGAGCTCTACAGTACGCCACTTTGTCTCATTCTGATATTGCATTTGCAGTAAATAAAGTATGTCAGTTCATGCACGCACCCACAGAGAATCACTGGACCGCTGTTAAACATATCCTTCGTTATCTCAAAGGTACTCTTAATCTTGGGCTTCTCTTCAGCCACAAATCAAGTTCGCATCTTCATGCCTTCTCAGACTCTTTTTGGGATCCACGTCTGGTCTCTTTTCAAGCTTACTCCGACTCTGATTGGGCTGGTTTCCCGATAGACCGTCGATCCACGAGGGGACATGCTATCTATTTGGGATCAAACCTTGTTTCTTGGTCTGCCAGAAAACAGAAGACTGTCTCTCGGTTTTCCACAGAATCCGAATACAAAGCCATCGCTGACACTGTTGCTGAAATAATCTGGTTAAAATCTCTTCTACAAGAACTTGGTGTAGAAGAGAGTTTGTTTAAAAAAAACAAATGAGGAATCGGTTTTGACTAAACCAGAATCGGTTCGGAACCGGTATTTGGTCAACTTATAACCAGTTTTTTTCGGTTTTTTTGTCCAAGAACCGGAACCGAACCGATTTGGGACCGGTAAAGAACCGATTTTTGGGACTGAAAGTGAATGGTCCCAACCAATCGGTTCTCCAAGAACCGGAATCGGTTCCTCAAGAACCGGTTAATTTTCGGTTCCATTTCCGATTATTTGGAACCGGTTCTTGAGGAACCGGTTATTTTGGGCATGTCTAGAGGGCAATGATATATAACATCCATTTTGATTTTAAGGATATTGTTTATAAATTTCGATACAACACATAACTCTCTCCGATTATTAGATAGGTCCTCAATATTTAATAAAAGTTTTTTTTAAAAAATCAATCTTTTTTCCTATATAAATAGGTAGATGATCACTATACATCGTTTAAAACAATTTTTCATAATAATCTATTTGTTTATGGTAAAAGCAAAGTTGCAAAGCATAAAGTAAATATATTAAAACATAATAACCTTCTTTTTTATTATTTTAATTAGTCTTAAAATGCATGTTTTTTTTCTTCGAAAAATGCTAGATATATCTTAGAGTTAAATACAAGATTGGTCCCCGTGGTTTGTCACTTTTTGCAACGGCAGTCCCTCTCTTGAATTTTTAGCGACGGTGATCCCTGAAGACATGTTTCAGTTGCAACGGTGGTCCCTCACTAACGGAATCGTTAATTAGTGTCGTTAAGTTTCTCATGTGAGTAGCACATGAGGGGTATTAATGTCATTCCACCTACACAAACATAGGGGTGTTCAAAAGTATTTGTATCCAAACACATTTTTTAAAAATCTAATCCGATATTATTTGAAATGCCGGATATTCAAATTTTGGTTCGGATTCGGATTCAGGTAAAGATTTTTGAAAATTTCGGATATTCGAATATCCAAAAGTCGGATATTTGAATATCCAAAAGTAGGATATTCGAATTTCAGATAACCAAACTTTTGGATATGTGTTCGGATATTCAAATCCATTATCCAAAATTTTGAACATCCGAAATTCGGGTAGCCGAATTTTAGGAAAAATAAGTATCCTAGAAAAAAATATCTCAAGTATCCGAATTTTAGAAAGAAAAAAAGATATCATAGATATTTTCGTATTATTAGATATTGAGACTAACGTTTTGGATATTTTCGTAAGTTTTATAATATTTTCGGATATTGAAACTAGGTTTTTTCGATACTTTTTGATATTTTGGATATTTTCGAATTTTAAAAAATTGATATTGAAATTTAACCCAAAAAAAAAATCTAGATATTTCCAGAGATCCAAAATATCTGAAACTTTTCAAAAATCAATATCCGAATTTGAATCCGAAATTTACGGTATCAACTTTTCGGAGAAAATTGGATCGAATTTTCGGATCATGGTTCGGATATTTTTGAACACTCCTCTGTTTATGTAGAGGAAGGACATTAATACCTCTCATGTGCTTCTCACATGGGAAACTTAACGGCACTAACTAACGGTTCCGTTAGTGAGAGACCACCGTTGCAACTGAAACATATCTTCAGGGATCACGGTTGCTAAAAAATCATGAGAGGGACTGCCGTTGCAAAAAGTGACAAACGACGGGGACCATTCTTGCATTTTACTCTATATCTTATTAAATTTCTCATATTACGCATAATTAAAAGGAAAAAGTGAAGGTAATCCTATAACCCATTTAAGTTGGGTGAAATATCCTTTCACATCTTAATTTTTTAATCTATCTTGTTCATAAAACACATTGATTTTGAAAAAAATTGTTTAAAAAATTAAGACGCGATAGGATTTTCATCCAAGTTGGATGTGTAACAAACACCATATTCACTTCCGAATTAAAAATATAATTACAAAAGTGAAACCAGCGTGAAACTATTACACTTTTTAAACAACGTGATTTAGTATAGAAGGCGGTTAGTTTAAACGTTTTCAGTCATTTATAAATCATCATAAAGATGCATCTTTGCCAAAAAAAATCTCTATGTTTGGATTTCTTTTAAGTAACATTTTAAGATGGTGAAAACTTTTCAAAACGATCTAAAAGATAACATATTTTAACTACATACATTTAAATCAAAGATTCACCCTTTCTTAGTAAAAAAAACACTTCTTTTACCCGTTTGTGATTACAAGAGGGTAGTTGAGTGTCACTTTTCTAATAATATTACCAGAGGCACATCATACACACCTTCAACTGGTTGTGTATATATATACACTCTATCTCTATATATGCATGTCCCCGTTTGCCTCTGATTCATTCATCTCTGACAAACACACACATCACTTCTTTCTTCTTCTTATTGATCTAGATCGACCGACACCTATCATTCAGGTTAAACAGTTCCTCTTAATTAATCTTTTCACAATTCTGCATCTCTTTTCACATTTACATTTTTATATTTAGATCCATTTCTCATAATTATAATTATATGTTTATAATTTATAAAAACTACAACTGAATTTAGATTATTAGCTCAAATTTTGTCATTAGATCTGTTACTTTCAGCTTAGATCGAATTCATACTTGGCATTTTTTTTGTGTGATCTTTATAGTTTGTTCATATATTTTAGTAGATCTGACTGTCCTCTTATACAATCACTAAGTGGTCTGTACGAAAATTGAATTTTGATGTTGATTTCGAGTTTATTTTAGTTTACAAGTTTTCTGTTATAGCTCGAAATGTATATGATTAAGTTTTTCAAAATGTATCAGCTCGAACATGAATCCGAGTTTAAATGTTGTTATTGTATGTATCTTTTGATATTTTAGCTCATGTGACAACTTATATGGATGACACATCAGAAAAGTATTACCGTATATATTTAAGCTCATTGGAAACGTTATACGCTCGATAGATGCTAGACTTTGGACTAAAGTTGAATGCATTCTTAAACGCCGATCCATTTATTATACCGGAATTATGTTCATAGAAGTATCTGTTAGCGGTGACAAATCTTACAGGCTGGGTCTGGTTGGGTATTGGGTCAAAAACAAGTATGTTTTTGTTTGATTTTAGGTTTGTTATTTAATAGACTTTCCTTTTTAGTAGATCTTATATACTAATATGCGTTTTTTGGAACCAATAGAAATGGTGAAGATCTGCTGTATTGGAGCTGGATATGTTGGGGGTCCCACGATGGCTGTGATTGCACTTAAGTGCCCGGATGTTCAGGTGGCTGTGGTTGATATTTCTGTACCTCGTATCAATGCGTGGAACAGTGACCAGCTGCCCATTTATGAGCCGGGTCTTGATGATGTCGTGAAGCAATGCCGAGGCAAGAACCTGTTCTTTAGCACCGATGTGGAGAAGCATGTGTGTGAGGCGGATATAGTGTTTGTTTCGGTTAATACCCCTACCAAGACTCGAGGTCTTGGTGCCGGAAAAGCTGCAGATCTGACTTACTGGGAAAGTGCGGCTCGTATGATTGCTGATGTGTCAAAATCGGACAAAATTGTAGTTGAGAAATCAACTGTCCCAGTGAAAACGGCTGAGGCTATTGAAAAGATCTTGACCCATAACAGCAAGGGAATTAACTTCCAAATTCTCTCCAACCCGGAATTTCTTGCTGAAGGAACTGCCATTGAAGATCTTTTTAAACCCGACAGGGTTCTCATTGGTGGACGGGAAACCCCTGGAGGCCAGAAAGCAATCCAGGCGTTGAAAGACGTTTATGCTCATTGGGTCCCAGAACAAAATATCATCACTACCAATTTATGGTCTGCAGAGCTCTCAAAGCTTGCTGCCAATGCTTTTTTGGCACAGAGAATCTCTTCTGTTAATGCCATGTCAGCTCTCTGTGAGGCTACAGGTGCAAATGTTAGTCAGGTGGCTTATGCTGTTGGAAAAGATACTAGAATCGGTCCAAAATTCTTGAATGCTAGTGTTGGATTTGGTGGTTCTTGCTTCCAGAAGGATATCTTGAACTTGGTCTACATCTGTGAATGCAATGGCCTACCTGAAGTCGCAGAATACTGGAAACAAGTAATCAAGATCAACGATTACCAAAAATCCCGTTTTGTGAACCGTGTTGTAGCCTCCATGTTTAACACGGTTTCCAACAAGAAGATTGCCATTCTTGGATTTGCCTTCAAGAAGGACACAGGGTGACACCCGTGAGACCCCAGCCATTGATGTTTGCAAGGGATTGTTGGGTGATAAGGCTTGTGTTAGCATCTACGACCCACAAGTCACTGAGGATCAGATCCAAAGAGACTTGACCTTGAACAAGTTTGATTGGGACCATCCTCTTCACCTTCAGCCAATGAGCCCAACCGCTGTGAAGCAAGTGGCGGTTGTTTGGGATGCTTATGAAGCCACCAAGGATGCACATGCCGTTTGCATTTTGACCGAGTGGGATGAGTTCAAAAGTCTAGACTACAAGAGGATATATGATAACATGCAGAAACCAGCTTTCATCTTTGATGGAAGGAATGTGGTTGACGTTGAGAAGATGAGAGAGATCGGATTCATTGTTTACTCGATTGGTAAGCCACTGGATGCTTGGCTCAAGGACATGCCGGCTGTTGCCTAAACCCTTGGTGGTTAGTCAGTTGAATTCTTTACTCAATACTTTTGGCTTTTTGTTTCTTTTATAGTTAAAAAGAGTGTTGCTATATCTGTTTAAGAATATTTTATGTTTACCTTTAATTTACTTTACATTGTGTAACAGATTATATTATTGAATTCTTGGGTTTGTATAACCTAATCTCAACCCCTTTTTTCTTTAATCAATTGCTGATAATGATACAAACCGAGTAAATTTATGATTGTTTCAAGGCATTGTTTTGCGCTGTAGAATCCAAGTCTTAGATACCGATTGTTTGCATCACAATATTTCTGATTTAGACCCTTGTTAACTTCTTACTAAGCACCTAGCTGCTGCCGATTCTCAACCATTACTGACTTCCGCAGTCAGGTAACCCCTACAAGCTTATCTATTGGGAGTCTGTTTCATTATTGGTAACACTTTTTTATGTGTCGGTGCAACTTGCAAGCCTGGCCAACAAAAATGAAACGTGTTAATCTAATCATAATCACTGGACCAAAGACCATAATGGCGCAGGATTGGACAGACTTCTATCTATACATGTTCCATCTTCCTTTCAAATTTAATTTTTTAGTTTCCATTTTAATGGGAGTTGATGTATCCTCTTTTTAAACTAGGTTTTATGGTCTTCCTTTCTTAACGTTGATGGATCCAACGGTTAGGCCACCCACATCCACAACCTAACCCAACGATACTATTCATTAAAATAAATTAATTTCTCTCACTTACATTATCCAATCCAACTAAACCAAATTTTATACTTCCATTCACAACCCAACCAAACTATTTACTTAAATATATAATAATGATTTTAAATAATATTTTTTTATTAAAAATTGATTTAAAATGATAAAAATACTATTATAATTCAATATATTAAGTTATCTATCATCATTTTGTATCTCATATTAAAAGGTACTTTTTTAGTAATTTAGATTTAGTCTATTTATATATAATTAGACTTTAAATTAAATTAAACATATAAGAATGAAACATTGCGACATCAAATTAATAATTGAAACAAATTAAAGAAACGAATAAGACAAAGAGAAACCAAATAACTATTGGAAGCAAGTTTGAATTTTTTGACCAAACCATTAGTTGGTTGACCGACTAAACCGGTGGCCTTAAGGCTATCCCCATTTACAACTCAATCCAACAATAACATTCATTAAAAAACTGATTTTTCTCTCTTACATCTATCCAACCCAACTAATACCAAATTTTACACTTCTACTAACAACCCAACCAAACTATTTTTTTAAACATATAATAATACTTTAATTAATATTTCTTTTATTTAAAATAATTTAAAATATTAAAATACTATTAATTCAATATATTGAGTTATTAATCATCATTCTATATTTCATATTTATTTATTTTTATGTATATTTTGGTTTTAATCTTGTTATAGATAAATTAGATTCTAAATTAGTAAAACATATACAATCTAATATTATTATGTTAAATTGATACGGAGTAAAATAAATTGAGAAAATAAAAAACCCAAATTAAGACAACATACAAAACTTTAAAAGTTTGACCAACCAGCCGTTGGTTGACCGACTCCGTCGGTTGTTATTCCCTTTTTTTAATATTTATTTTCACCTTTAACTCCGACCGACCCAAACATTAGACATCCGATGGGGATGGTCTAAGCTTTGTTTATTGTTTGTTTTACAACTTCATGTCCGACCGACTAAATGTAAAACATCCGATGGGGATGGTCTTATAATCCTTTTATATATGTGTTGTAAGTTGACTTTGACCCACTGGTGTAGCGGGCGGGTGAATTGGGTAGTACGTTGAAACAAGTATTATTTAGGACGTGTCGAATCTAGATAACCCACAATCACTGGGTCAAACTTGTCACCACTGCCATTTAACATAAATCAAATTTGGATGTTAATGTAGTATCACCAATGTATTGAACTCACTTTGATCAAGCTATTTGATTTACATGATCGTCCACCCGATTAGAAACCCTGTTCGTGTGAATACCTAAAGCCCGATTTTAGAAAATGCGATTAAGGCCAATAACCCAACTGTTCAACCTTTAACTCGAGATTTTAAAAACCCAAGGTATAATGCTTTGTATATAGTTTTCTACTGCTTAGTAACTTAAAAGACAGCCTATTTCTTTGTTTTTTTTTTATTTTTACATTAACTAATCACTCCACTTTCATGAACTGACTGTCTATATATCAATTGCATTTCATATTTTACATCCGTAAGTAGTGTATATGTGACACTGAAATTCCAAAAATCTGGCGCAACGTCTTCTTCATTAACCTTTATTTATATATGAATGTATGTAAGATTACCACCATTGGTGGATTTTTTAAAAAAAAACCCCAATGTGTATTTTTATCAGTAAGCGTTATAATACACATTGGGTTTTTAAACAATAAAAATCTTGTATTATTTTTTCCATTATAACAGCAAGCATTATATTAAACAGAATCATCTAAGGAGGTTGTAAGCGTTATAATACACATTGGGCGAATTATGACCCATTGCAGTTTTAGCCAAGTTTAAATGCCGCCTCTGCTTGGACCTAAAAGGGAGTAGATATCAATCTTTCCATATAATAGAAGCCTAATGAGGATTTGTGTTGTGGTGAGAAGACATTGGACGAGCTGCAGGTGCAGGTGATCATGGGGGTTTGCACAGGCTGCATAGAAGCTCAAGGCAGTATGCTCAAGGCTGCATAGCTGTCTAAATTGATGCTGCATTGCTGCCTCCTCTCTCCCGCTTGTAAAATGTTGGCCAATGAATCTATCTTTCTTTGATGGGTACGGTACCTTATTTTGTAGATAATATGTGAAGGGGGTCTCAAAACAAAGACATGCAAAAACCTTGCCCTTTTTTTTTTGTCTTTAGACTACATGATATTGGTGTTAATTGCTTTTCGGCCATATTGTTCTCTCATTTTCACAAACTTTTGTTTGTGTTGTCGATGCTTCCACAAGAGAACCACCACCATGCAGTTTGGCATGCAAGAGCAAATGTTACATTTACAAACTCTACAAACTGAGTTAGCACCAATAATGATTTGTTTGTATATGTAGCAATTCTCTTTCAACAATTAAAAATAAAAGTAATTATTATTTGTCTCAACTCTCAACATTTGTTACACTACACTACATCATGTTCCAAAGACTGCTGGGATGGAACTGGGAGATTGCAGGGTGGCCCGAATGCTTTTTAGAGTAACCCAATTATGAAGGTATGGAACCAAAAAGATAATTATAGAAAAAGCTATTCGATACAAGATTTATCAGCTGGTTGAATAACCCAGATATAAATAATGCTAAAATGAACATCTCTACATCTATAAAGATTAAAATGTAAAAAGAAAGGTGACATTAGTGACAAGATCATTTGTGGATTTCTACACAGGAAGTTTACAAAATGGGCAACTTATTGCCATCGAAACTTCAAAAGATCTAAACAGGGGACTTTGGTTCAAAACCGAGATGGTGTTTCTTTGACCATAACATAATTATTTAAAAGGCGCAATCCAAAAAAAATACTATGAGTATCCTTTAGAATAATAATTTTCTTACTTTAGCATAAAATCTTGTGAGGGAGAAATTATGTCGCCCATCGCAATCGCAATCATCATCCTCACAGTTGTTGTCGTCATCGTTGCCATCGTAGTTGTCCTCATCACCATCTATATCCTCTTCATAAGTACGATTGACCTCGACATTATAGGTCCTTTCATTTACATTTGCATCATCTGGTTTTTCATGTTGTTTCAACTTGGTAATAATGATCTCAAGCATTGAAGTACCAAACACCTTACTAGCTTTGACACCACGGGTGGTATACATTTTAACAGGTGAATCAATATCTGGTAAATCAATATAGCAAACATACTTTTTATAGCCACGGGTGGCTTCAAGCACTCCATCACCTTCGCCGATGATGGTAACGGTTTTGTTTTTCTCAACCGATACCTTGATATCCTCTTCCCGTACGTGAATCATCCATATGAAAAAGTGTACAGCGCTTCATCAGTTACTTTACTACGATCTGGCCTAATCAACAGACTCGAAGGAACATGCTCAAATAACGTTCTTCTATAAAACCGATCCATCCTCTTTGTTGTTTTAATGAACCCGTCTGACATAAAAGACAAACAAAAATATCATCTAAATTAGTTTATCAATCGAAAGCATCACCATCATTGAAACTATTATTGTGACAACTCCTAATTTATTAGCAACGGGTTAAGTTTTGATCTCGGTCATTATTATAATTTCGTCTAATTTAGAGAATCATAGACGTGAAAATTATTAGATAATTGAACTTTTGGTTTAGTTCAGTTAGGCGTATCCTGATGACGTAGACTATTAGCTATCTAGACGAATGCCTAGTCTTAAAATAACATTTAAATAAAGATTTAAACGTTATGTCTTGTACAAAATAAATAGATTGTCTAGACTTAATGTTTTAGAGTTTGCTTTAACTAAATTTTATTGGCTTGTCTTAACTAAAATGAGACGAGGAAAAATACATTTACGTTAAATTATAACCTTTTAGTCAAACGGTATTTAATCGTAAGCATTTTATCAAATTTGGGGTACCAAAAATATCTAAAAATAGCCCCATGGGCCGGCCTCCCCTTTTGTGGAGGGAAATAAACCAACAAACACCCCCTGATCCTTTTCTTTTCTTATTTTTGTTCGACATCAACAAAGAAAAAACACACACAAACACTCTAAATTAGTTTGACAAGGAAATCAAAAGGGAATTCAAGGGGAAATACTTGTGATTGTTGTAACAAAAATCATTTGGGCAAGGATTTCAAGAATCATCATCTTCATCTTTATTTCATTCAAGAACACTAAATTGGTAAGAAGACTATTTTTCTTTAAACTTTGATTTTGTTTAAATATAATCTTATGGGTTAGTTTCAATTACTTTGATTGGATTAGATAACCTTGGAAATGAAAAGAGTTGTTGTATATATTGTTAGATGAATATTGATTTTAACTAGAATTAGGTCTTGGAAATTTGAAAATGTTTGAAATGGTAAATGGTTGGCAAAATAGTTGTTTTTCAAACTCTTTGAACTTGTTTATAGTCTTTGCAATGAAAGGATTATTTGGTATACGAAAAATGGTCGAAAACTAAGTTTTCATTCGGTCAGGCCCAACTCGCGCCGCGAGAGACCTTTCTCGCGCCGCGAGGTGTGTAGTTTTCGAACAGAACCTGCATTTTGAGCTAAGACTCGCGCCGCGAGCCCTCCAGGTCGCGCCGCGAGGGCCCCAGGTCGCGCCGCGAGGTGCTGCACAGCTCAGGTCGCGCCGCGAGGACCCCAGGTCGCGCCGCGAGGTCTGTTTGACGATTTCAGATTTTGATAACTTGAACGTTTGAACTTGGTGAATATCGAATGGTACTTTAGACTACCTTATAATGACAATGTCATTGATATTACCAACTAAAGTTAAATAAAATGAAAGTTTAAATCACATTCTCGGTTATGGCATTCTAGGGTCTATAGCTAGGTAGTTCTACATAGGATACTTGTCGTTGTGAGTTTTGATCCTCACCATTGGTAATCATATCCTAGGTTTTGGATAGAAGTGGAGAATTGACTGTTGATCTTCTCGAGCTACATTGCACCTTTTAGCACTATATCCTAGGTATACGTGTCATTTATGAAATGTTGAATAAAATGACTTTGAATTGCCGTGTGATGGCTGATTAAATTGTTCTTTGTTTGACAAACTAAAATGTTGCCCCTGTGTATTTATCACTGTTATGAAACCCTAGTGGTTGTATTGTCAGACTTAGTTCTTGACTGTCTTGGTTATGGTCCGCACCCACTTGTAGACGGAAATCCTGTGCGAGGCATATCGGCTGATACTGTCGGATGTTGTTTCCCGGCTGTCGTATGCTACCGTCGGATGTGGTTCCCGACGGTGTAGTCAAAGATATTGTCGTGGTACGCACCCCATTTTAGAGGGAAATCCTGTGCGAAGCAATATTGTTGTGGTACGCACCCCAAATTAGAGGGAAATCCTGTGCGAAGCATGATGGCTGATACTGTCGGACTTGGCTCCCGATGTCATATGCTTTAGTCGGACTTAGACCCCGGCTGACTGGTTATAAAATATTATCAGGTTTTGATCCTGATTGTCTTGTTGAAAATAACTACACGTCATTGTGTTCTCTCAATGACAACTAAACTTGGTCAAACATACTGTAAACTCACCAACTATTTCGATAGTTGATCCTCTCAAATTTCATGCTTTTCAGGGAACCAACAGTAAGTATTGGAAGCGTATATGACATTTTAGAGCCATCTTTTGAACTTTGGACGTACAATTAGCGTCAGACATCTGAGGACTATCATATTATTAGTTCTAATTGTACTAGACTGTCCAAATGTTATTATTGTATTTAGTGGGCCCATTTCCAATTGAGAATAGTTTGTATCCGTATATTGGGGTCCACATCTGAACGATTATACTTGTAATAAACTTGTATTTGGATTAATGAATGTAATCTCTATTTACCTTCTGATTAGTACGCAATTATTTGTTAACCCTGTATTTCCGCTACAACGGGATGTGACAATTATCATCTACATAAAATCAAAAACTAATTTGTTTGTTTGAAGAATTATTTAGCAAACATTTAATGGAGACTGAATATATATACATCACTAAGTCATGGGCTATGTATCCTTACGAATCTCGTTGCCCCTATATCTTACAAAAGCATATTTGCATTATTAAGCAGAAGATTAAAATACTAAGTTGTCACAATCAAGTCTATGTGAACCATACCTAAAGGTTCTTGTAGAATTATACTACTTTCAGTATTCTACCGCATATAGTATAACTAATAAGAAATGGCACGTCATGATAAGAAATGGCCAAAGTTAAAAAAAAAAAAAAGTCACAAACAAACACTCATTTATGCAAATAGTATAACTAATAAGGTCTGTAATTAGTAGTACTAGATAACAAATATCAATTACGAGCATGGTACCCGCGCAATGCGGCGGCGATGATGGCGGCGACGGAAGATGATGGTGGTGGCGGCGTCAAATGGTGTAGGTAATTGATGTAAAGGTGTTTGATTTAAAGGGAGTAGTAGAGATACTTTATAATATAAATGACTAATGGTGTAATTTTAAATTAAGGGGTGATGTTGATTTAATTCATTAAGGGTAATTTGGTCATTTTGCATGTCCTATTTTTGTAAACTTTCAACATAAGGGTATAATTTTTATATAGTAGTATAAATGAGGGTAAAGATACAAAATGTATAAAACAACACTGATCATACGACATACATACAAACGTACATATATACAGTAGTACTTACTAAAGAGAGATGATGAAGGGATTTCGTGTTCAAACTTAGGTAAACAATACGATGCTTAACACGCTGATGAAAAACGGATGAACTGCGGCTGAGATCTGTCGATCGTCACCGCCATGGAAGCATTTTTCTAGTTGCTTCAACGAACAACAACGTCCCATTCTTCCTCCCTATCAAATCAATTCAATTCAATTTTTTTATATACACGCCGTATAGATATGTTTAGGGTTAATTCATACTTAATTAAATTATTACATTACATTATGGGTTAGTTTTAAAAGAAAGTTTGATGATACTCTATTTAATTAGTGGGCCAGGCCATATATGACAATATATATCCCTGCTTAGCCCGCCCAATTTAAAAACACTCTCTTAAATTGTCAATCACCGTGGAGGACGAGGTTTAATAGGGTTTTTCTTAGAGCATCCCCAATGGTAAAAAGCTATTAATAGCTTTTTTTGTTTATCACACCATTATTAAAATAATATAATTTTCAAAACCTCTTTCCCTCCACTTTCCTTGATTACTTTGAGTGTGTAAGAAAAAAAGCTTTTGCTTCAATAGGTTGAAGAATATTAACCTTTTGAAGAAAAAAGTCATTCTTCCCAATGATAAAAAGCTTTTCAATAGCTTTTTTGTATAAAAAAAGTCATTTATCAACCTACCATTGTGGATGCTCTTACACAAATATTTAATTGTCATCCAAACCCCAACACACACTAACAGTATTGCTGCAGCCCCCTTTTCAGGTATTTACATCATCATGTCATTTACGTATTATTAATTCTGGGTTGTTTGACCGAGCTTATTTTAGCTTATATTTTATAAGATTAATTTGTATGTTTTTTTCTTTTAGGTTTATAAATTGAATTTATCCTCACTTGAATATAAAACATAAGCTCATTAGTAAGAAAAAAAACGTCAAAAAATAAACTAAGCTATAGGTTAAGTTAGGCCCCCCTTACACTAATTAATAAGTTGTCATTAGTATGATAAACTGATAACACATTTCGATCAGATATTCATCTAGGCTAAACTTTTTTATTTTTTTTTTTATTTTTTATAATTATCGACGTTCCTTGTCTGATAAATTCTCAATCTTGATATATATAGGAGGAGAAATGGGCTCGTTAATAAAGATTGTAGCCTCCAGCAGCAGGCTTCCCCGCTGTCTCATCCCATCATCACGTGCCTTGGTGGCTACTCATCAACGATCTTTCTGTAGTACCACTATCAACGAGGATGGCCGTGATGGTCATGGTTTTAAGAATAATCTCCTCCGTGTTCGTAACGTTGCTGTTCATAGGATGTCTAACTTCATATACAAAAGTAATTTACTTTTGTTTTTTAATTTATTTTAATTTTAATTTTTGGACCTTGCTATTGAACATGCGCATAAATATATTGCAACCACAGTACATTTATAGTCTACCCTAACTAATGGATTTTCCTTGATGAATTAGATATAATGAATCGATTCGGGCTATTTAACGAGAGGGCTTATAGTATAAAAGCGACGGTAATTGCGCCAACAGACGTGGAAACTGATGAATGCCTCTACTACTACTTACAAATGAATGGAGTCATTTCCCATGAAAATGTGAGGGTGATAGTTGACCACAACGAATTTCAAATAGAAGGGGTATTGTATGATGAATTGAAAGCAACATATCGCAAGTATGAATGCAAATTTTGGTTACCAGAAGATATATATTATTTGAATTGCGACATGAGAGGTACCCAGGCTGAATTTAGTGAAGGAGAACTATTACTAACTATTCCCAAGTTCAACGAAGCAGAGAGGATGATTAACCAGAAGAAGCATGAAGCAGGAGAGTTTTCAAAGCTTAAGAAAGATGCCTTCATATTTGATATCAAGGTCAATGTTGCAGTATTTGATACATAAATAATTAAATATATATACATAGAGGAGGGGTTATTTGAGAACCCTTAAAAAAAAAGAACTCAAGAACTCCTCTCCACCCTTGGATCAAAAAAACTGGATGGATCAGATTAAAAATAAAAAACCCCTCTCAACACTAGAGGGGTATTTTCGTTAGCTCCCTCTTTTTTTCTCTATTACATTTTTCGTCCCTGTGGTTTGCCCCAACTTTCAAGGATCATCCCTGAGTATACGAAATTACGTCTTTCATCCCTAAGTATGGAACTCCGTTAACATATTTGGTCCACGACCAAAACGTCCGTTAAGTAGCGGGTCACGTGAGAGGCACACCATGGGCAAAATGGTCCGTTCGCTTTTTCAGGGATCAAAAGTGTAAGTAACTCTTCTATATATAACTTTTCTTAATTAAATAAAGAGTATAAATCTCTTTATTTATCTTCTCATCATCATCATCAAATCCATCCACCCTCACATTCATTCATTTCCCAAATCTTCAATATCAATTTCCTCCCTAATTTATTACGGAGTAATAAACATAACTCCAACTTACAAACAAATATATTTGAATTACATATATTACTGTATTACAAATTTTCCTGATTAGTTATCTTCAAAGCCAATAACCCAGAAGACCCTTTAAAATTAGATCTGAAGCTGTCGATCGACTCCTGCCGCCGCTCACCACCTACACAGCGCCATTGCTCAACACATGATCGGAAAAAGAGGGGTGGGTGGGTTCTCGTTTGGCCGCAAATCAGAAGTAGCGTGAGGTGGTTGGTTTTTAATTAGGGTTGTTCTCCGGTAGATCCGACAACCAAGATCCATCATGTTCTCCGACAACAACCACCATCTGCCACTATCACTCCGGCCATCTTTCACTTCGGTGAATAGTGGTTAGAAGCTTAAGATTTTGTTAATTTTTAAAGGGTTTTCTAAGTTTTTGGCTTTGAAGCTTCCAATTTTCCTGGCACATTTCCAAGAATCGATCAAATCCATATTCGGTCGGGTCAAGAATCGATTTTCCAGCAAAAAGGTTGTAGGGTATTGGAGGTAAAGATGGGGGTTTTAGATATATATAGATGTAACCCATAGACTATGTCGTTGACACCACCTTGCTGGAAAGTCGTGGGTACAAAATATTGTTGGAGATGTATATATATATATAGATGGATCGGAAATATACAGGTATCTAAAGAGTGAAGAAGCAATAGAATCTTTCTTAATCTCCATCCGAATGGCCGGATATTTTCAATTCTGGCGGTGGGTGCAGGTGGTTGGTTCCGATCCCACAGCCGAATGGCCGGATATTTGTATATGATATTTTCAGATTGATTGTAGGTTAATAAAGAATCGAGATTGATATATGACACTTAGTTTGGATTTGGTTGATGTAAAGAATTGATTTGTTTTCATATTTATGTAAATACTTGTATATGATATGGATATATAGAAACATGATTTCAAGATTCTGTAGAAATTTGTTTATGAGTTTTGTTTAGGATCAACATATATATGAGTTTTGATGTTTCTGGTGTGAAATTTGAGGTTGTCGTTGATGAAGATGATGATGATGATCATGGTAGAGATGAAATGACAGATATACCCTTGGACTAAAAGTGTAATTATTGGATTTTTAACGTCCGTTTTGGTCGTGGACCATATATGTTAACGGAGTTCCATACTTAGGGATGAAAGACGTAATTTCGTATACTCAGGGATGATCCTTGAAAGTGGGGCAAACCACAGGGACGAAAAATGTAATTAACTCTTAAATTAATAGAATTCTATCTAAATCATTAAAAAACTTTTATCTCACAAACCGTAAATCGTTAGACGAAAAGAAAAGCGTGGGTACTCTTAGAATTTCGTCCTCTTTCATTAGAGATGCGATTCGATATACTTTTGACGACTTTTTAAATTTCATTTTTTTCTCATCACGTTCATCTTACACATGTGTAAGTTATTATTCTTTGATGTCCTACACATGTGTAGAATGAACCTTTTAGTGGTTTCCACTTGTCCTACACATGTGTAGGATGAACCTTTTAGTGGTTTTCACTTGTCTTACACGGGCGGAGCCCGTACGTATAAGGGCTTCGCCCGTACCGTATCCAACTACCACCATCTCATGGATCGCCGCTCATCAAATCCAAACCATTCCCAAATGCGTCCGGCTTCCAACCCCTTTATAAATGCCTCGAGGTAGCCTACCGAGAAGGGTGAAGCCCCCCTGAACGGGCAACGCCCGTTCGACTAAGAGCTACCGCCCGTACCGTATCCAACCACCACGATCTCATGGATCGCCGCCCATCAAATCCAAATCATTCCCAAATGCGTCCGGCTTCCAACCCCTTTATAAATGCCTCGAGGTAGCCTACCGAGAAGGGCGAAGCCCCCCTGAACGGGAAACGCCCGTTCGACTAAGGGCTACCGCCCGTACCGTATCCATCCACCCTCTGAATTAAAAGTCGTCGAAAGTATATATGATGACCACTCTAATGAAAGAGGACAAAATATTAAATGAACCTTTTAGTGGTTTCCACTTGTCCTACACATTTGTAGGATGAACCTTTTTGTGGTTTTCACTTGTCCTACACATGTGTAGGATGAACCTTTTAGTGGTTTCTACTTATCTACACATGTGTAGGATGAACGTGATGAAAAAAAAAACGACATTTAAAAAGTCTTCAAAAGTATATCATATCGCATCTCTAATGAAAGAGGACGAAATTTCAAGACTACCCATGCTTTTTTTCCCGTCTAACGATGTACGGTTTGTGAGATAAAAGTTTTTTAATGAATTAGATATTTTAATTAATTTAATAAGAGGAGAGAAAAGAGAGAGAGAGCTGGACAAAATATTAATTTTTCATAATGACAATCATGTCCTTCCTGATCTTGATGAATGGAGGGCTGAGATTGGTTCTCGCGTTCTTTTTTTTTAGTGGTTCTCAAAATAACTCACCCCTACATACATATATATAGTTAGCTACAGAAATTATTTGATACAATAAATTGTTTTCTTCTTGCATTTTTTTCCGTCTGAATATCAAAGGCTGTTCCACCTTTAGAAGGATTAATCAGCCAATCAAGCTGCATAAGACAATTTGTAGGACAATTGTAGCAACATGGATTAATTAGCCAAATCAAGGAACTGATGTTGTGGCGTCTACACCTATTTGAGATGAATCCAAATCAGAATACAGTTAATAGAACTTTAACATTATTCATGCAAGAAGAGAGCAAGATTTGAGATGAATCCAAAGTGGAACGGCTCGTGATCATTCATGATCCTAGCTGTTGAATACAAGTTTAATAAATTGATCAAGAATGATTGCACCAGGACGGGTGGTGTCATGGTCCAGAAGTCAATAAAGTTAATCACTTCCCAAAGTTAAGTTTTTCTATAAGACCTAGGTAGTTTTTAGGAGATGGGTTTATTAATGAAGGTGTCGTCGGTCAGTTGCCTCCAGGAGGCTTCCTCTCGTCAAAGATGTATCATCTCATAACGTCCCTTGGTGGTTACGCAACCGTGTTTCTTTAGCACCTGTATCACCAATGAAGGCAGCCATGGATTTAGTATAGGTGGTCATGAACCTCTTCTATTTCTTCATTTGGAAAGTTGTAAACGGGCTACTTGCTTGTTTTTGGCAATATGGAATTGGTTATCCCCCTTAAACAAAAATTCCATCGCCTTTTTCTTCTTGAAACATCCCCTAAGTTCTCTCCAATCGCGTCTTTTAACTACATACCAAGAAAATAAAATTGAATTCTCTTGGGTTGGGACTGAAATTTGGCCTCAACCCGATCAATGAACCTGCTAATTAAGCAACATTGAAAACCTTCAGAGGAAACGGCAATTTGGTGTTGGTTAAGATCGATGGCCGGCGATATTGGTCTGGAAAATCGGACTTGTATATGGTTGAAGGAGATTTGGAGATAAATAAATAAAAAGTTGGTGGTGAAAGTTAAAAAATCAAAAGTTCCGTGGTAAAAGTTGGAAGGCCTAAAATGTTAATGTTCCTAAGTGGAGTTTAATTGTTATATGGTGCCTGGCCGTGATGGTCAAAGTTTTTGACCGGCAGTTTTGGTGTTGGTTAAGGTCGGTGGCCGGCGATATTGGTCTGGAAAATTGGACTTGTATACGGTTAAAGGAGATTGATGGGCTAGAAATTAAAAAAAGATAAATTGGTGGTGAAAGTTAAAAACTCAAAAGTTCCGTGGTTAATTTTGAAAGGCCTAAAAGGTTATGTCCCTAAGTGGACTTTAATTGTTATTATATACATAAATTTAAAAATTTCTATAACTCCATAAAATTCAAAACATATTCAATTTTTCATTCGCAACGTCTATGCCTACCAAAGTATATGTACTTCCTTCCAAGACTTACAACTATTCATACACAGATATACATATAGCCTTAAAACTCACAAATCATATTCTTCTGAAAGAATTAAGACTCTGTTCTCCTTAAAGACCAGACTTTTACACCTATTAGGGCTTTTTAGTTTCTTGTTCTCCCTCATCATAACTAACTCAATTTGGGGTTCTTCCATAATTAGTATACATATCTTCCCCTGTTTTTTGATAATTCATTCTGGGTTTTCTGAATTCCAAAGTAAGTGTTCATTTTCTTGATCATTTGGTTTCGATTTTTGATATTTGTATTTGGTATTGCCGTATTGGTATATTGTTCTGTTTCATGATCATTCAAATTGGGCTTTCTTATCTTGAAACTGAAGTGTATGTTTAAACATTCCATCTTTTGTTAATAATTCAATCTAGGTTTCTTGAATTGTAAATTGGGTGTTCGTTTTTTGATTATTCGTTGCAAGTTTCTTATATTCCTCTGTTTCTTGCACAATTTTCAAGATTGAATTGTTTTTTAGGTCACATTATTCTGGGTTTTACAATTCTTGAATCATGGAGGAAGATTATAAATGCAAGTTCTGTAATCATGGTTTTTCAAATGGTGATCGGTTGGAAGTTCATATGAAAAAGCACTTGGGGGCTTTGGTTTCATGTTGTAAAAAACAGAGCATTGTTGAAAACAATCAAGATTCTCTTAATGGTGGAATGGGTGTTGACTTTGTTAATGAAAAGATCAAGAAAAATGAAGAAAGTTCAAATTTTTATGAAGGTTGTGTGGATAATTCTTATGGTTTGAGAGAAAACTCCAAGAATACTTCAGTTTTGAATCTGAAACCGGTATCGGATGCAAGTTGTAAGCAATGGCATATGAGATCTCACGCAGTTAAGAAATTGTGTATAGAATGCGGTAATGGTTTTGAAACATATAAGGCTTTGTATTGGCATATGAGATCTCACTTAGTCAAGAAAGTTTTATGTAGAGAATGTGGCAAGGGTTTTGATACATATAAGGATTTGTATGAACATATGACATGCCATACCATCAAGAAATGTCAGCCGTGTGAAAAATCGACATCATCTTCTTCTTCTTCACTATTGGAACATTGTAAATTGGATGAAGAGTTAAAATGGGACATATCAAATTCAGTAAGTAGAAAGAGATCAGGGACAATGTACAAGCCTGCTAAGCCTAATGATGTTTCAAGTAGTACTAGTATGAGTGTTTTGCCATCAAATGGTGAGGATTATGATAATGAAGCTGAAGTAGGGGCATTGGGCTTGATGATGCTATCAAGGGGGTTTACCGATTTGGATTTGGTTCGGGCTAAAAGGTTAAGTTTTACTCACCATGAACTCGTAGTTTCTGCTGATGGCTCAATATTGTTTACCAAGAAAGAGGGATTTGGTGAATCTGGGTCGGGTCAAGATAATACGGATATACTGAAGAACAATGCAAAGTCAACTTGTGAATATGGTCGTGACAAAGGTAAAGGAAAGGCTTATCTTGACCAATCTGCCAATGATTTGGGGAAATGTAAGGGTCATATATGCTCGGTTTGTTTCAAGGAATTCGGGTCAGGACAAGCTTTAGGGGGACACAAAAGGGCTCATTACAATGTTTTTTTTTTTTTTTTTTTTTTTTTTTTTTTTTTTTTTTTTTTTTTTTTTTTTTTTTTTTTTTTTTTTTTTTTTTTTTTTTTTTTTTTTTTTTTTTTTTTTTTTTTTTTTTTTTTTTTTTTTTTTTTTTTTTTTTTTTTTTTTTTTTTTTTTTTTTTTTTTTTTTTTTTTTTTTTTTTTTTTTTTTTTTTTTTTTTTTTTTTTTTTTTTTTTTTTTTTTTTTTTTTTTTTTTTTTTTTTTTTTTTTTTTTTTTTTTTTTTTTTTTTTTTTTTTTTTTTTTTTTTTTTTTTTTTTTTTTTTTTTTTTTTTTTTTTTTTTTTTTTTTTTTTTTTTTTTTTTTTTTTTTTTTTTTTTTTTTTTTTTTTTTTTTTTTTTTTTTTTTTTTTTTTTTTTTTTTTTTTTTTTTTTTTTTTTTTTTTTTTTTTTTTTTTTTTTTTTTTTTTTTTTTTTTTTTTTTTTTTTTTTTTTTTTTTTTTTTTTTTTTTTTTTTTTTTTTTTTTTTTTTTTTTTTTTTTTTTTTTTTTTTTTTTTTTTTTTTTTTTTTTTTTTTTTTTTTTTTTTTTTTTTTTTTTTTTTTTTTTTTTTTTTTTTTTTTTTTTTTTTTTTTTTTTTTTTTTTTTTTTTTTTTTTTTTTTTTTTTTTTTTTTTTTTTTTTTTTTTTTTTTTTTTTTTTTTTTTTTTTTTTTTTTTTTTTTTTTTTTTTTTTTTTTTTTTTTTTTTTTTTTTTTTTTTTTTTTTTTTTTTTTTTTTTTTTTTTTTTTTTTTTTTTTTTTTTTTTTTTTTTTTTTTTTTTTTTTTTTTTTTTTTTTTTTTTTTTTTTTTTTTTTTTTTTTTTTTTTTTTTTTTTTTTTTTTTTTTTTTTTTTTTTTTTTTTTTTTTTTTTTTTTTTTTTTTTTTTTTTTTTTTTTTTTTTTTTTTTTTTTTTTTTTTTTTTTTTTTTTTTTTTTTTTTTTTTTTTTTTTTTTTTTTTTTTTTTTTTTTTTTTTTTTTTTTTTTTTTTTTTTTTTTTTTTTTTTTTTTTTTTTTTTTTTTTTTTTTTTTTTTTTTTTTTTTTTTTTTTTTTTTTTTTTTTTTTTTTTTTTTTTTTTTTTTTTTTTTTTTTTTTTTTTTTTTTTTTTTTTTTTTTTTTTTTTTTTTTTTTTTTTTTTTTTTTTTTTTTTTTTTTTTTTTTTTTTTTTTTTTTTTTTTTTTTTTTTTTTTTTTTTTTTTTTTTTTTTTTTTTTTTTTTTTTTTTTTTTTTTTTTTTTTTTTTTTTTTTTTTTTTTTTTTTTTTTTTTTTTTTTTTTTTTTTTTTTTTTTAGGTTTTTATTGTTTCAAAAACCGATAACCGGTTAGTAACCGATAAGGTACAAACCGGTTATAGGTTACCATTAACCGCCAGTTAGTAATCGATTACATATTTCAAAACAAAAATCGGTTAATAACCGGTTAACCTATAACCGGTTATAAAAACATAATAATAACCGGTTAACCGGTTATATTATAATATATTATATTTATTCTATATCTAACCCTTATATTATTGACACGCCGCTTCTATTTCTAACCCATCCAGACGATTTATAATACCAATTCAATATAAATCAATTCCAGCCACCACCCATCGATTTATAATAACCCTTATTTTATGTCAATACCCAAAATCCCAAATCGATTCCAGCCACCATCCTTTTCTTCATTCAATCATGATCATCACAAAATCCTTTTCTTCATTCAAATCGATTATTAATATTCACAAAAAACACTAACAAAAAAACCCAAATCGATTATTCTGAAGTTGCTCAAGATTAATCCTTTTCTCCATCCCAAAAAAAAACCTCACAAAAAAGCTCTCAAAAATTACAACTTTCTATCTCTCCCTCTCTCTCGAACTCGATAGCTTTACAATTAACAAATGGCTTGTTTTTGTTCTGTTTGGTGCCTTGGTCTGCTTACTGATATTATTCTGCTTACTGCTCTTGGTCTGTTTAACAGTAAGTAGGCTAGTTTCTCTTGAAGTTTGCTACTCATATTTGTTCTTGATAAGTTCCTGAAGTTTTTTTTTGTAATTACAGTTTTCCAGTAGTCCACTGTCTGTAATTCGAGCAATCTGCCGCACAGGTTAATTTTAACCTATTTTCGGTTAATTGGTACCGTTAACCGGTTAATATTAATCGAAACCGGTTACATATGTTAGAGTTTTTATTGTTTCAAAAAATAACCGGTTTCGGTTATTAAAATTAATAACCGAAATCGATTAACCGCTTCTTGCACCTCTACCACCAAGGAAATTAGGCCTAATGTTTCTTTTTTTTTCAAAAAATAACCGGTTTCGGTTATTAAAATTAATAACCGAAATCGATTAACCGCTTCTTGCACCTCTACCACCAAGGAAATTAGGCCTTGTTTCTTTTTTATTAATCAAAAAATAACCGGTTTCGGTTATTAAAATTAATAACCGAAATCGATTAACCGCTTCTTGCACCTCTAAAAGAAATTAAGGCCTTGTTTCTTATTTTACTTAATACATACAGACATTCTTAATGCATTCAGTCACTTAATACACTCAGCACTTAATGACTAAAAAAAGAAACGGACCCTAAGGTTGTTCACAACCTCACGTATCTGTTTTGACTAAATCTCTAAATCAAACCGGCCATTTCCAATAGGTTTGACGGTTAGATAAACATCCCTACAGAAAATACAAATCATATCTCTTTCTTAGGACATATATTAGAATTTTCGGAATAGTAATGTTTCCAAAACAAGTTGTAAAAGTAGGTAGTCAAAGATGGAATTTACAAAAAAATTCTCGTTCATATAAGAGCAAGACCCGAGTTTCTCAAACTTTCGTGCTCAATTATGGTCATCTCCCATGTCTTAAAAACTCGGCTCATAACTAAAATCCATTACAGAAGCCACTATTTACTAACTTTACAAATAAATTATTTAACTCTTTTAGTTTTGTAATTTTGTTTCTTACAAATCACTTGTCCAACAAAAGTATATCTATATTGTTTTGAGGTAAAAAAACAAATCAAATCGTAGCCGTTTTGTGTTAGGGAAAAACAATAGTAAACTAGATCCGAGCATTTAACATTGTAACGAATTTGTATAAGCTGTTACTAATACCTTAGGAAAATGAAAGCCTACAAAAGAATAAATTAACTTCCATATCTTTCTTTTTCTGGATGAAGAAAATCAAAACAAAAGAAAAAGAAAAAAGTCATATAAACAAATCATTTTCTAACACAATCATTTCTTCAAACATTTAAGAACACACATATATATACGTACCGGGTACATATATAATGTACGGATCTTTTCTTATATTCCTAAATCCTTTTCTAAACCCCTAATTTTCAATTCAACCTAATTTAATGCATTGAATATAAACACTCAAAAAATCAAATTATATACATGCACGAATATGAATCTATCAATCTAATTATTATCAATAATAAGATGAAAATGATATTATCATTATCATTATTATATACTATTAGAAAAGATGAATTTAAATGTCGGAAATGATTGGATTATTATATGAAACTAATAAAGATCTAGCAGATTTATTGAATGATTATGTAATTCGATATATTACAGTCAATATGTTACAAATAATAACAAACTTTGTTGTGAAATATAAACTTTAAGATATAATGTAATAAACGTTTACTTGTGGAACTTAAGTTATTCTAGTTCTGATGACATTCTTTGGCTTAAGTAGAACATAGACAAGAACGGTAGTTTTGATGGAGTTTTTGGAGCGTTGAACGGACCTGGTTAATATATTGAGCTGAGGCATAGTCTCGTTTTTTCTATTTGATATAGTTTGTACGTAAGTTGATGTATATTTGGTTGCTTTTTTGACCTTAGAATCGTTTTTCTTTCAATAAAAAGTTTCTCATGATAACACAATGAAACCAAATTTAAGAAAAGCTATAACATAGTTATGGTTAGCCACTTAGGTTTAAGCTAGATGACCATTATAAATATATAGTTTTTACATACTTACAAAGTAGGATTATTATCCTGATTTTTTTGCCAAAAAAGACAAAAAAGAAAAGAAAAAAACTATTTACATTCAATTGCTTTAATATAGAAGATATTATGATATATAATTACGTATCTACTTTCATTTTTTAAACCTACTTTTAATTAATAATCTAACCTTGTAAAAGTTTATTAAATGTATAATAATCTTATAAATATATGGGCAAATTAGTTGTAAAGGTATCTAACTTGAACAATTTTGCTAAGAAAGGTATCAGCCATAAACTCCCTCTAATTTAACCCAACTGTGTGCAAACGCGATCTATTAAGGGGACCAAAACCACCATCTGGTTTCGTTTGACCGGTTTTGTGCGTGAAATTGATTCTGCGTTGAATTTTTGTCCACGTCACCTTGCCACATCGTCCACTTGACTAGTTTTGGGCGGGATAAAGCCTCACGTGATTTGGGCGGGATAACCGAGCACGTGTGTTTTATTATTTTAATACATATTTACATATATATATCATATGAATATAAATATACTTACCTTATATGTACATATTTATATACTGAACATCACTTTCCGAAAAAGAACACACACATACTAACACTTACACTTCACTTTGTCTGCTGCTATAATATCATCATCGGATCTCCCAAAAAAAACCCTAATTTCTGGATCTTGAACGTATAATCATGGATTGACTTCATTCATCCACCAGCGATTGTTTCATCTGGCAGGTATGATTTTGGTTATATTATCATATGAAAATAGGGTTTTTGTTGGGTACTTAAAACATGGGGTTTCACATCGAATATTGATGTACTTTGATTATCAGTCACTGAAAACCCCCAATTTTAAGGTTGATTTTTTAGGTTATGACCTAAATCTGGGGAAAAAAAATATAAAAATTGTTTAGACCATTACCAGATGAATACTTGCATGGGGGTTTATGTACAAGAACGTATATACATAAAAATAATAAAATTATTTTTTTAATTATTTTTTATTATTTTAATACATATTTTTCTTTTATTTGATTTGGTTATAGGATGGCTTTTAGAGGTTTTGATTTCCACATATATTTCGACGGTGCCTTCTTTTATGATCCTTTGAGGTATGTCAGTGGAATAGACTTAGTATTATCTACTGCGAAGATTACTTCATTTGAAGAATTCTGTGATTATTTAGAAGAACAGACTAAGTCAATAATTGTTGGTTTGTATTATTTAATACCTGGAAATGAATTTGAAAGTGGGTTGGTAAAAGTAAGTGATGATTTTGAGTTGGCATGTTTGTTTGATCTGTCCTACTGCTATGGTAAGATAGACATTTACTTGAATCATTTGGAGGATGAACATATTGATGAGTTTTGTGCTTTAAAACCCAAACTAGTAAGAAACCCAGGAGAAATAGAAGATAGTGTGCCAAGGGAAGTAGGTCAGTCAAGTAGGTCAAAGTCTGCAGATAGACAACGTAATGTGTATCTACATGGTGATGTAGATGAAGCAGTTGTGGAGGATGAGGTACAAATTGAGGATTTAACTAAGAATGATGAACCTAGAAACATAGAACAACCTAGGAACCTTGTGAGAAGGTTGTTCCAAGATACAGGTAAAGGCAATCAGATTGACATGGAAGATGTTGAGGGGGATGATGTTCAGGGAGATGATGTTCAGGGAGATGATGCATGTGCTGCAAACCTAGTGGTTGAAGACACTGACAGTGATGATAGTGATTATCAGTTTGAAGGTGAACCTGGTTCAGATAGTGATACTACTAGTGAGGCACCATCTGTTGATTTTTTGTCTGAGGGTGAGGATGAATTGAGGCAGGTTAGGTTAAGGAAAATTGAGGCAAAAAGGTCACCCAAACAGAAGAAACTTCCAAAATTGGGTGGTCATACCAAGCCAGAAAGACAGTTTGAAGATCATGATGACATCATTGTTGAGCATGATGAGTTCATACAGGAATTGTTGAGAAAGCTTAAGAGTGATGAAGATGAGGACTTGGAAGACCCATTCAAAATGGTTGAGAATATGGAAAAATGGCCAGTCCATAATAGTGCCATTCCTTGGAGATTGAAGAAACCAATAGTGGGTGAGAAATTTGCATCCCATCTGGACTTTAAAGAGTGTCTCACTTACTATGGGTTAGCCAATGGCTTTAGCATATGGTATGAGAAAAGTACACAGAAGAAGGTTATTGCTAGATGTGGCCAAAGACCTCCTACTCTGAAAGACCCAAGTGTGGGAAAGCAAAGGAAGTAGCATATGTACCCAGCAACTGTCAAGGGTGAAGAGGCCAAGTGTCCATGGAGGTGTTTTGCTAGAAAGATGAATGATGAGGATTCTTTCCAAGTTGCTTCTTTACTGGATAACCATACTTGTGCCAGGAATTTCAGATTTGGGTCTTTGATAAACTATAAATGGCTTGGGAAACAATTTGGCAACAAGATAAGGGCACACCCTGGTATAAAGTTATGTGAAATTGCTGATCTTGTGATGAAGAAGTATAAGTGTTTTGTTTCTGCAAACCAATGTAGGGCAGCCAAAAACTATGCACTCAATGAGTTCTCAAAATCAATAGAAGCTCACTATGGTATGCTAAGGTCTTATGATGATGAGTTGTTGGCTTCAAACCCAGGATCAACTGGTAATCTTCAGGTGACAAGGAACCCAGACAAGAAGGTATACTTTGACAGAATGTATATATGCTTACAAGGTTTAAAACAAGGTTGGAAGGTGGGATGTAGGAAGGTCATTGCTCTGGATGGATGTTTTCTGAAAAGTCCTAACACTGGTGAGCTTTTGACTGCAATTGGAAGGGATGGGAACAACCACATATATCCTGTGGCATGGGCCTTGGTGAGTGTGGAGAATACAGATAATTGGACATGGTTTTTGGAATTGTTAGCAGCTGACTTGGACATTGAAGCTGGTGTGGGTATTACAGTTATATCTGATCAGCATAAGGTATGTGTACAAACTTTTACTTCCATTACTTCCATTTCTATACATATATACATATGTTATTGCCAGTTAGTACATGTATATATTATATAGTTGTTTATGATTGAACCTGTTTGATATATAGGGGTTAATTCAAGCTGTGAAAAATGTAATGCCTTATGCTGAACACAGACAATGTGCAAGACATATTTATGAGTGTTTTAGGAAGAGATTTACTGGGGTACATTTCAGAAGTCTGTTCTGGCAAGCCTCTAAGGCCAGTTATCCCCAACTATTTGAGAGGGTTATGAAAGAAATTAGGGCTTGTAATCCTGATGCCTACCAGTTCTTGATGGACAAGGATCCAAAATCATGGAGTAGGGCTTTCTTTAAGTTGAATAGGGCATGTGAGAATGTGGAGAATGGATTTAGTGAGTGCTTCAATTCAGTTATACTTACTGTAAGAAACAAGCCAATCATCACATTGTTTGAGTCAATTAGGGTAATCATTCTCGAAAGACAAGGTGTGATGAGAGAATTGTGCCATAGGTGGAACACAGACATTAGTCCTTCAATAGTTCAGAAACTGGAATGGGTCAAGGACCAACAAAGGTTTGTTTACAAAATTGATATTCTGTATTAATTTATGTTATATACATGTAACCATGTAAAAGATATTGAATTTGTTATTTTATGGCAGATTCTGGAAACCATTTCATTGTGGTGGGAATGAGTGGGAAGTTAGGCAACTCAATGAGTCTTTCAAGGTTAATGATGCATACAGACATTGCAGCTGCAGAATGTGGGAGCTGTCTGGGATCCCTTGTCCACATGCATGTGCAATCATATTCAAGTTAGGTAGGTCTCCAGAAGAGTTTGTGCCTGGCTGGTTCAGGAGGAACAAGTATATTGAAACATACAACACCTTCATTATGCCAGTTAGTGGGATGTCACAATGGAATCTGAATGACCATGAGAAGCCATTACCACCTCATCCTAGGGTAATGCCAGGTAGGCCTAAGAAAAAAAGGAGAAGGGCAGCACATGAAGGTGGAATAGTCAAACCAAGCAGGCATTTTACCAGATTATCTAGAGGAGGCCTTGTGATAACTTGTAAAAAGTGTGGTCAGACAGGTCACAACAAAAGATATTGTAAGAATGAGGAAGCACCTCCACCTCCAAAGGAATCAAAACTGCCTGGAAGGCCAAGGAAAGATGGCCAACCCCCTCATCAAAAACAGACTAGAGGGTCTGCATCTGTGAACCTAAATGGGCAACCAGTGGCTGAAGCTAGTATTCAAGTTGGGAGTCATTCAAGGGGTGAGGCTAGTGTTCAAGTAGGAGGACAAGGTGGGTTTCAGGCTAGTGTATCATTGAATAACAATGCCTCACCCTGTGTGGAAAGAGATAATGATGACAACCCAAATTTGGAATCCCAAAAAACCCCAATTACCACACAAGAAAGTCAAACAACACCACCCAGATTTGTTATGAGAAAGTCAACTTTCCCCAAACCTAAATGGACAAAATGTAAGATCTTACAAGAGACTTCACCAAGGAAAGGAACTAGTGCAGGGCCCAAACTTACTACTTTATCTGAAGAAAATGTTGTCATTGGCTCCCACTCTTCCTTAACTAGGGCAAGTGCTGCTTTGGGAGTTACTAGTGCTACCTACCAGAGAGTGAAAGCACAAGGTATGCTGAGTTCATTTATTTTTTTATTACATGTGTAATTATTCCTATAATTCAAGTTAGTGATAAATGTCCCAATGTTGTGTTGAAACAAAATATAGGTCCTTATAAGTACCCTAAATGGTGGGGTGCTGGTTTGTGTATTGACCCAGTCACTAATGAATCCTACATAGGTGGAAGTGATGGTATCCCAGTGCCCATTTGGCCTAAGGATGTACCACCTCCTAGTGCAATTGAGGATTTGGAAAAGAAAAGGGCAATTGCAGCTGTCAAAAGGAAGGAGGCATTAGAAGCTTTAAAAAACAAGTATCCATTACCAGGTGGGGGTGCAGGTGTGTCAACAAAAGCTGCAAGTGAAGCTGTTGGTGTAACAAAGAAAAGATTGTTGGAAGTTGATGCAAGCTCAAGTACACAGGAAGGTCAAAAGAAGAGGGCAGTTGAAGGAATCAAAAGATATGCAACTTCCATTGGAGATGAAACTCAAAAGAAAAGGGCAATTGCACACATAAGAAACCAGTTAGCACAGGAAGAGGCAGCTCAGGCAAGGAAGCAAGTTGATGCTGCCAAAACTGCACTTGAAGCTCAAAGGAGTCGGGCAATTCAAGCTGTAAGAAACAAGTTAGCTGCAGATGAAGCATCAAAGGCTAAACTTAAGCAAGTTGGTGTAACCACAAGGAATGTTTCGAAAGCTGCTAGTGAAGGGGCATGTAAACCAAAGCCAAAAGAGAACACCAAGAAGGCAACATCTGTTGCAAAAACAAGCACTGGCAAGAAGGAACCAGTACCTTTGAAAGTCAGACCACCTAGCCAAAGGATTTTGCTAAAGAAGTTGTCTCAGCATGTTGAAGGCCCAGGGAACACAATTGAAACTGCTGTTGAACTATAAACCCATGGTCATCTTTCAAGCCATGTCTTTTGATCCCACTATGTAATATATTTCACCTTTGTACACTATGGTGATAAAACTTTAACCAAATATGGGATGTTTCTGGTATGTAATAACTAATGTAGCTTGAACTTGTACTACTAGGTATTAGGGTGGTCTATGTAACCATATATGGCAGCCAAAACTGATAACCCAGGCTTATATGCCTTCTTTTGTATGTATGAAATGTGAAATGCTTATGCTTCTGCCAGTAATTATACTTGTTATACCCATGTCATGTATACATATTTGATGCATTATGCAATGTATCAACAAAAAAGTCAGAACTGATGCATTATGCAATTTACCAAAAAAAAAGTCAGAACTGATGCATTATGCAATTTATCACAAAATAAGTCATAATTAATGGACAATCTTTTTAACAAAATAACTTGGCATTAAAATTCATGAAATTGGTTACAATACTAGCCCACCAACGCACCAATGACAATACACAACAACATCAAAATTACTAAAAAAAACAAACAAAGTGTTTGATAGATTTTGTTTTTTGATTTGGTAATGGTGACCACTTCCATTAACTTCAAAACCTCTCTTTCTGAATTTCCAGTTTCAACTTCCATATCAACTGTATCCTTCTCTTTCAACCTTTGCAAATTCATGTGCATTCCATAAATCAACTCTTTGTAATAATCACTCGGTAATTCGTCATCCAGAAATTTGTACATTCCACACTTCTTCTTCGAATCCTAGGAAAGATGAAGTTTATATTCATATTAACCTTTCTTTCGATTTTCATAGTTATATATAATATACTTGTAAATTTAATTCGAATTAACTTACCAAAATCGGGCATGCAAGAAATCTTCTTCCTGGGTTCTTCGTAGTCCACGCAGTTCGAGGATAGATTTTGTAACCACAATCACAATAACATACAGGAGTTTGATGTTTGGAACGAATTGAAGAAGATGAACTCATTATTTGAAAGAATTGAATCGGTTGGTCGTTTTAGGGTTTGTGGGGGGGGAGACGATTTGGGATTTTTGGGGAGGAACGAAATTAGGGTTCAATAATATAATGGGGGTAAATAACGATTATATATACGGATAAAGGGACGGATAAAGGGTAGTGGAGAAATGAGTTGGCAAGCCACGGTGGACAAAACCGCCTTAAATGATAGGTGGTATTCGTTAGCCCCTGATTAACAATAATTTACACTGTTTGCCCTTAAATTAGAGGGAGTTTATGGATGATACCTTTCATAGGAAAATTGTTCAACTTAGATACCTTTAGAAGTAATTTGCCCTAAATATATTACACTTTATATGTAAAACAAAATTACTAAAAAAAATATTCATTTAAATTAAATTAAAAGATATGATCATTTATTTGGAATAAAATATAACGAGAATATAATTACATATATAATCTATTTATATTTATTTATCAAACTGCACTATGCTAATGTTTTATTGGATTGTTTCTGAGAGGCAATTTATTATTTATCAATCGACTATATTATTGTTCATTGGATAGTAAATGTTTTTTGAGCAGCTAATCTATTATTTATCAAGTTTAAGACATGCATCTCACATCAATAAGCATAAAGTTATTTAACCATACATTTCCAATCTATTTTTTTAATTCATAGTTTTTTACTATGACAATTATAGATTATAAAAGCAGTCGATGTCATTTAATTTATTTTCTTCAAAGTTAAAAGTTTTATTAAAATATTGATCTATATTAAAAAAAATTCAACTATTTTATATTTTCACTTATAAAACATGAATTTTAAACAAAAAAATGATATATCATGTTAAATTATTGGCCTAATAATCATCCTAACAATTTAACTATAACATTTGTTATAATCAATAGAAGAAATAAAAAATAAAGCCCGAATGAATGAATTAAACATTGTTAAACCATAATTAAACATTGTTAACCAATGATAAGCAGTTATTAAAAACTTGTTAGGAAAATGAAAGCCTACGCAATAATAAATTAATTTCATATTCTTTCTCTTTCTGGGACAAGAAAAAAAAGAAAAGGAAAGAAAAGTCAAATCTATGAACATCAACAAATCATCATCATCATCATCATCTTCTTCTTCTTTACACAAAGAAATCATTCATTCATTCATTCATTTAAATTCAAACATTTTAAATCTCATTTTCCTTTCATATCATATACATATATATAACCTATAGATACATATAGATTCCTAAAATCCCTTATAAAACCCCAAAAATTCCACATTTCCTGAAATCAATTCAATTCAATCCAATCCAATCCAATCCAATCCAATCCAATGCATTGAACACACACACACACACACACTTACACACACAAAAGGAATCAAATTATTATTTCAATCACCAACCAATATATACATACAAAAGTTTGTATCTATATAATACGATCTGATTCTGATTCTTCTTATTATTATAATAATTAGTATTAAGATGAGAAGGAGATTAGTAATAGTATTGAAACAGATGGATTTTAATATCGGTGGGGTTTGTTACTGTGCAGAAGAAGCTACAGTAATAGTGATATAGGAGTATATATCTATATATATATATATATTATGAATAATATTATAAAAATAATATCCAATAATGGATTATTGTTATTCATTACTAATGAGTTGATGAAGATCAGAAGTGGTCATCGACATATTTCGTTTCGTAATATATTTCATACGATATTAATCCTGGCTTTTTTACTGCCTTTTGTTTTTATTCTTACTGCTGTTATTACTCTTGAAGGTGTCAACCACTGCTCGTCTATCGGTACGACGCTTTCTTTCTCTTCGTTATAATAATGTGTGATTTTGATTGTGATCTCGCTTCAGTTCATTGCATCCTGTTAGTAGTTATGATTTAGATGTAGATTAGTTTTAGGTTTTGATTATTGGGATCTAGTTTCTACTTTTAGTTAGTAGTCGTATTTTAGAAAGTAAAGTAAGTAAACACTCAATGCCGTCTTCCACGGATTTTGTGTCCCAATACCTCGACGGTGTAGGAGGGAGGTTGAAATGTAGATAGCCTTACCTCTACCTAGGTAGAGAGGCTGCTTCCAGGTTCTATCTAAATGATAGAAAAGGACCTCCGGCTTTTGCATGGGGTGAGGATCGAACCCTTGACCTTTGTCTCCAAAGGAAAAGGTGTTAACCACTTGATCCAACCATGCTACTTAGCAGTCGTATTTTAGGAATAACTTAATAGTTTTGAGACAGGTTTTTAGTGTAACCAATGTAGTGAATATAGTTATCGTGTGTCGATAGTTGATCATTGTAGGTATCTGCATAAGACTGTGTTTCCACTTCCTTCATATATGTTACAACTTCTATGCTTTATCATTTTGTTCTGTTTTTAACTTTTCTTGTATCAAACTCTTATGAGCATGCTCTCGTACCGCCCAACCATGTGATATGATCTTATGTACCCTTTTATGAGTTCCATGTTTGTGGTAGTCAACGATATCTTTGTGATTTTTCATTATTGAGCTATGCTTTGGTGCTGCGTATCTTTATGAAATCCTTTGCTAGTGCTTCTGATATTGCATTTGGCAGTCAGTAGCTCATTGAATTTTTTTTTCCCATGCATCAGATTGTTTAGGCAGACGTTTGGGGCCAAGGCTTCTTGGGAGGGGAGATGATTCAGAGGTAATATTACTTGATATCGTCTTTAGAGTGTTTATTTATCAGTCCAAACTGCAGATCGTTATTTAATTGTGTTGAACATTATTATGGATAGCACATCTTAAACAGTTTGGTGTTGGTGGTAACAGAGGTATCTTACAGAATTTTATACGATTCTTGAGCAAGTGCATTATGAAGAAGTCCCAGATGATCTAAGGCTTCCTGATAACTTTGATCAACTTGTTTCAGAATTGAAAAGCAACACATATAATGCTAAAGAATTTGCATTTATATTGAAAGGAATGGTATGTCAACTCAAAATATTTCACGTTTACATGTTTTAGCCGTTATGTATTCCTATATTTAGCTGTTATGTATTCCTATGTTTTAGCTTATCCAGTTATCATAATTTCTGCTTTGTACTTTGAATATATGCATAAAAGGGTATAAATTTTTTGTATGATTTTTGAATGATTTTGGTTTTGTGCAACTATATTTTCACTCATAAGAGCAACTTCCATATCTATTAGATGAAATGGCTCAAACTTTATTAGCTTTGGTTTAGGGTAATCTGACCTGGTTAGTCGTTTACTATATTAAAAAGATGATGTGGCAGCTGATTTATTAGTAAGTTTGACGATGTTGATTTTTCTTGGACTTCACACCTGGAAACTGGCTAACTTTAGGTATCACCCTAAACGAATACCTTGTCTTTTGAGAACTTGACCCACCCTTCTTGCGAATCCTAATTAAATTGGCTACCCAAAATATCAGATCCAAGTTCGTTTCCCTATAATGCGCGCCTTCTACTTCTGTAAATAGTAGACTCTGTAAACAGTGAGATCATTTACTCTGTTTCCGTTTATCTGAACACATCTATATTTGTCCATGTTCTTTTATCCGGCCAAGCCATTTTTTAATTGTTATTAAACTCTGACAGATGGAAAGGTCTGAGAGGGAGATCCGAGAATCTAAATTTCAAGAACTAATGAACAAACATTTTGCGGCAACATCAATTCCCAAGGGCATCCATTGTCTCTCTTTACGTTTGACTGATGAGTACTCTTCTAATGCGCATGCACGGAAACAGTTGCCTCCACCGGAGCTACTCCCACTTCTTTCCGATAACTCCTACCAACACTTTTGTGTGTTTACTGATAATATTCTGGCAGCGTCAGTTGTAGTCTCTTCAGCCGTTCGATCGTCTCTTAGGCCCGAGAAGATTGTCTTTCATGTAATAACTGACAAGAAAACTTACGCAGGGATGCACTCATGGTTTGCATTAAATCCCATCTTCCCGAGCATTGTTGAAGTCAAAGGTGTTCATCAGATTGACTGGTTGACTAGAGACAATGTTCCTGTTCTTGAAGCCGTTGAAAATCATCAAGGAGTCAGAAATTACTACCATGGGAGTCATGTAGCCGGTGCCAATCGTAGTGTTACCTCACCAAGATTATTTGCCTCTAAATTGCAGGCTAGAAGCCCCAAATACATATCTTTGCTGAATCATCTTCGCATATATTTGCCAGAGGTAATCAGAAGTTGATGGTCTATGTAGTTTGTACAGTATTATATATACTCTATGTACCTTCTTCCATTCATTTGGATTTGGAGTCGAAACTTTTTTCTATCAATTATACTAGAGTTGGCAAGATAGGCGGGTGGGCAGGTGGGGTAATGGGATATTATATGTTTTAAGTAAATAGGGGTGAAATTACCACCTCTAATTTATAATCTCAGTACTTTTTATATCCGGTCGGTGTATGTATTGCATTACTTATATAAGCTATGCTATTCGCAGCTATTCCCGAACCTTGATAAAGTGGTTTTCTTGGATGATGATATTGTAATTCAACGTGATTTGTCACCACTTTGGGATATTGACCTTCGTGGGAAGGTTAATGGAGCTGTCGAAACTTGCAAAGGTGAAGACTCGTGGGTGATGGGCAAGCGGTTCAAAATCTATTTCAACTTTTCTCACCCACTTGTAGCGAAAAGTTTGGATCCAGAGGAATGTGCTTGGGCTTTTGGTATGAATATCTTTGATTTACGTGCATGGAGAAAGACTAATATAAGAGAAATATACCACTCGTGGGTGAAAAAGGTAAGCTACCAAATATCACTAGTCTAGTATTCTGATTATGATGTCAAGAAATACAAGTTTCTTAGTATGAAGAGGTATTCTTTGTTATCATATCTGCATCATACGAAATCAGCATGCTTAGGAAATGCAATAATTAAGATTAATTACCCTGTTTTGGTATGAATATCTTTGATTTTTGTGCATGGAGAAAGACTAGTATAAGAGAAATCTACCACTCGTGTGTGAACAAGGAAAGCTACTAAATATCACTAGTCTAGTATTCTGATTATGATGCCAAGTAATACAAGTTTTTTAGTATGAAGAGGTATTCTTTGTTATCAGATCATGCAATACGTAAGAGTTAATTACCCTGTTTTATATGCCCCATTTGGTTTTGTGAGCACAAGTATAGCTGTAGCATGTGTTCAGTGATCGTGTAATCACACCAAAACCTTTTTCTTCTATCCCCTGTTACCTATTGAGTAGATACCCCAATCTAATTTGGAACGATTTGTTATATGTTATATGTATGTAGGGAAATGTCTGCATTTGAAGTACCTAAGGTTGGGCTTAGTACTCAATTACTAAAGAGTAAAGACTTCTAATTTTCTATCATCATATTTCCAGAAATATGAATGAGCTTTTTCTATATCACTGGAAATCTTTAATGATCTTATTTTTGAATTTGGAAAGTACATGGAGTTCTCCATTTTTAAAATATAAAGTTCTTTAAAACTATAAAATTCAATTTTACAAAATTTAGTAATAAGTTGGAAAATGATGTTACTGTTTTTTAGGAACTTTTTATGAAAAACACGGATTTGATAATGAATCTAGTTTTTCATTTTTCATAGAAAAGTAATCTAGTTTTTTAGTTTTCATAGAAAAGTTTTTTAGCAAAAAGGGGATTTTTCCACAACACAGCCTAATGATGGTCTTTTCTGAAGTGGCAAAAAGACTTGTCTCCTGGGTTGGATAACTTGTCCGGATTGAAACGTATATCTAGTACGGTCATAAGCCCGTAGCAGTTTGTTGGGTTAACCATCTGACACAACTTTCGTTTGTTTCTTTAACAAGTTAATGTGTCAAATGCGGTAACAAAGTTATACCGATCAATTATTAGTTCAAGTTGTCAAATAAGGCCACTCAGATGGTTGTACACATTGTTTATATGCTGGGTGAGTTTTTTCTCCTTTTAGTTCTAATCAAGGTTCTAAATTGCACTAGCTTGACCCATTGGACATATAATGCAACACATATCGACCCATTGTTAGGTAAACGGGGAATCTGCCATTTTTATGCTGTTAGTTAAACCATTATGCATAATCTGCGTTTAGAGGGTATATATGGTGGTGATCCTGTAATTTGCTCTATCTACTCATCTGTTTGTGTGGACCTCTGTTGATTTTGGAGTACTAATTAAACCAAAATGTATTCGCTAATGTTGCCATTTTAAAAAAATTTCAACTATTGTCTGCAGAATTTGAACTCAAATTTAACATTGTGGAAGCTTGGAACACTACCTCCCGCCCTTATTGCATTTAGAGGTCATGTTCATCCGATTGATCCGTCGTGGCACATGCTGGGCTTGGGCTACCAGAACAACACAAGCATTGAGAGTGTAAAGAAGGCTGCTGTAATTCATTACAATGGCCAATCGAAACCATGGCTAGAGATAGGCTATGAGCATCTTCGTCCTTTTTGGTCCAAATATGTCAACTACTCCAATGATTTTGTCAAGACTTGTCACATTTTGGAGTAGTCAAAGAACAATTTATAGAATATCAACATATATTGACAAGATGGCAGTGCAACTCTTGCAAAAAATCTTGGCTGTGGACCTTGGGGCCCACATCAATAGCAGCATGCTCTCGACCTGTAGCACAACCGTTTCTTTATTCAAACAGTATTTAACCCTCTCGATTAGGAGGGTGATTGGGTATACGTTAGTTGATAGGATGAAATAATAGGAATCAAGTATGGGGCTGAGTCGAAGAATGCTGTTTGCCTGAAAGTACCTGAGATTGAGAAGATGAATGTCCTTAACTTTAGCCCAATTAGCTTCAGAAAATGATATGATTCTTTATTCCCATATAAAGTTTTGATTTTATATAATTGTGCTATTTTAGTGGCCATAGATGGTTGGAAATTGTTTTGTTACGGGAATATTGTAGCAGGAAACATTATTCATAGGTTATAAGTAGTGGCCATGTACTATTCATGAAAAACATTTATAATGTACAGTTGATTCTTTTTTATCCCGACTTTTCTTCCTTTGTTTATTGTATAACATGAATATCGATTTTGTGCCATTTACTCTTTTGTGTTGTTAACGAGAATTTTAACCCCGGGACACATAACGATACGTACATTGTAGATCGCGTGTAACGTCGGTGATGTATACATAACGATAAAGGTAAAAAAAAACTACAACGTGAAGAATAAAAACTGGTGCGAAAGAGTATTAAAAAGCTAACCGTTGAAGCCCTACACCATAAGTAACATAATTGCAATAGATAGCATGATTAGCTTTTAAAGGCAGAAACATGATTAGCTTTTGAATGTACACTTCATGAGGATGCATTAGTGACTTTTAATTATCCCATGATGTATAATTTCATGAACATGCATTGCTGTTTATGATAACTGGTAATTACAACACTGATATATGAAAAGGAAATGGAAAAGGGTAACTACTACCTTCCATTGCCTAGCTTTTTCGAGTTCAATTAATTGTTCCAATTGAGCATTCAATTGCATTGTGTACTATGTAGTCATCATATATTATTGAAAACTCACTTTTCGTTACAATAACATCATAAAATTACATATCTAAGACTCTAAGTAGCAAGTGTAAGGAATTTCAGAGAGTTATACCAGAAAATCGATCTGAGTTGAACTACTGTTGCAGGGCCCGAATATGTAAGTGATGCTAAATCATAAGCTCTAGATAAAGGTAAAAAAAAACTACAACGTGAAGAATAAAAACTGGTGCGAAAGAGTATTAAAAAGCTAACCGTTGAAGCCCTACACCATAAGTAACATAATTGCAATAGATAGCATGATTAGCTTTTAAAGGCAGAAACATGATTAGCTTTTGAATGTACACTTCATGAGGATGCATTAGTGACTTTTAATTATCCCATGATGTATAATTTCAACAAACTGATAGCTTTTAAAGGCAGAAACATGATTAGCTTTTAAAGGCAGAAACATGATTAGCTTTTAAAGGCAGAAACATGATTAGCTTTTAAAGGCAGAAACATGATTAGCTTTTAAAGGCAGAAACATGATTAGCTTTTAAAGGCAGAAACATGATTAGCTTTTAAAGGCAGAAACATGATTAGCTTTTAAAGGCAGAAACATGATTAGCTTTTAAAGGCAGAAACATGATTAGCTTTTAAAGGCAGAAACATGATTAGCTTTTAAAGGCAGAAACATGATTAGCTTTTAAAGGCAGAAACATGATTAGCTTTTAAAGGCAGAAACATGATTAGCTTTTAAAGGCAGAAACATGATTAGCTTTTAAAGGCAGAAACATGATTAGCTTTTAAAGGCAGAAACATGATTAGCTTTTAAAGGCAGAAACATGATTAGCTTTTAAAGGCAGAAACATGATTAGCTTTTAAAGGCAGAAACATGATTAGCTTTTAAAGGCAGAAACATGATTAGCTTTTAAAGGCAGAAACATGATTAGCTTTTAAAGGCAGAAACATGATTAGCTTTTAAAGGCAGAAACATGATTAGCTTTTAAAGGCAGAAACATGATTAGCTTTTAAAGGCAGAAACATGATTAGCTTTTAAAGGCAGAAACATGAAAAACTGGTGCGAAAGAGTATTAAAAAGCTAACCGTTGAAGCCCTACACCATAAGTAACATAATTGCAATAGATAGCATGATTAGCTTTTAAAGGCAGAAACATGATTAGCTTTTGAATGTACACTTCATGAGGATGCATTAGTGACTTTTAATTATCCCATGATGTATAATTTCATGAACATGCATTGCTGTTTATGATAACTGGTAATTACAACACTGATATATGAAAAGAAATGGATGAGAATGTATAAAAAGGTGCTATAATTTAAAAAAACCCACAAATGTGGTGACCAAACTTGGAAATCTAAAAATAAAGGGGATTAGTTTAAATTAAACGTTGGGGTATATAGATATAGAATTATATATCATCAAGATTTTTAAGAAATTACCAGGTGTTGGAAAAAGATTGTGTGTTTGTAGTGAATGGTGAAAGTCGGTTAAGGCAAAGACAGTGAAGAGATTTTTTTTTGTTGGTATTTTAGAAGTGTGAAGAAGATTGTAGAAGATGGTAATATGGTACAACACAATAAAATATCCAGAGGGAAGAAATGGATGAGAATGTATAAAAAGGTGCTATAATTTAAAAAAACCCACAAATGTGGTGACCAAACTTGGAAATCTCAAAAATAAAGGGGATTAGTTTAAATTAAACGTTGGGGTATATAGATATAGAATTATATATCATCAAGATTTTTAAGAAATTACCAGGTGTTGGAAAAAGATTGTGTGTTTGTAGTGAATGGTGAAAGTCGGTTAAGGCAAAGACAGTGAAGAGATTTTTTTTTGTTGGTATTTTAGAAGTGTGAAGAAGATTGTAGAAGATGGTAATATGGTACAACACAATAAAATATCCAGAGGGAAGAAATGGATGAGAATGTATAAAAAGGTGCTATAATTTAAAAAAACCCACAAATGTGGTGACCAAACTTGGATAATCTAAAAATAAAGGGGATTAGTTTAAATTAAACGTTGGGGTATATAGATATAGAATTATATATCATCAAGATTTTTAAGAAATTACCAGGTGTTGGAAAAAGATTGTGTGTTTGTAGTGAATGGTGAAAGTCGGTTAAGGCAAAGACAGTGAAGAGATTTTTTTTTGTTGGTATTTTAGAAGTGTGAAGAAGATTGTAGAAGATGGTAATATGGTACAACACAATAAAATATCCAGAGGGAAGAAATGGATGAGAATGTATAAAAAGGTGCTATAATTTAAAAAAACCCACAAATGTGGTGACCAAACTTGGATAATCTAAAAATAAAGGGGATTAGTTTAAATTAAACGTTGGGGTATATAGATATAGAATTATATATCATCAAGATTTTTAAGAAATTACCAGGTGTTGGAAAAAGATTGTGTGTTTGTAGTGAATGGTGAAAGTCGGTTAAGGCAAAGACAGTGAAGAGATTTTTTTTTGTTGGTATTTTAGAAGTGTGAAGAAGATTGTAGAAGATGGTAATATGGTACAACACAATAAAATATCCAGAGGGAAGAAATGGATGAGAATGTATAAAAAGGTGCTATAATTTAAAAAAACCCACAAATGTGGTGACCAAACTTGGAAATCTCAAAAATAAAGGGGATTAGTTTAAATTAAACGTTGGGGTATATAGATATAGAATTATATATCATCAAGATTTTTAAGAAATTACCAGGTGTTGGAAAAAGATTGTGTGTTTGTAGTGAATGGTGAAAGTCGGTTAAGGCAAAGACAGTGAAGAGATTTTTTTTGTTGTTGGTATTTTAGAAGTGTGAAGAAGATTGTAGAAGATGGTAATATGGTACAACACAATAAAATATCCAGAGGGAAGAAATGGATGAGAATGTATAAAAAGGTGCTATAATTTAAAAAAACCCACAAATGTGGTGACCAAACTTGGATATCTCAAAAATTTTGTGGCCAAAATAAGAAAAGGTTCAAGTCTGCTGTAGATAAGTGGACTTGAATTGTTATATATATAATAGCATCCGTGCATTTTTCTTTGCCCCTTGAATCTCATAAACAATGCTTGTATTTATTATGTGTCGATTGAAACTGATTGATTTTTTGTTACTTCCGATTTTCAAGGCTCAATTATGAATGTATGATCTTTATGAGAACTCCAACATCTGTTGGAGATCAGGCAAGGTGCGCATTCTGTTTAGCGGCGCATAAGCATTTTGTAAGGTATACGTTGTGTCTCCAAGTGTGTTAGAAACCCGTCATACATGTATTTTATCTTGTCAAGCTCATCACTTGAAGTTGGTTGCTTTGAATTATAGATTAGATCTCTAAGAGGTTGAATGGATCAAGCTTAAAAACTTGATTGAATATGGAACGAGCAAAACGAGTTGGGCTGGTTTAATGGGTTTAACGTCAACCATGTGTTGTTGAAATGTGTTTAATCTCTTAAGTTGGTTTATTCCATCATATTATCTATCTTATTATTATCATGTTGACAATCATACTTGCATCATGTAAAAAATCATTCAAACTTTATATAAAATTCTATCACAATACTTGAAGCTTTGATTATGAGAGCAAAATAGATAGATATATTCATACTGATAGAAAATAAAAAAAGGTTTTGATCTAGATTATTACATAACATAAGAAGATGATATTAGCCAATCTATTACACATTGAAATGGAAGACAAAATAGGAACAGACTCTCATCGAACAACCCTAACGGCTACAAAGAGAAAACGGCAGAAATATGCAGAGAATGTCCAAATCCCTAGAATGGCCATGGCTGCGTATATATAGAGCTAGAAGTAACATCTTCAGTCCCTCATCTTCTTTCTTCTTCACTTCTGCCCCTTAACATCCTTTTGATGAGATATTGCACAACCAGTCCTTCTACTTTGAATACCTGCACAAACCATATTAAATTAGTAAAACAATTAAGTTGATAATTTCAACACCCTCCCACAACTTGATTGTGGAAGGCATCAAACATTCCCAATTTGTCACATAAGGTCTTGTGTTGATGATGCACAAGACCTTTGGTAAATATATCAGCAACATTATCCTCAGAGGCCACCTTAATGATTTCAATAATGCCAAGATTGACCTTTTCCCTTGTGAAAAATAAGTCTAATTCAAAATGCTTGGTTTTTTCATGAAAAACAGGGTTAGCAGCAATTTGCATTGCTGCTTTGCTGTCACACTTAATCTGCACTGGATCATAGATAGTGATACCCAGATCCTTAAGAATTTTGATTACCCAAATTATTTCACAAGTGACATTAGCAAGAGCTCTAAACTCTGCTTCTGCTGATGACCTAGAGATAGTTGGTTGCTTTTTGCTTTTCCAAGATATAGGGCAACCACCAAGAAAGAGACTAAAACCAGTAATACTCTTTCTGGCAGTCACTTTCTTGGCCCAATCAGAATCTACATAGGCATTAAGAATAAGATTGGTATCATTTTTAAAGAAAATGCCTTTGCCTGGAGAACCTTTTAGATATCTAAGGACTCTCAATGCAATTCTCAAATGAGAATCATGTGGATCATGCATAAACTGACTTAAGATATGAACAACATAAGAGATATATGGCCTAGTGAGAGTTAGATAGATTAACTTACCAACCAGTTTTTGGTATTCAGTAACATTTGCAAGAGGTTTGTCAGAATCATCACTAGAAGGGAGAACCATATTACAATCTATGGGAGTTTGAGATGGTTTTCAAGCTAAAAGACCAAATTCATTAATCAAATCAAGGCAATATTTCTTTTGTCATACACACACCATTTTTAGAATCAATGACCTCTATATCAAGAAAGTATTTTAACTTTCCCAAATCTTTTATGGAAAACTTAGAACTTAGAAAGTGTTTGCATTTGTTAATTTCAGTTTCACAATTACCAGTGATGACAATGTCATCCACATAGACAAGCAACACAACAAAGGACTTGTCAACAGTTCTAGTGTATAATGAGTAATCACTTTGGCTTTGACAAAAGCCATATTCAATCAAGGCACTAGTGAGCTTCTCATTCCATTTCCTAGGGGCTTGTTTAAGCCCATATAAAGATTTTAGCAGTTTACACACTTTAGGATTAGAAACAGAGTGATAACCAGGAGGTGGTAACATATAAACATCTTCATCAAGATCACCATTCAAAAAAGCATTATTAACATCAAGAATGGCCAGTGATTTTTAACAGCCACAGTCATAAGACATCTAATGGTAACCATTTTAACAACAGGGGAGAAGGTTTCATCAAAATCAATCCCTAATTTTTGAGAGTAGCCCTTGGCAACAAGCCTGGCCTTATACCTATCAATCTGACCAGAAGACTTGTATTTGATTCTGTACACCCACTTACATCCAATAGGATTTCTGTTAGGTGGGAGGTCAGTTAACTCCCAAGTCCCATTTTTGTATAAAGCTTCCATCTCAGAGTTTATTGCTTCAACCCAAAGTGGGTCTTTGCAAGCCTTTTCAAAGGAAGTGGGTTCATAATGTTTGTTCAAGTTTGACACAAAGCAAGAATTTTCATAACTTAAGTTAGAATAGCATCAAAGTTAGATATGCTATGCTTAACACCTTTTCCTAGCACATAGTCATGAAGTTTCTTGGGAGTTCTAATGGTTCTGTTAGATCTTCTAAGAATCATCCCTATGAGCATTGATATTGTCACAACCCCAAAATATTTTATTTTGCGGAAACGGAAAGTGTGAACAATAGAGGAAATCACAAACACAAACTATAATAAACGACCTCTATAATGAGACGTTTTTAAAGATTTTCATTATCATAATCATTTATTCTTACAAAGGATGGAAATGAGCATACAACAAGTACAAATGAGATTCTTTCATATAGCACTAGACATCTCTAATTTGTTTTCTTCTAGTATATGTTGTGACTCCAAAAGTATGCATCACGTATATGCATCAAAATAGCTCAAGTACCTGAGAATACACGTTAAATTTTGTCAACATAAAGTTGGTGAGTTCACAGTTTTTATAATAAGGATTTACCTTTGGATCACAAGATTTATATAAGATATCGCATGCATTACGAATATCAAGTTAACATGGTTATTTAAACCAATATTATTTATCACATGCTCATAGCTTGGAAACCGAATACCTTAACATTATACGATTCACGTATATATATAATACCCCTTTTGTGATGCTAAATGCTCAACGCAATCACGATTTATTTCAAATATTAATTATCCCTTGCATGTGTTAGTACGACTAACCAGGATAGGGGTGTCAACCCAATAGTACTATTTATAATATTCGCGTTGTAAACTTTATCGGTCCAAGTTCCATATAGGGGATTTCGAGCCAGAGCATTGTAATAAAAATATAAGCATGGATCATTTAAGCAATTGTGTCCATAAAAATAAAATAGTTGTGTATTCTCAGTCCCAAAATAATAAATAGGGATCCATGAAACTCACCTTAGATCGGTGATATGATTAGTAACGTAAAAAGATTGAGGATGACGATGATGACGATCAAGCAAATTATTCCTAATAGAAAATACGATTTGATTTATATTCTCGTTTTTAAACTTAGTTTATTTATAATGTTATTTATTAATACGCTTGTCAACGTAACTGGTTTCGGGTTCTTTCAATAACCTTTGTAGTATTTTGAAATATTTATAATTGATACATGAGTTTTTATATTGGAGATTTCTTTATAACTCATTTTTGAAATACCATAAATAAGCTAAGTAGTTAGCTTAATAAGCAAATATGTTTATTTGTAAATGAAAGTATATTTGATATGATTGATTAATATCAATACAATATCCTTATGGAATGTATTCATGGATGAATACAATTGAATATATATATGAAGAGATACTTTAAATAGTATGATTATAATTAATACAAAAATGTATTAATTTTAAGATGAAGAGGTACCTTAAATGGCAAGAATTATAACTAATACAAAAATATGTATTAATTATAGATGAAAAGATACTTTGATAGTATGTATTATAATCAATACAAAAATGTATTAATTACAATTTGAAGAGATACCTTAAATGGTAGAAAAAGAACCAACATTATATTTCAAGTTGTGTTAGGGTTGACGTTGGGTCGTGTAGTATCCATACGGTGAACCAAGTTGCGTTTAGAATGCGAATAGCAAACCGTTTGCGAACTACAATCCGCTCCGTTGGTATACCCCAGAGATGCCCAAGGTCAATGGCAATCACGTTTAGAAATATAGTATGGTTAAAAGCGTAATCAGGATATATTCTATCCATAAACCAAACAAATCGAAAATACGAAAACAATTCACAGATGGTGAATAGAAATTATATAAATATTCATTTGATTATACTTCATTGGAAGTATAAAAGGAGATTCATTTAAATATAAAGCTCATGCATTTCTATAAAAGTACCAACAATTTATTATGCGTATAAAAGACATATTTAACGTATTTAAATGCAAGTATGTATTAATTGAGTATATAAATAAGTTGACAAGCATTTCAATAGATAACATATAGTTCTAAAATCATAGAGCAAAGTATAGTAAGGTTTTATAAAAACACTTACAAGTTCGGAGAATTATAAATTCTAAGATCAAAGTAACGATATAGGAATGAGCTCCAAAGAAGATCTTGAGAGAATCGACTATAGCTTGGACTTGTTTACTTGAAGAATATGAATAAATCCTAACTCCATTTGGCCATTATAACTAGGATTTTTGATGATCTTGAAAGAATTCCCGATAACAACTTTACTTGACGATTTTCTTGCAAAGTAACCTTACTTTACTTAGAACCTTGAAAGAGTTCTTGAGATTATGAGATATATGCTTGACTTGAACAAGTAATGATCTTAGAATACTAGGGATTTAAGAAGAGAATGTTTGATTGTGTGAATTGGTAAATTTGTAATGAAAGGTATGCTTGTATTTATAGTAAAAAGTCTTGGAAAATGAATGGTAAAAAGAGGGGGGAGGGCCGTAGGTGGTGATGGTGTAAGGGAGGTGATTCATCAAGTTTTACTTAGGTGGTGATGTGGTAGAAATGTGGTGGTGGTAAAAGAAACAAGGTGATGTGGTCAATTTTGGATGGTAAAAGAAATATCTAGTTTAAACTAACTAGTTAACTAGTTTTAACCTCCTTACTATTCATGTCTTTATTTAAATTTTCCGATTTTTTGAGTGTGTTATTTTATGAATTAAAAATCATAATCGAGTGTAGAAATACTAGAAGTTATGTTTCCCTAAGTCTCAAGTTCATACGAGAAAGTCTCACGCGAAAAATAAACGTTTTATGATTTCTTATGGATTTTGAACTTTTTATTTTCTATTTGCTCATCATCAAGACTTTTAAACTTGTTAAGATAGTTCGTTTAATAGTTTGATTAATCACATAATCAATAAGAAAGCTTATCACATACTCATACACTTAATCATGCCCTAACCTAGCTCAAAATGCCCTAATTAGAATAAACGAAACCTAATGAGATATAATTAGGTTAAATTAATATAATGAAATTTTGACGGATGTCACAGTATTTACCCGTCAGATGGAATTTCGTCCCGAAATTCAAAGTGTAGACTCCGGTAGTGTAGGCTTCTCGAATAGATGCGGATATTTCTTATTGAACTGATCCTCCCGTTCCCATGTGAATTCGTGACCTCTCTTTGAATCCCATCAGACTTTAACTATGGGGATTCGACTATGTTTCAACTGCTTAACCTCACGGTCCATGATTTCCACCGGGGTTTCAATAAATTGGAGTCGTTTGTTAATTTGGATCTCATCCAGAGGTATGACGACACTCTCTTCAGATAGACACTTCTTTAAGTTTGAAACATGAAAAACGTCATGAACACTACTCAATTCCTGAGGTAGCTTCAGACGGTAAGCAACTGGACCGATACGTTCAAGTATCTCGAATGGACCTATGTATCGGGGACTTAGCTTCCCTCGCTTTCCAAATCGGATAACACCTTTCCATGGTGATACCTTTAACATAACCTTATCATTGACTTGGAACTCTAATGGTTTTCTTCTAACGTCAGCATAACTCTTTTGACGATCTTGAGCAGCTTTTAGCCTATGCTGAACTTGTACGACTTTCTCCATTGTTTCATGTATAATCTCTGGACCTGTGAGCTGACTTTCTCCAAGCCCAGTCCAACAAATTGGTGATCTACATTTCCTTCCATAGAGTATCTCAAAAGGTGCTGCCTTGATGCTAGCGTGATAACTATTATTATACGAGAATTCTGCTAAAGGCAAATGCTTATTCCAACCATTTCCAAAATCAACAGTACATGCTCGTAGCAGATCTTCTAAGGTTTGGATGGTTCGTTCACTTTGACCATCGGTTTGAGGGTGGTATGCGGTGCTCATATCTAAACGAGTACCAAGTGCTTTCTGTAGTGATTTCCAAAAGTCAGATGTGAATCTACCTTCACGATCGGAGATGATAGAAAGTGGTACTCCGTGCCTTGAGACGACTTCTTTTAAGTATAACTAAGTTAATCTCTCCATTTTGTCGGTTTCTTTTATCGGTAGAAAATGTGCTGATTTGGTGAGACGATCGACTATCACCCAAATCATGTCATGACCATTTGTCGTCTTTGGTAGTTTTGTGATGAAATCCATTGTTAATCTCTCCCATTTCCATTGGGGTATTTCTGGTTGTTGTAACAATCCCGAGGGTTTTTGATATTCAGCTTTCACCTTGGAACATGTCAAACACTTGCTGACATAGGTAGCAATATATGCCTTCATGTTTGGCCACCAATAGAATTCCTTTAAATCGTGGTACATTTTATCGGATCCCGGATGTATATAGTATCTAGTTTTATGTGCTTCATTCATCACTAAATCTCTAAAATTTCCATAACGAGGTACCTATATCCGATCCATAAAATACCTAGTTCCATTTTCCTTGATTTCAAAGTGTTTGTCCATTCCTCGTAAGGATTCTAACTTTTCGTGTTCTTTCTTGATTGCTTCTTGTTGAGCATCGTGAATTTGGGAGGTGAGGTTGGTCTGAATCATGATGTTCATTGCTCGAACTCTAAGAGGTTTTGTTAGGACCAGTTTCAGTGAAACTGGCCAGTCTCCAGTTGCACCTGGAGACCAAGAAGATTTGTCCAGAAATATATTGAAGTCCAGTTGCATCGTACAGTCAACGCAACTGAAGACTTCTTCCAGTTGAGAACTGACCAGTTGAAGAATCCTTCCAGTTGGAGTCGAAGACAACAAGCGGAAGATAGAGAATGACAATGGTAGCGAAGCCCAGTTGACATTCTAGTCAGTTACAAACTGGAGACCGTAAGTGGAAAGCTCTTACAAAGCTTTACACTGATTACGAGGAATTGACTTTTATGCTTTATGTGCTTTTACCCGGATAATAAGATTTATCTTATTATTTAAGTACAAAAAGGTACATAAAGCTGGTTGAATAAAGTTGCTTTATACTGCAACTTTACACAGCATTTTAAGGAATTAAATGCTATTCCTTAAATGTTCTCAACCATATTTGTACGGCCAAAGTTAACATCCCAATGTTAACTTTGCCTATAAATACAAGTCATTGCACAACCAAGAACAACACTTTTTTTAAGAAGTCACACACTTTGCAAACCTGCAATATTCTTGGTGAACTTGTGCAATATTCTCTCAATCGTAAAAAGGAACATTTCACAACTTTAAGTGTTTCGATTGTTTAGAGAAATTCCAAGTGTAGATCAATTGTAGTTCATAGGTTGTTAGGATATTTACATACTTGTATTATCTTGGTTCCGCAACAACCTTGTAATTTATTTAAAGTTAATAAATAAATTACACTTGAAAATTACATATTGTCTCACTAATTTACTTTACAAGTATTTTGTATTATTGCATTGTTCTTTACTTATTGTCACTTAAATAAGTATCTATCTAGAACTTGGTATATACTCCTGTAACTGGTCGTCTCCAGTTCAATGCTTATATTGCAAAGTAACTCCACCATCGACATAGAGGTGTCTTCAGGTAGTACCATCTATTGAGTTGAGACTTACAAGTGGTATCAGAGCAGAAGGCTAATAAACTTGCCTAGATCTGCTAAGATGAACACTACTGAAGGTGGAGATGGTTTTGGTCAAGGTGAAAACCCTTTGAATACTAATACATCACCTTTTCAAAATGTTAATACAAACCCTCCTCCTCCTACTGCCCCAAATCACGTCCATGTACATTATTCTAACACTCCTGTTCCAAAATTTGATGGAAACAGTGAGACCTTTGGTACATGGAAGGCTAGAATGCTTTTGCATTTTGGTGGGATAGAGAGGTATATGTTGAAAATCCTTAAGGATGGACCATATATACCCATGTCTCTTGGGGTAAGTCCTCTTCTAGATCCAACTGGAAGAAGAGGTTCTAGAGAAAAGCTCGAAGACCACTGGTCTGATGAGGATCGTAGACTTGTAGATCTGGACACCAGACTCAAGAACATGATCCTTGGAGCTGTTCCTGAAGATCTAATTCCAACACTTGTGTTGTTCCCCAGTGCCAAGTCAATGTGGGATGAATTAGTTATTCAGTTTGAAGGAGGTGATGACACCATTGTCACCAGAAAAGTTGCCTTGAACAAGAAGTATGAATCCTTTTTTGCTCTGCCCAATGAAAGTCTAACTGGTACATACACCAGATTTTCTAGCCTCATTAATCAGCTGAGAGGCTTGGGTGTAGAGAAGGATAAGGATATTCTTCTTGAGAAGTTTTGTGATATTCTTCTTGAGAAGTTTTGTGATATTCTTCCTTCCAAATGGGAAAATATGGTTCTTGTCTTAAGACAAGGTAAAACCCTGCACAACCATACTCTTGCATCGCTCTATGGAGCCATCAGATTCACTGAAGATAATAATGCTGCAAGACTGGTGGCTGAGCAGGATGCCATGAACCATGCCCAGAGTCCCAAGGTTGCTAGTGTAACTGAGCGACCTTGTACTGCTTTAATGTCTGCAGAGAGTGTCCAGGCACACTCAATGAAGGAGATGTTAAACAGTTTCTTGAACTCTGGCCTGACCACTGAAATCAGTGATGGTTGTGATGAAACTGACGATGATGATCTGGTAGCCATGATTGCTAAAACCTTTAACAGGTTTAAGCATAAATCTAAAAGATTTAATGGCCCAAACAATGCTTCCAGCTCCAGCTCTCTGGATAAAACCAATCTTACCTGCTATAAATGCGGTAAGAAAGGTCATTTTATGAAGGAATGCAGATCTAGTCAGATGAACAACCAAACTGGCCCCCCTGTCCCTAATTTCAATTGGCCTGATGATAGCTACAAAGCTAAATATAAGAAGCTTAAGGCCCAGATTGCCCTCCTATCCATGGAAAAAGAAAAGGATCAGTGCTTGATGGCACAAACTGAGGGAAAATGGGAGTACTCTGATGACTCATTAGCTGATGAAGAAGAGGAAAGGGACATGTGTTTCATGGCCTTGGAAGATCAACAGCAGCATGTGGCAAAAGATGATGTCATCACTGGAAGATGGGTGGACATCATTTTAAAGAAGGTATGTGATTATGACAATCAGGTAGATCCAGAACTGAAACTGGACCTTGCTGAATCATTAAGTGGTGATTTGGCTTTTGTGGAAACTGTTAGAGCAGATAGTGAAAGATATCTGGACACTATCTTAATTGAACTAAACAATGTTAAGCCACAACTTAATGATTTGCAAAGCGTCCAGTTGGCTCTCAAGGAGTCAGTTTTAAAATTTGAGGCTTTGGAATTTGATAATCAAAAATTAATTTCTGATCTTGAAAAAGAACAAATGATTATCAAGTCATGGGTAAAAGCATCTGGAAAGAACTATGATGCATTTTCTAGAACTATTGATGCCTAGAAGAATGCATGGAAATCTGGAGATCTGGAAATGGCAGCTCTCATACCAGATCTTCATGCATTGCCTCCAGCTCTCAGGGTTGAAACTTCTTATGATCAACCTGAAGCTGTTGAAACTGAACCCATTGAGACCACCCCCATTAAGGTTAAACCTGGAGCCAAACAGGCTAGTGCTCCAGTTAAAAAGGCCACTGGTAACAAGCCTTTACCTCAAAAGTCTAAGGAGCCCAAGACCCAAAAGACTAAAACTCCCGCTGAACCAAGGTCCAAGGTTCAGCAGCCTGATGAAAACAATATTTGTTTAAACTGGAAAGTCAACTCCAACTTTTGTCTCGACAGGTTCAGAGTTGTACTGCCCGGATTAAAAATCTGGAAGGAGGTTCATCACCTCCAGTTTTAAAACAAAATATTAAACCCTCCTCAAAACCAAAACAAAAGAATGTTCCATCTGGAACTAAATCTGATAAGAAAAAGGGGAGCAGGTATCAAATACCAATCGTTTTACTCCTGCACCTGGATCTGGTGAAAAAGATCCAGATGTAGTTTTCAATTTACCACCACAACAATCAACTGTGACTTCTGTAGAGAAGTCCAGTGAACCCATCAAGAAAAGATGGGTTCACAAAAATAACTGATGATTTTCGTGGGTGTGCAGGGCGATCGAAAGAAGAATATCTGGTATCTGGACAGCGCTGTTGGCCGGACTATGACCGGATGTAAGCCCCTGCTTGAAGAGTTCACTGTCCAAGATGGACCGACAGTGACGTTTGGTAATGATCAAAGTGGAAAGACTGAAGGATATGGTGTACTCAATAATGGACAGGTCGAATTCAAAAGAGTTGCATTTGTGAATGGTTTGAAATACAACCTGATCAGTGTCAGCCAACTTTGTGATGATGGCTACAGAGTTTTGTTCGATATTGCTCAAGGCACCATATTTAACAAGGATTGGAAAGTGGTGATGGTTGCACCAAGAAAAGGAATGTGTACATCATGGATATGGAACCAGCTCCAAAAGGGCAGTGCTTCTATACCAAAGCTGATGAGGACACCAACTGGCTGTGGCATAAAAGATTATCCCATCTTAATTTCAAAAATATTAACAAGTTGTCTCGCAAACAACTGGTTGATGGGATACCTCAGATTTCTTTTAATAAAGAAAAGCCATGTCCAGGGTGTGAGATGGGCAAGCAGAAAAGGGCCAGTTTCAAAACTAGGTAAAACTTTAGCATCACTGAACCTCTTCACATGCTACATATGGATCTCTTTGGTCCAGTGAATGTTCAAACTAGAGCTGGAAAGAAGTACACTCTGGTTGTGGTCGATGAATTCACCAGATACTGTTGGGTGGTATTCCTCAGATCCAAAAGTGATGCACCTGCCGAAATCATCTCTCTCATCAAAAGAATTGAACTCAAGTATACTCGAAAAGTCTGTCAGTTGCGAAGTGATAATGGTACTGAATTTCAAAATAAGGTACTTGAAACATTTTGCAATGACACTGGCATCTCTCAAAACTTCTCATTAGCACACTCTCCAGAGCAGAATGGAGTTGTTGAAAGAAAGAATCGCACACTGATAGAAGCAGCCAGAAGTATGCTATCTGAATCAGGTCTTCCCACCAGTTTTTGGGCTGAAGCAGTTGCAACTGCTTGTCACACCCAAAACCTGTCAGTCTACATCAAGAGACATAAGAAGACTGCCTATGAAGTACTCAGGAATCGTAAACCAAATATTGGATATTTTCATGTATTTGGTTGTCCACTTTATATTTTAAACGATTCCAGTCAGCTTGGAAAGTTTGATGCAAAAGCTGATGAAGGGGTATTTTTAGGTTATTCAGATATTCGAAAGGCCTTTAGAGTTTATAATTATAGACTCCAAAAGGTTCATGAGACAAATCATGTCACATTCGATGAATCAACTGAAGCAATCAACAAGAGACCAAGCCTTGATATTTCTCCAGTCATTCCAATAAATTTTGGTGAAACTGACCAAGTTCATCAGTCAGTTGTTTCACCAAAAGATGTTTCCAGTTACAACAAATTGGAACCAGTTAAGAAGAAGAGCACCACCAGTGACACATCATTCTATCCCTCCATCAATTTTAACTTACCACAAGAATTGGTGATTGGATCTGATGTACATGCCACTCCAATATCAGCACCAGTTCAAACTCCAACTTCTCCAGTTCTTCAAGAAATGCCTTTTAATGAAGAATTTCATGATGCAAATCGTGACCTCATTGACTCTGATGAGGATATAGAAGTAGTTTGGACTGATCCTCCTCCAGAAGCTACTGCAACTGAAGAAGATCACCAGGTGACTTGCACTGATATTGTTTTACACCAGCCTAGTCAATACACTAGATGGACTCGAGCACATCCAATTGAACAGATTGTGGGAGATCCAAATAGTGGGGTTCTGACTAGAAGAGCCACCAGTGAGCAATGCTTAAACGTCACCTTCTTATCTCTAATTGAACCGAAGAAGATTGACGAGGCTATGGCAGACCCAAGCTGGGTGGAAGCTATGCAAGAAGAGCTCGTCCAGTTTGAAAGGAACAATGTTTGGGAGATTGTTCCTTGTCCACCAGGGTTAAAGAAAGAACCCATTGGTACAAGATGGGTCTACCGAAACAAGATGGATGAAGATGGCCATGTTGTAAGAAACAAGGCCAGATTAGTTGCCCAGGGTTATTGTCAAGCAGAAGGCGTTGACTTTGATGAAACTTTTGCTCCAGTTGCAAGACTTGAAGCCATCAAAATATTTCTGGCTTATGCAGCCCATCTGCAGTTTAAGGTCTTCCAGATGGATGTCAAAAGTGCGTTCCTTAATGGAACATTGGAAGAAGTTGTGTATGTTAAGCAGACTCCAGGCTTCATCGATGAGAAGCATCCTCACTGGGTCTATAGACTGAACAAAGATTTGTATGGTCTTAGACAAGCCCCAAGAGCCTGATTCAGATCATGCAGGTTGTAAGATAGATAGAAAATCAACAACTGGTGGTTGTCATTTCCTTGGAGGAAAACTAGTAAGTTGGACCAGCAAGAAGCAGACGTCAGTCTCTATGTCCACTGCTGAGGCAGAGTATATTTCTGCGGCCAGTTGTTGTGCCCAGATTCTCTGGATCAAGAACCAGTTACTAGATTATGGTCAAAAGTATACACGGACCCCAATCTTTTGTGACAACACCAGTGCAATTGCTATATCTCACAACCCAGTGATGCACTCCAAGATAAAGCATATTGACATCAGGTATCATTTTATTCGTGATCATGTTATGAAAGGAGACATTGAAATTCATTTCATCCCCACTGACAAACAGCTCGCTGATGTTTTTACAAAACCTCTTGATGAGAAAACCTTTAAACATCTCATCAGCGAACTGGGAATGTTAAATCCTTAAAACTGGATATTTTTGTTATGAACGCGTCAGTGACACTGATGAAGTTCTCCAGTTGAGGAGGTCCAGATAATCTTTGCTCTCTAGGCTATCGAACGCCTTTGTGATACTATCCTGGCACTAATCGATTTCTGGATCATCATTTTAGGGGGAAAGACTCAAAATAATTTTCTGACTAAAATTCGTTTTGTTTGAAAATGGCAACTGGAGAACTCTCCAGTTGGAAACTAGCACTGGACTAATCTTCCAGTGACCAGATTCAGTCTTGTCTTATTTTTTTTATAACGTTAGAGATACTTGGTCAATATTTGTGACACGTGATGGCACTCGAGTGCTTTAAACCACTTGATATCGTCATCCGACGTGTTTAAAGTCATTTTGGTATTTGACAACTGTTTTTATTGGGAAAATTAAAATTAGTGGGCGCGTGAGTAAGTTAAGCCGTCGTAGCATTTAATGCTGACACAATTAATTATGTTTTTATTTCAAAATTCAAACTTATTTTGTTAAAATATCTACAAAATTGATTTTGTTAAATAAAATATAATTTTTGGTATTTCATTGGGATTGGATCTTGAATTCCTTATAAATACCCTTATTTACTCCGATCACATTTACTTCCCTTTACATTCTTTCATTTACTTCCTAATCATCTAAAATTGCTTCATTTCTCTCTCTGCTTCATAAATCAAGAACCCTAATTCCTAAATTTCAATTTCAATTTCAAATGGCACCTAAATCATCCCGTTCAAGAGATGTAAATCTCTTAACTGTCCCATATGCTCCTTCACCAGATGTCAAACAGGCACCTGGTGCTCCTGGTAACACTTCGCTCATCAAACTTAATCCGAATAATCCGATGGCGAGTTTACAAGGAACTCAAGGGTCCAATACCCTTATTGGAAGAATTCAATTTTTTTTGAAGGATTCTCCAATTGGACCCTCATTCTCTCTAAACCCACGCAAGATGTTTCACGACTACTTGTGTGAGTTTTGGTACACTGCTACTCTTTCTTCTGATTGTTCTTCCATCACTTTCACATTAAAAGGTGGAACAATCTAGTGTACCTTATCAGCAGATGTATTGAGGGATGCCTTACACCTCAACTACTGGAGAGAGGGTGAATCTCCAGTTGTCATCACCCCAAACATTAATTTTCGTCAAGTCCTCCTTGAAATGGGACATAAGGAGTGCTTAGAGAAAGGGGTTTTGAAGACAAAGGGTGCGATGACCATGAAGGGTCTTACACCTTCATGGAGGTATTTTTTCATCCACCTTGTGGAAAGTATGGGTGGAAGTTCTGGTGGTCTTGACCAGATTAACTCCGCACAGGCAGAGATGGCATACTGCTTGTGGAATGGATTGAGAGTGGATTTTGCCGATATCCTGTATAGAAGCCTGGTACAAAAACTGAAGGGCACCAGGGGACTTTGTATCCCCTTCTCCAGGTTTCTCTCTCTTTATTTTCTACAAATTCTGGGCAGTGAAGCATACTTAAGCACAGATTCACCGTATACTGTCCCAGATTTGTTGAGGAATCTAGACTCTCTAGTATCTGAAGCTGGAGAGGTCGAGATTCCAGATCGAATGCGGCTGGCATTCGCTAAAACCGACGCACCAATCCAAGGTGAGTCGGAAAGACAACTGGGCGGGCCTCAAAATAATGAGGGACCCACCAGTTCGTCTAATGTTATGGTTGTGGATAGAGCAACTATAACTGAGGCAACACCACTGACCTCTATCCCTGGTGAAGATACCTCGGTATCTGATCCTCCAACAGATGCACCCAACCAGGAAACTGGGGAAGGTCATCTGGAGACTGACCCATCTGGTCAGCCCTCAGTTACATTCATGGATCTGGACATGAATGTTAATGACGAGGAAATCCTTATTGAATATTCGGATTCTGAAGGTACTGCTTCAGACTTGGAGATTTTTGATTCTGCTGTACCAGATCAAAACCCTTCATCTCCAGTCTCGCTTCCAGATGCTTCAATTTCACTTTCACCATCCCAAGTAAATGAGCCAACAAATATTCCTTTTCCCACTTATAACTATATGTCTGGAAACAGACATATGGCACCTTCACCATCTGGGCAATTCTCACTCCTTCGAGAAATGCCACCCCCACCACCGCCGTTGTTCACACCTGAGCATTCTCAGCATGAACAACACATTGAATTTCCAGTCCTTTCTTCTACCACCACTCCTACTATTTCTTCAACTGCTGCGATGTCAACTGGGGAGACTTCTCTAAGTTTGCCTCCTCCAGTTGCTCCAGTAGAAACTGCTGCTGGTTCAGTGACACCTTCTCCTCCGTCACTGGACAGTCAAGTTGTCTCTGTTAAGCCGATCTCCAAAACCTTCTCACCAGGGTGGAGGAGATTCAAAAGACACTTGACAAAAACACCAAGTCTTTCTCCAGATACCACAAAGATCACTTGACCAATATTAAAGTGGTTGATCTGGGGATTAACAAGTTTTCATTAAATGAAGACTTGGTGTTGAAGAAGCTGAATGAGCTGGTCACTGGCTGCAACAATCTGGCAACATCTTTAAAAGAAGCCTTTGACCTCACTCAGTCCAAGGTCACAACCTCAATCTCCAACTTGCTGGGCAACACTGTTAGAACATCTGAAGTGGATTTAAGGGAGATTGAAAAACAGGTAAATGAATTGGTTGACAAACCTGGGTTGAATGTGACTGAACTTGGGCAGCAGTTAATGACTTCAGTTGGTCAGAAAATAGATGATACGCTGGGTGCTAGAGAACAACAATTGATAGAAAAGGTGATGTCTGAGATCACCAAGCTGGCCACTCCTCAGGTTGATCTGGCCCCACTCACAAATGAGATCAACCAGTTGAGGGGCAACATTGATAACTTGAACACCCAGGTATCACTTCATGCTCAGTCTCTGGATAAACTGACAACTGAAGTAGAAAGTTTGAAGAAAAAGGATGAAGAGGTGAAGGATAAGGTGGTTTCTGGTCTGGATGAAGATTCCAAGATTTTGAATGAACTAAAAACTGGTCAGGAACAAGTTGCAGCAAATGTTCTGACCCAGTCAAAAGAAACCAACCACCTATGGAGATCTTTCAGGATGATGTGCACCATATTCAAAGAATGCAAGAGCATGCAATCGTGGCAGCCTCTTGACCGGTTGCCAGCTCACCATTCTGAATGGGAAGTTATTAGGGCAGGTCTAGATGCTGCCAAGGGGGAAAGAAGTGCAGTTCTTGCACAAACTCAAACTGAAAGTAATCCATCTGGAAGTCAAACAGGTAGGGAAATGATTGTGGCTGCCAGTACTGAAGCTGGTGAGCAAAGAATTGGTGAAACTGGTGATATAAGTGTTAGGGGGAATGTTGTGGATAAAGGAAAAGGTTTGGCATCTGATGTATCTGCCCAGCCGGCCACTGATGTACCAATGTTTGAAACTGGCAATGCTGATGTACTTTCTCCAGTTTCTGAAAGTGTGAGCAAACAACTGGCTAGACTTGGCAATGAAATTAAAGAAAGAAAGAAAATGAAACAAAGAAACCAAGCTGAAGCCAGAGCACATCTTGCACAGATTAAATTGCTTGATATTAGTGATGCTCATATTTTGGGAATCACTAAGAAGGAGTATGCTAGAGTAAAGAATGATCTCAGGATAGTTGACATGTTGAAAGAAATGCTTGATGTTGAATTAGACAGACACTATCCTGATGATGAAGCTGAATTTGATGCCAAAAGTTTGAATATATCAGTGGAGAAGGCAAAAGAGAACAGGGCCAGTGGGATTCTAAAAAGAATTGAACATGTAAAGAAGGTTGTGAAAAGGGTATTGAATCCACCAAGAAGGATCCCTCAACCAAGAAGACCACTGACCATAGATGCTGACCTTAGCACATTTGTAGAACCAACTGGCGAGGTATCGAATGATGACATCAAGTCTGCTGTACTGGCTGCTGGAGCTGGGAGTATTAAAATATCAAATGAATCTGAAGCAAGAAGCTATTACTCCCAGATCATGGCAACCAGAAGACATAGTGGGACTATCAATGGTGTTAATGTAACAATTAAGCCAGGCACCAAGTACTTTCACGTTGAGGTCAGTTATACCAGAGGGCCACTGGTTAAAACTGACAATCCTGGTGCAATGCAATATGGGTTCTCAGAATGGGTTGAGATGGTAAACTTTTTGGAGGCCAAGGCACAAAGGAATAGGTTTGAGAAAGCATGGGTAAACTTCTTGAAGGGCAAGATTCAACACAAAGAAAATCTGGAGCTAAAGTTGAATATTGATCCTGAAGACTCTCAGCCTATCTCTTCAGTGACCAAGAGAAGACGAACTGGCGAAGGGCCATCTAATTAAGTTCTCTTTTCAGTTTATCTACTTGTAATTTTATTTACATTATGTAACTTGTGTAAATTTCATTTCCTTGTATAAATGAAGTTACCAGTTTGTAACCACAAGGTAGATAATAGATTAGATCTAACAAACTTAAAAAGAAAAACCCAAGGTATTTATTGATCTATAAAAATGCCTTGGAAAACTTAGATAGATTTAATCGAACAAAGTCTCTTCAGTTCACACTTGTACAGATACAAGAACTGAAAAAGACTTGCTAATATTTCAGGACAAATAGGGGGAATTTGTTAGGACCAGTTTCAGTGAAACTGGCCAGTCTCCAGTTGCACCTGGAGACCAAGAAGATTTGTCCAGAAATATATTGAAGTCCAGTTGCATCTTACAGTCAACGCAACTGAAGACTTCCTCCAGTTGAGAACTGACCAGTTGAAGAATCCTTCCAGTTGGAGTTGAAGACAACAAGCGGAAGATAGAGAATGACAATGGCAGCGAAGCCCAGTTGACATTCTAGTCAGTTACAAACTGGAGACCATTAGTGGAAAGCTCTTACAAAGCTTTACACTGATTACGAGGAATTGACTTTTATGCTTTATGTGCTTTACCCGGATAATAAGATTTATCTTATTATTTAAGTACAAAAAGGTACATAAAGCAGGTTGAGTAAAGTTGCTTTATACTGCAACTTTACACAGCATTTTAAGGAATTAAATGCTATTCCTTAAATGTTCTCAACCATATTTGTACGTCCAAAGTTAACATCCCAATGTTAACTTTGCCTATAAATACAAGTCATTGCACAACCAAGAACAACACTTTTTTTAAGAAGTCACACACTTTGCAAACCTGCAATATTCTTGGTGAACTTGTGCAATATTCTCTCAATCGTAAAAAGGACCATTTCACAACTTTAAGTGTTTCGATTGTTTAGAGAAATTCCAAGTGTAGATCAATTGTAGTTCATAGGTTGTTAGGATATTTACATACTTGTATTATCTTGGTTCCGCAACAACCTTGTAATTATTTAAAGTTAATAAATAAATTACACTTGAAAATTACATATTGTCTCACTAATTTACTTTACAAGTATTTTGTATTATTGCATTGTTCTTTACTTATTGTCACTTAAATAAGTAATCTATCTAGAACTTGGTATATACTCCTGTAACTGGTCGTCTCAGTTCAGTGCTTATATTGCAAAGTAACTCCACCATCGACATAGAGGTGTCTTCAGGTAGTACCATCTATTGAGTTGGGACTTACAGGTTTGACTCTCTCTTTTCTACTGAGAGCGTCAGCAACTACGTTTGCTTTCCCAGGGTGGTAACGAATCTCACAGTCATAATCATTTAGCAATTCTACCCAACGTCGTTGCCTCATGTTTAACTCTTTCTGATCGAAGATATGTTGGAGGCTTTTGTGATCAGTGAACACAGTACACTTTGTACCGTACAAGTAATGTCTCCACATCTTTAAGGCAAATACTACGGCTCCTAATTCCAAATCATGAGTTGTGTAATTCTTCTCATGTATTTTCAACTGTCGTGATGCGTAAGCGATGACCTTTTGTCGTTGCATTAAAATACAACCTAACCCTTGATAGGAGGCGTCACAATACACGATAAAATCATCGTTACCTTCTGGTAATGCAAGAATCGGTGCACTACAAAGCATCTTCTTCAACACTTGAAACGCTTCTTCTTGTTTCTCAGTCCATAAGAATTTCTTGTCCTTCTGGGTTAAGGAGGTTAATGGCTGAGCTATTTTAGAGAAACCTTCGATGAATCGTCAGTAATAGCCAGCAAGACCTAAAAATTGACGGATTTCTGAGGGTTTTCCACAGCTTCTATCTTTGCAGGATCCACGTGAATACCCTTGCTGGTAACAACGTGACCTAAGAACTGTACTTTCTCAATCCAAAAATCACATTTTGAGAATTTGGCATACAGTTGCTCCTTCTTGAGCAGCTCTAAGATTTTCCTCAAATGTTGCTCGTGTTCCTCCTTACTTTTAGAGTAGATGAGAATGTCATCGATGAATACAATGACGAATTGATCCAAGTAAGGTTTGCATACGCGGTTCATGAGATCCATGAACACAGCCGGTGCGTTTGTTAAACCAAATGGCATCACTAGAAATTCGTAGTGGCCATAACGAGTTCTAAAAGCTGTTATAGGAATGTCTTCTTCCTTAACTTTCAGTTGATGATAACCAGATCTTAAATCTATCTTTGAGTAGAATTTAGAACCTTGAAGTTGATCGAATAAATCGTCGATTCTTGGAAGAGGGTATCTATTCTTTATCGTTAGTTTGTTCAACTCACGATAGTCGATACACATCTA
>CM067168.1:63181181-63201170 GCA_034093135.1 Erigeron breviscapus | reverse complement strand
ATTCATGTTTTGTGTGTTAGTTTTATTATCGTTATCACATACCGCATTTAGAATTTAAGAACGGTGATAATATCTCTGTTTTACTCTTAAGATTGGCCTATTCAGCAGTCTTTTGCTGGATTTTTTTGGTGTGTTGGCTATTTTTAGGATATGTTTGAACATGAATACCCTCTTTCATGATTTGGAGTTATCTTCATACCATACATAATGAAATCAAATTTTTTACCTATCTTAATTTTTCCATGCTAGCATGTTTCTTTAGTTGTTTGTGCAGTTGGTGCCCATAAGCTTCTCTAGATCAATGACTTTTATATGGTCGACAGTGGCAAAGGTACTAAAATTTTGTTTTCATTTAGTTTTCGTATTTTGGTAGCCGGATGCTTTTGTGATACATGTGATTCTCATTTACTTTTTAATCATGAGCCATCTTTTGAATTGTTATTTTTGTAAACTTTTGATGGTTGGATGCTCCTTATGCTTTTTGTGACATGTATTCTAAATTGTTGGGTTCCCGGAATCCTTTTACTTTCATATAGTCTCGTTCTACGATAATTCCATCTTGTGTCATGCTTTTCGGTGCATTTCGAGCCTAGCTCGGGGTGTTACATTTGTACCCTAAAATCCAACATTTTAAGACCATAATGATGCAATGAAAACAACCCTTAACATCCAATTGATTTTCAATACAATAACAACCATTTTAGGTCACCGAATCGATCAAAACACACGTTTTTCAACATTAATTGATCCTCTAATGACCTAAAGCATTTATCAAATGAATGATATGATTGAAAGGACATAAAATCAATGTTATTATACCTTTAACACCTGGAGATTACAATAAGGATGCAAAAGGCTTGATCAACACACCCGAAATCACATGTTTTGAAGGATTTTACAAAAGAATCGTATGGAGAGGAGGGGGAACGGTTTGGAGAGAGTAATAGGGGATTAGAAACTGAATAATGATCAATTAGGTTAATCTAATTAACCCCTAAAACCTGGACACAAGTTTCAAAGCTTACATTCAAGTCCCTCCACTTTACATCTTTACATCTAAGGCTTAAACAAGCTAACGGGAATACTTACTAACACTTTAAGCACATTTACTCATCTTAAATACATTAACACATGAATCATTAAGGCATTAAAACCTTACACACATAGCACATTAATCACACATAAACCAATTAAGGCACATAAATTTGACGAAAGCTAACGTTAACTAACGGAATAGTCAACAAGTCAAACACGAAAAGTTTGGGATGTTACACTAAATAATTAAACCTAAAACAATTTTAGGGTTTTGCTTCTTTTGGGATGATGAATTCGACACACACAAAAGGGATAAGAGAATATCACCTTTTGTATGTGTTTTTAAGGTTTTTGAATGAATTGAATTAACAAGGGGTTTTGAGGGGTTTATATAGGCATGAAATCCTAGATAGATTACGAAACTAAAAACCCTAAAACCCTACATCAAAATTTCGACCACCTCCCTCCCATTCCATAGAACTTTCGGCCATGAGGCCTTATGAGAGATTGGATCAGGCTTTCCATATTTCAGTTAATCCACTATTATTAATTTGGACCTTTAACTAATTAATTATTCAACCCGTTAACCATTAATTAATTAAACTAACTTAATTATTTACAAGTCATTTGTCTAATCAATTAAAACTAACTTTAATCGACTATGTACAAATAACGGTTGTCGGTTTATTCATTTATCTTAATTAATCTCGCTTTAATTTATAAACAAATAATTTAATTAATAAAAATGCGTAAATAATCAAATATTATTCCGTAGCTTTATGGTTAAACATTATAGATGTTCTATTGTGTATGACTCTACGGGCTCAAAGATCCAATGACATATAGTTAGTCGGGTTTATGAAAGTTCACACAAGTTCAACAAGACGTTGGATACAATCGAGAATAAGATACAGGAAAATTAAAAACTAAAGTTACACATCCGAACTATATTTTGACTGTGGGATCGCTTTGATAACCATAAATAACTGATGGACTTGGTTTGTTTGAAAGCATAGCGAAGCGATGGTGTCATATTGGAGAATATGCAACCATTCCTCAACTTCCATATCGTCCAGCAGAAGGCGAGATTGATAAGGTTAATGTATCGTCACTTGCGGGGATTAATGGTGGGATCCTTGTTGAAATTGAATAATTCTCGTATGGCGGAGGGTTTGGCAATGTGCAGGATGCTGATTATGCCAAGATGAGGTATCATATATTGTCTGTGAATGAATAGTGGAGGAATAGATGATTTAATTTGTTGTTTCCTCGAAGTTGTTGCAGAGACGGCATGGTCGTGGTGCGATGGGATATTCATTAGGATTAGTTGCTCCGTAGTTGCAATGCGGTTCATCTCTAAACGACATCCAAAAACATTTACCTTTAAGGGTGCTTGCTTGTTCTAAGGGAAGATCCAATGAGGAGGACCATAGTTAGCTTCATGGAGTGTGTTCTTCATTGAGCTGGTATACAGTCCGAAGGTGCCTTTTTTCCGGAACTAAGAGTCCGACATGGTGGAAAGATTGACTAGCATGATTTGTGACAACATGTTTTGAAGTTGTTGTAACTTGGTGGGAGAGGCTGGTGGTAGTGTCCACTTTCATTCCCATTAGGAAAATCTACCATTGCCATGGTCTCGCATTAAGCATAACGTCTCGTTGCATCCACGTTCGACTTTTGATCATATAACCTATGGTATATTTATATTCATTTTTTTATTAGGAAAAAAAAAATATGGAAATAGTTGATGAAAAGTAATTTTATTTATTAGCAAGGGTATACCAATGTTATCACAATACATGATAAATTCAAATATTAAGAATTCAATTTTTTAATTTTTTTTATCATATGGTATAGATAAACTCTAATCTTCAAATTATAGTGTTTTTTAAAAAAAAAAGTAATGGAGAGAACCCTAGCCCCGGTACCACAATTGGATACCCATCGACTCACCCCGTATGAGCCATATGATGCCGGTACAATACCTCCATCCTAATCCTCACATGATTTGGGCACCCCGAAGGATCGAACTCGCGTATTTAAACTTCACATGTGGGTCTAGGCTTCATTGGTAACAGGTACCTTAAAGGAATTATTTTTTGTGCCAAGCGGGGATCGAACTTGATACCTTAAGGTCACCAAGTGTTTTCCTTACCACTTGGCTAACTCTTTGTTGGTCAAATTATAGACTATTAACTAGAAACAATGCGAAATAATGCATAGAAAGGTTAATAATTTATCAAAAATCTGAAACTTTAGGAACAAAACAAATTCATGATTGATATTCCAAAACGTCATTCATGATACCCATGTGAGAGTGATATGTAATACTCCATGTAAATATAAAAATGATATGTAGAATGTATAGTAGGTTTTTTTAATGTTGACTTTTTCTTTGAATTAATATGAAAATGGTTAAATAAAAGGGTACATGAGTATTTTATTGTTCTTAGAAATTAAAATTGTAAGTCCACTTTTTTAGATGTTCTATATATTCGTAGAGATATTTATAAAAAAGTTATTGAAAGATATCCGAATTAATATGTACTGAGAAAAGTTATCCAACGCTTTTCAATCTCTAATTGGATATTAGAAAAAGTTAACAAAGTTTAATTTGATTACCAAATGAAAACTAAAGAAAAAACTTCAGTAACTTTAGCTATAAAAGAGTCTTAAATCAGATGTTTGGTTTTGTGCAACATGTTTTGTTATGGTAAGTAGAACAGAAACAGAAAATGTAACGTTATTGTATATCTTTTGTTAAACTAAAATATGATTTACAAATATCTAATCTAATACACTAATATAAAACAATTTTTAAAAAAATAGTAGATATTAAAACCATTTGAAGAAAAGACCACCATGACTGGCAAAGAAAGGTGCAAACACCAAGGACTCGACGGCCATAAGCTTGATCAAGATATTGAGTGATGGTCCTGATGTATCCTTCAATGGGTCTCCAACCGTGTCCCCTATTACTGCCGCCTTGTGTGCATCTGATCCCTTTGGCCCTAGTGTCCTCGCGTGTTCTGACCCTCCAGCCTGAAAGTCAAAATCGCACATTTTAACATGCAAGTTCTTGAGCAACAACTGTTTTGATGCTAAATGAGCAACAACTGTTTCAAAATGTAGTAGGCATGACATCAAAAGAGTAAATTAACTTGCATTAAAGGGCTTACCTCAATGTACTTCTTGGCATTATCCCATGCTCCACCTGTGTTAGATGCCGATATAGCAACCTGCAGCAGGGGTAAATGATTTTTGGCTTAACCAGTTTCATATTACCTCAAAGGAAATGCTTTGGTGACAATTCGGCTCATTTCTTATAAATGGGTTGTTTTGGATTGTTTTTCATCTTTAACAACTCAAACATGTAAAATAATAGCTTTAAAGACAATGAGTCAAATATGGTGTCGAAGGGTCAAGCATCACCCAGAATATATGTCTGATCCTTAAAAATTCTCTTATATGTTTTTTGAAACTATGAAGGTATAAGTTTGCCAATCATGTTGACACAAAAGGTGTATTGGGTGTTGATCTGTTACCCTACTCACCCATTGTACCCTGCTGAAGGAACACATATATTGTACCTGGACACCTGAAACAAGAGAACCTGCAAGCACACCAGCTAGTGATTCGACTCCAAATAAGGTCCCGACAACAAGAGGCGTGATCATAACTAATGCACCAGGGGGGATCATCTCCTTAAGTGAAGCATCTGTAGAAATCTTGACACAAGTTGAAAAAAGAAGTTGTGTGAAGCTCCTATCCTTGCCTTGCCTGAAGGTACTGATGATTTAGTGGTATATAGCGATGCTTCTATTACGGGTTTGGGTTGTGTCTTAATGCAGAGAGACAAAGTGATTGCCTATGCTTCACGTCAGTTGAAGCCTCATGAGAAAAATTACCCTACCCATGATCTTGAGTTAGCGGCGGTTGTGTTTGCATTGAAATTATGGAGACATTACCTATATGGTACTAAATGCACACTTTACACCGACCATAAGAGTTTACAATATATGTTTACTCAAAAGGAGATGAATGTGAGACAAAGAAGGTGGATGGAATTACTTAAAGACTATGATTGTGAAATCAAATACCATCCGGGTAAAGCCAATGTAGTGGCGGATGCACTAAGTAGGAAAGTGCAAAGCTCCTCTTGTAAGTTGATGAGCATGCAAGTTCAGGCCAAGTCGGGTCTATTAGATCGAATTAAAGAAGCACAAAAGATGGCATTAATGAAGGATAATATTGATAACGAGAGTATTGGGAAGAAGAGACGACTTGTGATGGAGACTAATAGCCGTGGGTTTAAAACATACAAGGGTCGCATTTGGGTGCCACTGCTTGGTGGTAACCGAGAGTTGATCCTTGAAGAGGTCCATAGAAGTAGGGATTCGATGCATCCCGGTGTCACCAAAATGTATGCAGATTTGAAGCCGATTTATTGGTGGCCGGATATTAAAGGTGAAGGTAGCTCATTTTGTAGCAAAGTGTTTGACGTGTGCACGTGTGAAACGGACCATAAAAAGCCGTATGGTTTGTTGCATCAATTAGACGTTCCCGAGTGGAAATGGGATCATATCACGATTGACTTTGTAACGAAGCTACCGAAAACGCCGAAAGGGAATGATATGATTTGGGTGATTGTAGATAGATTGACGAAGAGTGCTCATTTTCTAGCTACCCGACAAGATGTGCCTTTAACGAAGATGGCAAAGATGTAAATTGATGAAGTAGTTGCGAAACATGGAGTTCCTTTATCTATTGTTTCGGATCGAGACTCGAGGTTTGTGTCAAACTTTTGGAAGGGTCTTCAACGGGAGTTGGGTAGTAGAATAAATTTGAGTACCGCCTATCATCCCCAAACCGATGGGCAAAGTGAGAGAACCATTCAAACCTTGGAGGATATGTTGAGAACGTGTGTACTTGAATACGGTGGAGCATGGGATGAACACTTGAAGTTGATTGAATTTGTTTATAATAATAGTCACCATGCAAGTATTGGGATGCCACCATTTGAAATGTTATATGAAGGAGATGTAGGACTCCAAGTTGTTGGATGGAGCCCGGTGAAAAGCAGTTGACCGGTCCCGAAATTATTGAAATTACCTCTGAAAAGGTTAAGGTAGCTAAAGAAGCCTTACGTGTGGCAAGAGAAAGGCAGAAAACATATGCAGATAAGAAAAGGAGACCGATTGAGTTTAATGTGGGTGATTTAGTGATGCTGAAAGTATCACCTTGGAAAGGGGTTATCCGATTTGGAAAGAAGGGAAAGTTGAGTCCAAGATTTATTGGACCTTTTAAAGTGGTGAAGCGCATTAAAGATGTGGCATATCAGTTGGAATTACCTCCAGAATTGGATGGAATTCACAACACCTTCCATGCATCCTACTTGAGGAAATGTTTAGCTGAGGAGTCAAGTGTGATTCCTATTAAAGACGTGAGTATTGACCCAATGAAGAGAATAGTAGACGAACCGGTAGCGATACTTGGAAGAAAGCAAAAGAAGTTACGCCGAAAAGTGATTGAACTTGTCTTGATAAAGTGGAAGCATAATCATGGAGAAAGCTTGACTTGGGAAACTGAAGCAGTAATGAAGGAAGAAATATCCCGAGTTGTTCCTATCTGATGAGATTCCGGGACGGAATCCTCTTAAGGGGGAGGTAATTGTAACATCCCAAACTTTTCTTTAAGATTTGACTAACGCCGTTAAGTCAACTTTGTGTGTGTCGAAAAGTCTAGTGTGAATATATGCATATACGTAGTTAATGTGTGTTATGTGTGAGGCTTGGAAGCCTAAATATTAATGTAGTATAAATGTGTGAAATACGAAGGTTTATGTCTATGTAGTGACATCTAATGAAGGACTAATGTTGTATATGGTCAATAATGCAGTTTGTGACCAATAATGAAGGATATAGAAGCCCGAGGGCTGATTTTGACATAGGTGGAAATTGAAAAACGGGTTTAGGTTAGGATTACCCTAATCTAGAGTTAATTGGCAGCCATTAGCAATTAAACAAAAGCCAAACAAGCCGAAGACTCAGAATTCTATTGCCGCTCTATTTCAGGTACTACACATGGATTTATTTGGACCAGTAAATGTTCGGAGCATAGGGTTTATGTACTACTGTCTAGTAGTTACTGATGATTACTCTAGATTCTCGTGGGTATTTTTCTTGAAGACCAAGGATGAAACTGCTCAAATCCTCATGGAGTTCTTGGAAAGAGTTGAAAATCAGTACAACACAAGAGTGAAGAGAATCAGAAGTGATAACGGGACAGAGTTCAAGAATCAGATTATGGAAGTATATTGTCTGAGCAAAGGAATTGAGCATCAATTCAGTGCACCCTATGAGCCTCAACAGAATGGAGTAGCAGAGAGGAAAAACAGGACATTGATAGAGACCGCCAGGACTATGCTAGCTGATTCAAGGCTTCCTACTATGTTTTGGGGGGAGGCAGTGAACACTGTGTGTCATGTGATAAATAGGGTTTTAATTGTTTAAAGATTTAATAAAACACCTTATGAACTTTTAAACAATAGAAAACCAAATTTAACTGGGTTGGAACCTTTTGGAGTCCCATGCACGTTTTTAAAAGTTCGTGACCAACCCAAATTTGCCGAGAAGGCTGAAGAGGGAATTTTTCTTGGTTACATTCCGGGATCTCCAAATAGGAGGGTGTACAACATTAAGTCTGAAATAGTTGATGTTGGTTACAATGTCGTTATTTCTAGCTATAATCCCCCTGTACATCAAGGGTCTACTATCTTGTTTAATTATGATGATGTGTTTACCTTCTTTAATGGTCCTATTTATTTTGGTGCAGGTAGTTCAGAGGTGGATGATGTAGTATTGCTACGTGATCAGAATATCGAAGCAAGGTCAACTACTCCTTCAGAATTCGTGACTACTACAGCATCAAAGAATAATGAGGTATCAAGAAAAGATCAAGATACAGAGCTTGTGTCAACTTCTCGCAACATCAATGCAGATGGTTCATCAAAGGATACTGAAGATACAAGTGCACAAGAATTGGAACCAGTTACTCCACTTCCTCATGGAGAAATAGGTTCAAATTTGGGTGTAAATCTTCAAGTTGATAAAGCTATACAGCATAGAGTCAACAAGTATCATCCAGTTGAGGACATTATTGGTGAACCAAGTGCAAGGATTAAGACAAGAGCTCAAATTAATAAGCTATCTGGTTTATTCGCAGAGATGAAAGAAACCGGTATAGTTGATGAATGTATGTTTAGCTGCTTTGTATCTCAAGAAGAGCCAAGTAATATTCAAATGGCTTTAAAAGATCCATCTTGGGTTGAAGCAATGCAGCAGGAACTACTTCAGTTTGATAAACTCCAGGTTTGGGAGTTAGTTGATCTACCTTTGGGAGATATCCTTTCGGCACCAGATGGGTTTTTAGGTGCAAAAAGGATGAAAAAGGCATTGTGACACGTAATAAATCTCGGCTAGTTGTTCAAGGTTTTGCTCAACAGGATGGGTTAGACTACACTGAGGTGTTTGCACCGGTGCTAGGCTAGAAGCTATTCGCTTGTTTCTAGCATTTGCTGCTTTCAAGGACATTAAGGTATATCAGTTGGATGTGAAGAGCGCATTCTTATACGGTACTGTCCAGGAATTAGTGTATGTTACTCAACCGCCAGGGTTTGAAGATCCAGATCATCCTGATAGAGTCTATCGACTGAATAAGGCTTTGTATGGATTACATCAAGCTCCAAGGGCATGGTACGACAAACTGTCGAAGCATCTTCTTGAGAATGGTTTTGAAAGAGGATTGATCGATAGTACGTTGTTTACAAAATGGAAGGGAGAGGATTTCCTACTTGTACAAGTTTACGTGGATGATATTATTTTGGATCATCAGACGAAAAGATGTGCAAGGAATTTGAGCTGATTATGAAAGGGACTTTTGAGATGAGCGCTATGGGAGAGATGAACTTCTTTTTAGGTTTGCAGGTTGAACAAAAAAAGGACGGATTCTTCATTCATCAGACGAAGTATGCACAAGATATCTTGAAACGATTTGGCATGGAAGATACTTCACCTATGGATACTCCTATACAAAAGAACCATCAACTTGGGATGTTTTCTTTCAATGATCCAGAAGTTGATCCTACTCGTTATAGGGCCATGATAGGTTCATTGATGTATCTTACAGCATCAAGACCAGATATCATGTTTGCGGTTTGTTTGTGTGCTCGTTATCAGTCTTGTCCCAGGGAAAGTCACATGAAAGCTGTTAAGCGAATTCTTCGCTACCTCAAAGGGCAACCAGTACTAGGTCTCTGGTATTCAATTGGGGGAGAATTTGAGTTCGTGGCTTATACAGATGCTGACTATGGAGGCTGCAATTTTGATAGGAAATCGACTTCAGGTGGATGTCCGTTCTTAGGGGGAAGATTGGTTTCATGGCAATGTAAGAAGCAGACTTCTGTTGCAATCTCGTCTTGCGAGGCGGAATAAATGGCAGCTGGTGGATGTTGTTCACAGGTTCTATGGATTCAGCAACAACTGCGTGATTACGGTCAGAATTTCCTTTGTACTCCTATAAAGATAGACAATGAATCCACCATATCCATAACCAATAATCCTGTTAAGCACAGTAGGACTAAGCACATAGACATAAGGTTTCATTTTATTCGTGATTGTGCTGAAAAGAAATTAATAGTCCTAGAAAAGGTGCCGAGTGACTTTAATTTAGCTGATCTGTTCACTAAGGCTTTCGACCGAACTCGTTTCGAGTTGTTAGTCCAATTGATTGGAATGAGAAATCTATAGTGACAGTGTCTCTCAAAAGGAACTTTGTAAAATGAGTCAGTGTTTGTGTCGTAATGTATGTGTGTCATATAGTGTCAGAAAAACAAAATAAAAATGAGAAAAATCAGAAAAGAAAAAGAAATATAATAAAAAGAGTAAGGTCACTGCATCAAGACGATTAGACGTGACGATACTTTAGCTTTTAAGCCTACCGAATTGTACTTTAAATTGCTTAGTTCAGTGATACCATTATATGATGTATCGATAGGCACAAAGTACCAAGGTTTCCTTATAATCTGAATTTAAATGTATACAATGTTCTTATGGGAAACGTATTCAGATATATGGCTGAGAATACTTGTTCTTAAAATAGACAAGTCCTTTAAATCTTATGAAAGATCTTGCATTGTAATTAGGTATATTTGGTCTTTATAAAGAAGGTCTCGGGTACATATATGTGTATGTATTGCTTTTTTGTGTGTGTGTGTGTGTGTGTGTGTGTGTGTGTGTGTGTGTGTGTGTGTGTGTGTGTGTGTGTGTGTGTGTGTGTGTGTGTGTGTGTGTGTGTATGTGTGTGTGTGTGTGTGTGTGTGTGTGTGTGTGTGTGTGTGTGTGTGTGTGTGTGTGTGTGTGTGTGTGTGTGTGTGTGTGTGTGTGTGTGTGTGTGTGTGTGTGTGTGTGTGTGTGTGTGTGTGTGTGTGTGTGTGTGTGTGTGTGTGTGTGTGTGTGTGTGTGTGTGTGTGTGTGTGTGTGTGTGTGTGTGTGTGTGTGTGTGTGTGTGTGTGTGTGTGTGTGTGTGTGTGTGTGTGTGTGTGTGTGTGTGTGTGTGTGTGTGTGTGTGTGTGTGTGTGTGTGTGTGTGTGTGTGTGTGTGTGTGTGTGTGTGTGTGTGTGTGTGTGTGTGTGTGTGTGTGTGTGTGTGTGTGTGTGTGTGTGTGTGTGTGTGTGTGTGTGTGTGTGTGTGTGTGTGTGTGTGTGTGTGTGTGTGTGTGTGTGTGTGTGTGTGTGTGTGTGTGTGTGTGTGTGTGTGTGTGTGTGTGTGTGTGTGTGTGTGTGTGTGTGTGTGTGTGTGTGTGTGTGTGTGTGTGTGTGTGTGTGTGTGTGTGTGTGTGTGTGTGTGTGTGTGTGTGTGTGTGTGTGTGTGTGTGTGTGTGTGTGTGTGTGTGTGTGTGTGTGTGTGTGTGTGTGTGTGTGTGTGTGTGTGTGTGTGTGTGTGTGTGTGTGTGTGTGTGTGTGTGTGTGTGTGTGTGTGTGTGTGTGTGTGTGTGTGTGTGTGTGTGTGTGTGTGTGTGTGTGTGTGTGTGTGTGTGTGTGTGTGTGTGTGTGTGTGTGTGTGTGTGTGTGTGTGTGTGTGTGTGTGTGTGTGTGTGTGTGTGTGTGTGTGTGTGTGTGTGTGTGTGTGTGTGTGTGTGTGTGTGTGTGTGTGTGTGTGTGTGTGTGTGTGTGTGTGTGTGTGTGTGTGTGTGTGTGTGTGTGTGTGTGTGTGTGTGTGTGTGTGTGTGTGTGTGTGTGTGTGTGTGTGTGTGTGTGTGTGTGTGTGTGTGTGTGTGTGTGTGTGTGTGTGTGTGTGTGTGTGTGTGTGTGTGTGTGTGTGTGTGTGTGTGTGTGTGTGTGTGTGTGTGTGTGTGTGTGTGTGTGTGTGTGTGTGTGTGTGTGTGTGTGTGTGTGTGTGTGTGTGTGTGTGTGTGTGTGTGTGTGTGTGTGTGTGTGTGTGTGTGTGTGTGTGTGTGTGTGTGTGTGTGTGAATATAGTAACGTGTGTGTGTTGTTTGTGTGTTGTGTGTGTATGTGTGTGTGTGTGTGTGTGTGTTATGTTTTTCGTGAAATGTTTAAATTTTTATTTTTATTGTATTGTTTAAATAAAAGTTCCTATTGCACGAGAGATATAGTTAGAATAGAATCTAGTTTCCAAGAGGACTCAACTACGTTCTTATGGAACAATGAATAAACGAGTAGGGTAGTTAAGCGATAGTGTTGTGATCAAAAGCTAAATGAAAGTATGTCACATTAACAGAATATGGGTTTAAAGAAAAGAACACAGAGTTGTTGATTTCAATAAACGGATATTGAGTTAATGCCTTTGCATTGATTCTTAGAAAGAAGATTTTCTTAAGAATGAACACAAAGATGTTCATAGTTTTGAATTTTATCTTTAAAAGAATCATTTTATATCTTAGAAAGAAGATTTTCATTAGAATGGACACAGAGTTGTTCATAGTTTGAATTTGATCTTTGAAAGATTTTTTGAATCAAAAAGGTTTGGAACAGAGATTCTAAATAATTTTGATAAACTATGTGCATAATTTGAAAGTGCTTGCAGTGAATTATTAGCCTAAATCACTCTAATAATAGATTGCTAAGTATATTCATTTTTATCTTGCTACTTTATTCAATTCTTCAGATTGTATGATTTTACTTTGAGAAGATTTGATGTGTATGTGTTGAGATATGCAGGACAGCGGACAAATATTCGTTTTTGTAGGTTGTCGAGCAAGATCTCACCATGGAAGCAAGATATGGATCATGCAAATATATTCGGAACAAAGATAAATATTAGTTTGATAAGGCTATCATAGGAGTATTTATAATTGTTATCCCTTTTTTCCATATGGAATTAGCAGTCTCCTGGAGATCTTATGCAGGACTCGGTTGATTTTAAATTATCATAGGAGTATTTGTAAAAGGGAGTTTTGCATGATTAAGATATCGTTTGCAAAAGTATAAGAGATTAGGTTTCAGTTAGATGTTTTTACAGAGTTAAAGACAAGTGACTTTAGAAACGGAATCTATATAAGTTTGCGTTGGAAGACCTTAGTTTAGGTTATCCATAGAATGATAAGACCGAGATCTTAAGATTCTATATTTTTGATAAGTATCCGTAGAATGATAAGACAGGGTTCTTAAGATTCTAGATAAATATCGGTAGAATGATAAGACAGGGATCTTAAGATTCTTACTTTTGAACCTTAAAATCTCGATTATAAGGGTTTATTTTGGTTCAAGTTCTTGAAGATTTGTAGTTCTAGACTAAGATAATGATAGTGAAGAATAACAAATTTGGAAAAGAAAATGAAGAATGTAGTTCTAGATTAAGTCGTTACTATCAAATGTAATAGTGATGAAATAATGAAGAATAACATTATTATTTTTATCTTGTTTTAAGCTTGTATGTGCAGGTATTAGCACAAGGAAGCACATTGAGACTTCGAGACATGATTTAGATTGCTTATGAAACAGGTTCCATGTTCCTGAAGTTTGTGATTCAAGTTTCAAAGTTTCTGGTTTTCATAAGAGTCAACTAGTTCAGGATGGATTTTTGGAAATTCTACCTCTCTATTACATGCCGGTTATGCAAGGCGAGCAGGGACTCGAGCAATATATCCAAGAAGGAAGATTGTATATGCTTAATTCGGAGGGATTTATCGTTGAGGGGGAGAACTACAACAAGCTATGGTGCATTAGTTGATTATTATGACGATACAGAGAGTTTGAAGTTTGTCTTTCAAATCTGAAGTTTCGGAAGATCGAGTTTCGGGTATAGCAATTAAAATTTTGTTGTCTCGAAATTTTTTTCAGTATATTTGCAGAGAAGTCAATCCAAAGGAAGGGTTTCTAAGCAAAAGACTGAAGTATTCAAGACAATGCTAAGAACATCAGGTTTTTATAATATATTATTTATATAGTAATTACAGATGTTGATAGCAAGGTCATTATTAGTTGAAGATCTTAGATATAGAAATAATTTTATTTTAATATGAAAGATTATCAACTATGTTAGTAAAACCTTAGACATAGACATTAAGTGAATGTAGAAGATTATTAAAATCTTAGACATAGACATATGTAAATGTAGAAGGTTATGTGAAACCTTAGACATAGACATTAAGTGAATGTAGAAGATTATTAAAATCTTAGACATAGACATTAAGTGAATGTAGAAGATTATTAAAATCTTAGACATAGACATTAAGTGAATGTAGAAGATTATTAAAATCTTAGACATAGACATAATGTGAATGTAGAAGGTTAAATAAACCTTAGATATAGACTTAATGTGAATGAAGAAGATTAAGAAATCTTAGTCATAGACGTTAAGTGAATATGAAAGGTTATTGACTATATTATGCCTTAGACATAGAAATGTCATGTTTGAATGTGAAAGGCTACATAGTTAATATTTTATGCCTTAGATATAGATATATTGTTTGAATATGAAAGGTCTTTGCTACCTTAGATATAGAAACATATATGAATGTGAAAGGCTTAAGCATTGATTATTTAGATCATATAGTTATGAAAACATGTCATAAATTGAGGAGAAGTACCTAGTCAATTGTGTTTTCATAAGAATATGAAGTATTTAATCAATATTTTGTTCTATCATAGTTATGTATCCCAGTCATAAATTGAGGGGGAGTACATAAGAATGATAGTGGTTATAATGATTAGTCATCGTTATACTTCCTAGTCATAAAATTGAGGGGGAGGTATAAGAATGAAGAATCAATTTTATAACTGGTTAGAAATATGGATTGTTGCAAGTGGTACAGATTCGGGAAAGCTAAATTCGAGAAAGTTTTGGAAAGATTGATCGTTGAAAAGTTAAAGAATTTTGTGTAAGTTTATTAACTTTTCAGGTTAAGACGAAGATCGTGGAAAAGATGAAAATTTGATGCTTACAGGTTTGATCTTTTAAATTTTCATATTTCCAGGAAGTTCGTGGTAATCGTTGATCAATTATTCAGAAACTTTGACGAAATTTTGATTTTAAAGTGTGCAGGAGGTATTTACGACCTCGTAATTGCAATAAGCAGAATACGACATCGTAATTGGTCTAATTGGGCTTTAGGCAAATACGACCTCGTAATTGGGCCAGTTGACCCAGATCCATTCGGGTCAAGTGGGTATATAAACCCATTTTAGCCAAACACGACCTCACATTGTATGTTATCAAAATTGAGCTTTACGACCCCAAAAATACTACTTTGCTACCCCGATTTTGATTTGATAGATACAATTAGATCGAGAGTTTTTGATTGATATTTTTGTGTTCATCTCAAAATTCTGAATCTAGGTATACTATCTAATCGTAATATAGTTATCCATGCAACAAGAAAATCAAGAAAAAGGTTTCGAAATTTTCGAATTGGGTTTCCATATTTTCTTCGATTTTGATGTTTTCTGGGTAAAAATAAGGGTTGGGGTATCTTTATCATTTGAATACGAGTATAAAGAAACAATTTTTACCAGTTTTGGTTGGGTAAATCGCGAAATCGCATTGGGGAAGATGAACAGTGCGACAGACTCGCATTTGGGGTTTTGCTAGCCCAGATTTGCGACCTCGTAAATGTCAATTTATTTTGACCGGTTTGACTTTCGAAATACGATGCCGATTTACGACCTGATCAAATACGTGGCCAAATTGGAAAATACGACCTCGTATTTTAGAGTTTGGTTGACCGTATTTTGACCTCGAAATACGACCTCGTACAGGGATACGACCTCGTATTTTAGAGTTTGGTTGACCGTATTTTGACCTCGAAATACGACCTCGTATTTTAGAGTTTGGTTGACCGTATTTTGACCTTGAAATACGACCTCGTATTTTTGACTTAACAGATTTTCAAAAGTTTATTCTTATAAATATTTGAAAATGAGTTAATTTATATTTAACTTAATTACAGGGTTAATTAAAGTTAATTTAACAGATTTTCAAAAGTTTATTCTTATAAATATTTGAAAATGAGTTAATTGATGCTTAACTAAATTACAGGGATAATTTATGCTTTTGACTAAATTACCGGGATAATTTTAGTTGTGTATGATAGGCATATGAATTTTTATGTCTATTTGAGTAATTAATTATTTGTTATTGATTACAGAAATGGCAAGAAATTTCATAGCAGGTCATAATTATGTGATGAACTTCGATGATAATCAGGAAGGAACGGCTTATTATCACGAGATATTTGCCTTTTTCCGAAGATCAAGGATTCATCATGTTCTTACACATTCTCCAGTCATATATTTAGATTATCTCAGAGATTTCTGGAATAATGCTGACTGTGTGAAGGCAGGAGATGTGTATATCTTTCATACCATAGTTGCTGGGCAGCAGATACAGTTCACAGCTGCTGATCTCATTAACATTCTTAGTCTGGGCACAGTTGAACAAGAAGGTGGTGCTACAGGTCTCACCAAGTTCAGACATGAAGTCATTCAAGGTGCTTTCAGAAGAATGGGGTTTGCTGCAGATATGTCAAGTAAAACTCTGTTCAAGAAGGGTTTTTATGGCAGGTGGAGGTATCTTGCGCATGTGTTGCTGGTTAGTTTAAGAAACAAGAAGTCTGGTTATGATACGTTGAACCAGGAAGCCCAAGCACAGATGGTGGGCTTGGTATTTAACAAGCCGTATAGTTTCTCAAAATTCTTCTTCGATGAGATGAAGAAACAGATCACAGCCACGGGAAAGAGGAGATTTTTGATGTATCCTCGGTTCGTGATGATGATAATCAATGCTCGACTTCCAAATCTACCTGCTGTAGGAGAAGTGAAGTAAGTGAGCTCGATCATCCGACGTGGTTATGATGAGTTTGTGTCTCGATACCATAATGATCCAAATGCACAAGATGTTGCATTGTTCGGTGCCATCATCAATGCCAACTACATAGCACCTACCGATGGGGTCATATCAGCTTATGAAGGGCCTCAGCCAGAGGGTGGTGAAGCTGCTGAGAATGTTGAGCAGTTACATGACGTAGTGGTTTAGGAAGATGCACCAGAAGAGCCTAAAGTTGTTGTACCGGTTGCAAATGATGTGATTAACCAACCTGGAGCCAATCCTGAGATTGTAGATGATCTATTAGAGCAATGGGCTGATCCAGATGGTGATACTGCTCAAGTGCAAAGGTATAATGCTAATATTGATGACCTAGTAGATGTGGACCTTGACCGGGACATAGATGATTATGTAGCTGGAGCTGCAGTTGGTTCTGAAGCAGCTAGAGCTAGTAGGTCTGGTACTGAAGAAGCTAGTGGGTCAGGAGCGGGTCAGGCTAGTGGATCTGGTGTGAATGCTGAAGGTAGAGGAAAGGCTGTTGCTGATGTTTAAGCAGACAGAGAGCCTTCTATCCATTCTGATGATGATTCTAGCAGTGATGGTGATGAAGATCCTTATAGATCTCATGCATTCATCAAAGTTGGATCTAAGATGGTTCCTAAACCTACTGAGGCAGCTCAAGGAAGAAGAAGGAGAGAAACGGATGAAGATTGGGTGCCAGAGCAGCCGTTGCCTAAAAGAAGAACACTTGTCAGGGAACAAGAGACTTCTGCTGCTGCTGGTATGTCTGATAGTGTGCCAAGGGTTGTTGTTCCTGAGACTACACAGCCACAGTTACAAACAAGTGAAGAAACCAATCTTAGTGATCTGCAGAGACAGATGAATGAGATGAGAAGTTTGATTACTCGTTTGACTGAAAATTTGAAGGTTGTTAGTGACAAGAACACATTTCTTGAAGACAAGTTGGGCAAGGCCGAGGTGGTTGTGTCCAAGATGTATAAAAAGTATATTGAACTTGATGGGAAGGTTGTCAGGATGGCAGATGCAATGGATCAGGGTGTACAGATTCCTGAAGAAAAGGTGCATGAGCTCATCGACAACTACATGAAGTTGAGAGCCGAAAGAGACAGCTTAGGTTGCAGAGGTGATGAGCTGGCTAAAGCAGGGCATGATGATGATCAGAATGAAGATCCAGATGCTGCTAGAGCTACTCAAGAGCTAGGAGGGAGTTCTGTGTTCAGAACAGAGACTCAAGGAGAGTCTAGCCAGGCTGGTGTCGCTGGCAAGGCTACCTCAGAAGCTCCACAGACTCAAGAACTGGTTGTCACAGAGTTGAAGATGGTAGTTGAGTCTGATGCACCTCAAACCAAACCCCTTACATAAGATGTTAACTTTGATCGATTAAACAAGGGTAAGGATTTGGTAGGGCAATCTGATGCTATTGCTCTTGATGCTGATAATGCTAGTGCTCAGGATAGTGAGTCTACCAAAACCGACTCTACCAATAATACTTCTACCGAGTCAGATTTGCATCCAATAATTGTGCATAGACTAGAGAAGAGGTTGGGCTATGATCCACAAGCTCATATGAGAGCTAGGGCAGAGATTGCGGATTATTATTATGATCCAGGATCTTTGAGGGATCAAGAGAAAGAACGGTTAGGGTTAACTCATACTCCTTCAGAGTCAGAGTCAGATTCTGATTTCGAGACTGAGACTGAGACTGAGAAGGAGCAGAGCAGGAGCAAAAAGAAAAAGCAGAGGAAGTAGATTGATGACAAAGACAAGACAAAGACATAAGTATGTTAACGTCTAGAAGCTATTGCCAAGGGGGAGTCTGTAAGTGCACGTCTATGTCAATAGCAGTCTAGATTGTTTGGGCTTATATTGTTATATGTCTTTGTAATGTGATTGTCATTAATGAACTTAGTATTATGCATAGAATACTAGATTAAGTTGAAGTATTGAATGTGTAATAAATCTGCTAAGTGTGAAATGCGACCTCGCATTTCACATAGGTAATACGACCCCGTATTTTTAGGGTCAAATACGAGGCCAGTCACAGAATGCGACCTCGCATTAGTGACGGGCTGGGCTGGGTTTGCGAGGCCGACTCGCTGAAGCCCATGTCGGGTGTTACCTATATAAAGCAAACCCTAACAGAGTTTAGGGTTGAACATTTGTCGAAATATCAAGCATTCTTGTGCAGGTTATATATATATATATATATATATATATATATATATATATATATATATATATATATATATATATATATATATATATATATATATATATATATATATATATATATATATATATATATATATATATATATATATATATATATATATATATATATATATATATATATATATATATATATATATATATATATATATATATATATATATATATATATATATATATATATATATATATATATATATATATATATATATATATATATATATATATATATATATATATATATATATATATATATATATATATATATATATATATATATATATATATATATATATATATATATATATATATATATATATATATATATATATATATATATATATATATATATATATATATATATATATATATATATATATATATATATATATATATATATATATATATATATATATATATATATATATATATATATATATATATATATATATATATATATATATATATATATATATATATATATATATATATATATATATATATATATATATATATATATATATATATATATATATATATATATATATATATATATATATATATATATATATATATATATATATATATATATATATATATATATATATATATATATATATATATATATATATATATATATATATATATATATATATATATATATATATATATATATATATATATATATATATATATATATATATATATATATATATATATATATATATATATATATATATATATATATATATATATATATATATATATATATATATATATATATATATATATATATATATATATATATATATATATATATATATATATATATATATATATATATATATATATATATATATATATATATATATATATATATATATATATATATATATATATATATATATATATATATATATATATATATATATATATATATATATATATATATATATATATATATATATATATATATATATATATATATATATATATATATATATATATATATATATATATATATATATATATATATATATATATATATATATATATATATATATATATATATATATATATATATATATATATATATATATATATATATATATATATATATATATATATATATATATATATATATATATATATATATATATATATATATATATATATATATATATTCCATCAATTATATATATACATATATATATATATATATATCTTCCTAAAGAGTTAATCTACTCATGGACTTATATTACGTTATCCTAATATATATATTTCCTAATATGGGATTCTAATACATCATCTTTTACATATATTTCCTACTATATATATAGGCTTCTAATAACTTGCTCTTT